>JAFJYJ010000052.1:3600000-4200000 GCA_019022615.1 Acacia melanoxylon
AAAACATGTTAGTCAATCTACCACATCATGTGACAAGTCATCCATTTGGCCAAACATCATTTGAGTCAATGCCACATCATGCAACACATCATTGACTTTGCCAAATCATCATCCAAGCCACGTTCCCCATCATGTGACATTCCATCAATTTTGGCATGGTTAGTCATCAGAGTCACGTGCCACATCATGCGACTCGTCATTGATTTTGTTTAAACATCATCCCAGGCCACATCATGCGATGCACCATTCTTTCATTGAGAAATACAATAATCATCAGAGTTGCATGCCACAAGTGCTTCCTTTGTCTACTCATCATTTGATTCACATGCCACATCATTGATTTGGCCGTCATCATTCAAGTTGCGTGCCACTTCATGTGACACGTCATTAAATTGGTCTGCATCACCCGAGTCATTCGCCACGTCATTTCCGGGGATGCTTTTGTCTCCTTGTTTACTAGATAAACTGGGGAAAAACCGCGATGGAGTATTTCAGAAATCAAACAGAACCTTAGCCGCGAAAGCCAAGGGGGAGGAGAAAGGACTAGCGGCAATAATCCAAAGATGTCGCAGCTTCACTGTCTATCTTCTTCTTCCTCACTTACCGCACAGTATTCCATTCAACTCTGCCCTAACCACAGTTTCTATCCAAAGAAGTCCCTTTCTTCTCGCCCTTCTTCAACGTCCAGCGGCTCCAACTTCTCCCTCACCCTTCCATCCTCTCGCACAAACCCATTTTCTATCAAATGCCGCCAATCCGAATACTTCCAACAACAAAGCTTCGCCAGACCCACAAGAAATGCAAACGGAAACGATTCAGGTATATAATTCTTATCCTTATCCACTTCACCTTCCTATCCATTGTCGTTCGGCTTCAATTCCTATCCATTGCAGGGAAAAACTCTGTTTGCTTGTTGAGAAAATAAACCTAATGTATTGTCTAGTAGCGCCGAGATTTAGCATGGTTTTTCAGCACCCAACACCTTTAATGTTCCCATCTCAGAAATTTTCTACTAAGGATTACGACTCAAAGCTATACATACTGCTAAGAACTACAACAGACTGTTGGGGTAGTTAGAATTTAGATTATTAGTACTGTAATTCACGCATTTGCTTCCTTGTTTCATCTGTTTGCTTGTTTAGTTGGAGCTCTGCCGCCTAGGGTTTATGTGGGTCACTCGGTTTACAAAGGGAAGGCTGCTCTTACGGCGACTCCCAGGCCTCCAGAGTTTGCGTCATTGGAGGTATGGTCGTTTTGGCATTTGGTTCTGTAAATTCAGGCAACAATGTCTTCTATTTTTCTATGTCCCAATATTTCTGGACTAGTTATATTGCATTGAAATAGACTGATTAATTTTCTGTGTGCAGTCTGGAGCATTCAAAGTATCTAAGGAAGGTTATGTGCTGCTTCAGTTCGCTCCTGCAGTTGGTATGCGCCAGTATGACTGGAACAGAAAGCAGGTGACATATACTTCATTTGTATTTTGGGGAAATATATGGTACAAGACCAATTTCAGATTTTGCTATTTATTGAAAAATATTATGTTGTAAGAAGATATACCAGTGCTGGAAAAAACTGATGGTAAATATTTTGCAAGAGTAAGAAGTACAGTGGCACAATTTAGCTTGGGCAATAATTGATCCTGACAAAGGGACATGAAATGGTTCTCATTAGTTCTTAAATGAGAATCCTAGTGCTTGACTCAGAGCATTGAGGACAAAGACTAGGCCTAGCTTAGTAACTTGAGATTTCTATAAGATTATGCAATGATATGTATGTTTAAGTTCAATGAAATGGAGAAACTTGTTAGATTACTCCTTGAATGAACTCAGCTTAGCCTAAGCCAAAATAATGTTCAATATTTTGTATGAATAAGTAAATAATTCTAATAATCATTTCATCCCTCCTATATCTAACAAGTGACAACACATACCACTGTCCACCAATATGTTCCTTTAGAAAGCTTTCTTAGCTAGTCTCATTTCCATGTTTAATGACATGATTTCTTTAAGATGCATGATTATGTGTAACTTTTGGGAAGTAAGGTAACAAATCCAGTTTGCTTGAATGTAGGTATTCTCTCTATCAGTGTGTGAAATGGGAAATCTACTTAGCCTTGGTGCAAGGGATTCGTGTGAATTTTTTCATGATCCTTTCAAGGGGAGGAGGTAATTTCTATCCATGCCTTTCAAAGTCTAAATTATTATTATCGTCAACATCATTCAGTATATTCATATAAAATCTACAGGAACTCACATTATAGTGACTCATTTCTTAAACTCCATGCAACGCGTAGGGCTCTCTCATTTAGTTTATTCAAAAAATCTTTGGGAGAAAATTGGTGTCTCTCCAAACCATGAATTAAATACTACTACCACTATAGACTAGGCCCTACACTTAGGATCAGAGGAGTAGCATGTATTGCGCCTATCTATGCTAATGCTTATAGAGTTGTTAAGTCATTGCACGCATTCGATTAATTTATTTTTTCCCTGTTGATAGATAAGTCAAAACTCTGCTTTGTCCCTTGCCATATTTTTATTTTTAAATGTTTTGTTTTGCAGTGATGAAGGTAAAATCAGAAAAGTTTTGAAGGTGGAGCCACTTCCAGATGGTTCTGGTCACTTTTTTAACCTAAGTAATCCCCTTTTCCCAAACTTCTGTAGCTATTATGTCTTTTCATTCCTTCTCTCTTTCATCTTGCAGTTATATAAAGGTGATCAGTTTTCAAGTACTGCTCTAAAAGAATAACTTACCTGACCTTTTTTTTGGCCAATGCCATTGATATGCATCTTGTGAAGGTGTTCAAAACAAGAGTGAGAACGTGGATGAAAGCATCTATATCCCTATTACAAAAGCAGAGCTATCAGTTTTCCACTCACTTTTCAATGTATGATCTCTATCTCTCTTTCTCTCTCCACCCCCCTCTCCCAACAAAAAATAAAAGGCATACTTGTTAAGGCCAACATCAGTGTGATGTTTATCCATTCTAATAAATGCGTAGCAGCACCTGTTCAGTGGATACCATACCAGAGAGGTAGTCATCTAGATATAGTAGTTAGCTTCTCTTTTACTCTAAAAACGAGTGAAAGCCATAAATTTATAGAATTTCTGCTGGGGGTGTCTTGGAAGCATAACCTTTAATCTGGAATAGCTGAACAGATCATAGGAAAGAGGGGCCTGGTTATGTTTTATTTCCATGATGAAGTAGCGCCTGGAAATAGGCTTCTTAAATTTGTAGAGCTTTAGAAATTTAAGGTATCGTCTTAAATTATATATATCAAAATTCACCATGTGCACATGTGGAAGATAAAAGGAAAGAAGGCTTAAATCTCCAACAAGAGCTTTCTTTAGGAATTTATCTGTCTTAACTCCGATTGTAATTTACTGATTTTCCTATGCAGTATATCATGCCATACCTTCTGGGTTGGCATGCGTTTGCAAATTCTATAAAACCAGATGATCAAAGCCGATTGAATAGCGCCAATCCAAGATATGGAGGAGACTATGAATGGGGCAGATAGTTAGTTAATACACCGGTGAAGGGTGTGTAGGGGTTTTTCAGCTTTGTTTTGTATTATGTTTATCCTGTTAAGTAAGAAATTTTGAGATGGTAGTGTGCGTTTATCTATCACTTGTTATTTTCTTAATGAAGAATACGTTGCAATTTGCGCTTGTGGCATTTTAGTCATTCACTCTCCTCACCCACAACCGAGTTGTTAAAAGCATAAAGTTCCTCGACTCTCTAGCCCGCAATCATGTCTCCTGCACTCCATATGATGCTATTACTTTCTTATAGAGATGAATAGGGGCATGTTGTTCATCAATAGTTTCTAGCAGAGATCATTGATGCAGCCTGCAGCAACTAATGCACTCACATCAAACTCTCGAAATTTCTAGAGAGAATTACTATGAGGTTCCAAAGAAGAGATTTCTGTTACAAGTGAGGTGTTGTGTCATTTTTTATACTAAAATTTGTCATTGCATGCTTTTTAGCTGTAATTGAAACTTCTTAATAATTAAATCGATTACTTAGGACCTCATAGTAACTCTCTCAAATTTCTATCAGCACATGCAGCTACCCTCACTAACGTACTTTAATAATGGGGCAGCTAGTGGTGGTGCAAGTGGTGACTTGTACACACTTGTGCCTCAAGTTGCATAAACTTGTCAACCTAATTGGATAGTAATGTGTTTGACATAGTCATCATCACCAGCCCCCCAAGTGTGCGTCTTCTCTCTTTTGATAGAAGTTAATCATATTTTAGAGTGTCTTTGCTTCCATGAAAAAAATATCAAAGTCATGAGTTTAACGGTTTTCAACATGAAAGCAAACACACATTCAGGATATTCATCTCTGTGGGAGCTGAAGTTGGAGAGGGATAGAAAGAAAAGTAGAAGTCAGTGTCACTGTTTTTAACTTTGCTGCATAATCCATGGAATCGAGTTCAAAAGAATCAATCCTTATCTGCATATCTGGTGATGTGCTTGATACAAGTCAACAATGGAAGTGGGTGATCTGGTCAACAATCGCTATTGTGCTTCCTAGGCCAATTACTTACCATTCCCCACTTTTTGAAGTATCTTAAATTAAGGTTCTTCATTCTAATCATGTTTTACTAAATGCTAGAACGCATTATGAACATAACACATGCGGGTTGGCAAAATCACCTCACAAAAATTCTTTTTACACAAGACTTCCAAAATATCTGAGATTAAGGTCGAATTTATAATTAACGTGAAATGGATTTTTTTAAAAGTCTAAACTTTTTTGCCGAAGGTTAAAATTCATAATGTACTCATGGGCAAAAAGATTCTAACAAAGATGTAAGATTTAAGAAGCATTGTGCCAAGAAATATTCTTTAAATAAAATTAAAATCATGGAAAAATTTGAAGAAAAATCTCCGATAAAAAAATAGCGAGAAGAACTTGATAAAAAAAAAAAAAAAATAGTAACAAAGGACTTGATAACTTTTTATATATAAAAAAGTGTTACAAATTTTGTACATACAGAGTATAAGTCCTCTTACTTAGTTCCTCCTCACCAATAGAAATTGACATTCTTTTTTTTTTTTTTTACCAAAAATGGTGGCAAAGTGTGCAACCATCCCGAGGTTCTGTCGAGCGCCAAAGCGGAGATCTCTTCCAGGGAAGTTTTTTTGCATTCACAAGGACTCGAAATCGAGACCTCTTACTTAAGCGACCAGAGCCATTTCCACTCAAGCCAACTTCTGCTGGACAAGTTGAGAAATTTTAATTGGAGACTTGTGTCCAAACCTCCCAAAATCTTATAACTTAAAGTAATCACAGTTGACAGTTAAAATATTTTAAAGTTATAGATATCGTAAAAATACATTATGTTGCAATTTCTTAAAGTTAGCTGTCACTGGTCCCTTAAGCCATATCATAATCTTCAAAATTTCACAATAATACTTTCAGTAAAACAAATTAATATATTTCTATATCATAGGTAAATTTTATGGTTTAATCAATTTTCATTCATTAGCAACTTTTCTGTCTAATATTTACAATGAATATTAATTATAAGCTTTCAATACTTAATATAACACATATTTACTTAATTTCATTAGTTAAGGAAGTTAATTAAGTTAGTTAATATGACATGTATTAAAATACCTAATTATCTTCCTTAATTTTCTCATTTTCTCTCATTCTTGATTATTGTCAAGAGATGATCAAATTTAAAAAAGGTTGATAAATATTAAAAATATACCTTATATTTAAGACTAAAATCAACTTACTAAATATATGTTATACTTTTATAATGACAAGAGGGATAAATTTTCTTTATATTTATTTTTGAGCCTCAGTTTGCGGACAGGCCTAGCTTACTCCTTCAACGAATTAACGAGCGAGAGCAGTTAGAAGTAAACAGTGAACAAGTGTTTGCGTTACCCTCTGACACGTGTCCTATAAAACATACGTGGCACTGCTAGAAAACCCAACATTCACTTAAAAAAAACCAGAAATAACAAACGACATATCCCAAACCAAAACAAAAAGAAGAAAACCACAACAAAGGGAAATACAAACTCAGAATCCAGAATCCACTTGCAGTTCCAGATTGAAAGGTACAATATCATAGCTATTCAATACATTCAATCTTTCATTTACCCATTTTGTTTCTGCATTAGAGCCATTATATGCTGCAATTTGAACCTCTTTATTCCATTCATTTCTTCATTATTTTGGACTCTTTATGTCAAATATCAACCATATATGGAATAAGTAAGATCAAAGCAAGAGCAGTATTGAATCATATTGGCATCTAGAAGATGAATATATTTATTTTTCAAGACATTGAATCACAATTTCAAATCATATAGGCCAAACATATGAGAATAGTTTCCAAATGAGGAGTTTTAGGAATAGCCTTGCCAGCACATGAATGGCTTGACTGGTAATGGCCTAATTTTGCCTCAGATTCACTTATGGCTCAAAAACAGGAGATCAGAGATGGCGCCAAACATTCAAGTTATGATACCTACTTTGAAACCATCCAATCCCGGAAGAAATTAGCACCGGCATTGCTGGAGACATTGACAGACGCATTTGCTAAGATTCCTGTTTCTTCTTTCCCTGGAGTTCCTGGAGGAAAAGGTAGGAAAATATTACTCCCTCTGATCCAATCCTTAATATGAGACATATTTACCTAATTGTATTATATTAATGAAATTAGTTAAGTTAGTTAATATGACATATATTTACTAAAACATCTTTGTAATCTTCCTTAATTCCCTCCTTCTCTATTCTCTTTGATTATTGTTATTGTTGAAGGAGCGTTAAATAAGAAAAGATTCACAAATATGAAAATGCATCTTATACTTAGAATCAAGATCAGTTTCTCAAATATGTCCAAGATAGAGGAAGTGCTATACTAATAAGCATTTCATCATGGCCATGATTATTAGCTTGTGGGGTTAATGTGAGTCAGTAACCTGCAATAACAATGTTATTACTTTGATAGTGGTTGAAATAGCATCAGACACATTGGTTGGTGAAGCAGTTAGGATTCTATCTGATTGCAACATATTATCAGCACCGGTAAGAGATACAGAAGCTGAAACTAGTTCAGATTGGAGAGGCAGGTACCTTGGGATAATAGATTATTCAGCTATTATTCTGTGGGTGATGGAGAGTGCAGAAATTGCAGCAGCCACCTTATCAGCCGGTACAGCGACGGCTGCTGGAGTTGGCGCCGGAGCTATTGGTGCTCTTGGAGCGATGGCATTGGGAATGACAGGTCCTGCTGCGATTGCCGGGTTAACAGCTGCTGCAGTTGGTGCTGCGGTTACTGGTGGTGTTGCTGCCGACAATGTAGCAGGTAAAAATGGTCCTGAAGCTGCTGATAATCTGGGTCAGGACTTCTACAAAGTAATACTGAGAGAAGAACCCTTCAAGTCAACAACGGTAAGATTAGCGATGGTTCCAGACAAAGCTGCAAGTTTGTACCTTTTAATGTGGTGGTTATCCTTTTGATTTTTGGCATAAATATTCTTCTCTTTTGATTGGCAAAGAGACAATAGAAGTTATTATGCCTACTTAATAGAAAATATAAAATAGAAGTGGTTGATATTTGATTACTCAGCATCCAATTATTGACTCAATGAAAAAGATTCCTTCACATATCATGCTACTATCAAGAAACCTATTCTGCAAAATCTGAAATCACGGCATATGTTTTTTACTTTAGGGTTATATCAATGTTAGTCCATACAATCGAATTATTGTTTTCTTCCCTATAGTTTCAAGTGGTTAGTTTTGGTCCCTATAGTTTTATAAAACTGGGTATGAGTTTAGAGTTTAAGTATTGGGACTAAAACCTAAATTCGGTTAAACTAAAGACTAACAATGATATTAACCTTTAACTTTCTTAGTAGGCTATCTCTATGTTTTAAGCTCTTCTCCTAGCTCCTTTTTGTCAAAAATAAAAACACATACTTTGGTTTTATTTCTGGTTTCAGGTGCGATCCATACTCAAAACATACCGATGGACTTCTTTTGTTCCAGTTTCAAAAGATAGCAGTATGTTGACTGTTTTGCTTCTTCTCTCAAAATATAGGCTGAGGAACGTACCAGTGATAGAACCAGGCAAGCTTGACCTTGAAAACTACATTACCCAGTCCGCAGTTGTTCAAGGTCTCGATGGATGCCAAGGAAGAGATTGGTTTGACTGCATTGCTGCTAAACCTCTATATGATTTGGGACTTCCTTATATGTCCTCTGATGAGGCAAGAATCAACGTTTATATACAATTCTTCAGGAAAATTGAGGAAAAGTCCTCCATTGATAATTTTATTGGGATAAGGACCTAAATTAGAATGTCAATACTATGTGTGCGCGTACAATTTGCAAAGTACCGGTACTTCTCATCAATAAAATTTTTAATGGAGGACTTTTCCACAATTGTCCACAATTTTAGCTTACCAAAATTTGAAGGTCTAAGAGGCTTCTTATCTCTTCCTAACCAGGTTATCAGCATCCAGAGGGACGACTTGATTCTTGAAGCTTTCAAGAAAATGGAGGATCATAAAATTGGAGGTCTTCCCGTAGTAGAGGGGCCAAATAAGAAAATTGTTGGGAATGTAAGCATAAGGGACATCAGACACTTGCTGCTGAAGCCTGAGCTTTTCTCCAACTTTAGGTAACACAGAAGACAATTTATATGTGAACTAATACATGGTTGGTTCTTACAGTTTGATCGAATTTTAGTATTCATCGCTTTAATTTCAAATCATTGTTTTTAGTCCTATAGTTTCATAAGGACTTGGTTTAAGTTAACACCATTAAGTATAGGGATCAAAATCAAAACTCCTTAAAAGTACAAGGACTAAAACCAAAACTTGTCTGGTCCCTATACTTTTAACGAGTTTTAGTTTTGATCTGTACTTTTAATGAATTTTGGTTTTAATCTCTATACTTTATGGCGTTAAATAAAAGTAACATCATTAAATTTTAATCCAAGTCCTTATAAAACTATATATAGACCAAAAATCACAATTTGAAACTAGGACTAAAACTAAAATTCGATTAAACTGTAAGAACCAACATTAGAATAAACTCATTATATATCTTGCAATGTTTCAATATTCCTATCATTAGATGAATGGAAGATATGGGTAAATTTTATTCAATTTTGGTGCAGGAAGCTTACTGTTATGGATTTCATGAACACGGTATCCCCAGAAACTGGAAGAACCAACAAGCCCATAACATGCAATCTTGATGCTTCACTGGGAGATGTGATCCACACTCTTGCTTCTCAGCGTGTGCACAGGATTTATGCAGTAGGTAGTGAGGGTGAAGTAGCTGGAGTCATCACACTGAGAGACGTCATCTCTTGCTTCATCTCAGAACCTCCTTACCATTTTGACGATTACTTTGGATTTTCTGTGGAAGAACTGTTGAATCGTCAGTGACTTCCTATGAAATGTAGTAAAAACCCTGTTTCAGCATCAGAATAACATAATGCAGTCATATTTTGCTTTGATATGCAATTCTGTGAGTTTATGGACGTACCTGGAGTGCGATATACTGTCTTGAATATCCACACTAAACTGCATCACGGACACAGCAAATACACCACAAATAGAAAAAGAAGAGAGACTCTGGTGTCTTAGAGACAATCTATAAGAATAAATCAGAATCATTTCTATGTTATAGTATTTCATTATTAATAAATTAGCACATTTTATCTTTATCATATTTATGACTCGCCTTTATTTTAAGGTAAATATGTGTTTGAAGATAAAAGTCCTAGAGAACATGTGTTAATCTTGAAGATCAATGATAGGGATCATGATCATGAGGACTCGAGAACACATGATATCTATTGCCTAAAACTTGTTCCTAGTATTGAATCACCAAGAAAGGACATTGATGATCTCAGTAAGGCTAGTACGACATCATCTACATGTATAAGATACAAGGTAGGACTTCATAGAATACAGACATGGTGATGTCTTAGCTGATGTCGTGGGTGGGTCTGTTGGAGAACAGATAATAGCACTGAATTGATCCTCCGAGAGGCTCCCCAAAGATTCATTGTAGAGGGTATCATTAGATATGTAAAGTCTCTCACCGTTTGACAGTGCGGATCGTCCTGGACTTAAGGATGTCATCGAACACTATGTTCTAGGGTTATACTTTGATTGTATAACTCTATCCACCTGAAAATGGGGAGAACAATGTACTCTGGTGTAACTCGAATACATAATTATAGATTGACATACTGAGAGGACTCACAGTCTCCTACAAGAGATTAGTCATTCACAAGACCGGTAGAGCTTGGATAGCTTCTAATTAACTCGTGAGTCTCTGCGCACAACAAGTGATCATGAAGAGTCATGATCTGTTATAGAGTTAATATAAGAAGATTACTAGTTCTGTGAAATAGCTACATTTAGTCAATTAAGAGAGATGATACTTTATTTTGCTCTCGACTAAATGTGAATGACAATGTGAGAGATGACGCCTGCACGGTATCCAAATATGAAAGCTAGGTAGATCACTTGATCAACTCAATTAGTTATGGAGCCGCAGAGCATTACTAGTGTCTTATGAGGTCATTAAATAAATTGGGCCCGTTAAAGGAGTTTTAATTGGTCCAAGTTTATTTATGTCAGTGATTAATTGAGCCTAATAGGTCACACACAAAGGTTATTTCCGCTTGCTTAAAATTAGCAAACTTGAGCCAATAATTGTTATTGAGCTTTATCAAAAGTAAATGTGTAATTGGGTTGGAGTGAGACTCCAAGCCCAATAAGAAGCAAAATGGCGTCACATATATGGTCCCAATGGGAATCAGTTTCTCCACAAAAGGGCCCATTGTGTTGGAAGATCCAACGGGGTTTTAGGCCAAGTTGAATTTTGAATTTAAGTTTGAAATTTAAATTCAAAAGGTTAGGTTATAAGTTATAATTCTAAATTATCTAATATATATATATATATATATATATATATATATATAAAGATCCAATAATGATTGGATAAATATATGAGAAATAATAAATGATGATTGAATTAAAAATGATTTTGAATTTTAGTTTAAGAGATGAATGTGATCCATCATCTTAAATTATCATTCACTTAATCAATTAAGATATAAATGTGATTCATCATCTTAAATGGTTGACTCAATCAATCAATCAAAAAATAAATGTGATCCATCATCTTAAATGATTGATTCAATCAATCAATCAAGATATGAATGTGATTAATCATCTTAAATTCAATCAATCAAGATATGAATTTATTTCATTGTGATTTGAATTTTCCAATTCAAGCTTGGATTGAGTCTTTCTTATAAGCATTTAAATTAAGGTTAGACTCTTATAAAGTGCTGATTTTGTGTGTGCCCCTCTCTTGCACATTTTTCTAAGAGAAAACAAGAGGCTTTTGTACTCTCTAAATTTCAGTCTCCACCAAGGTTTAGAGAGAAAAAGGTGTCATCCACAAGGGCAAGGTTCTAATGATTTTGCTCTTCCTATCTTTAACTTAGGCCCGTTTGGGAGTTGCTTTTGGAAAATGATTTTCACCATTTACGAGGTAAAACCTAGGTTTTGGATAAATGATTTTGGAGAATGATTTTTAGAGAATGATTTTGGAAAAAAATGATAGTGTTTGGATGTTTTTATTAGAATAGCTTTTGGGGGATCAAATTTACCAAAAAGGACATTAGCTTTTTGTATAATTGCATTTAAAGGATAAAGTGGTATTTTAAATATTATAAACATTATATTCAATAATAAATACCAAAAATTACATAAAATTGTTAGAAAAAATAAATTTCTACCATTAGTAAATTATGTAACATGATAAAAGTTAGATCAAACATAAATGTATTAATAAATTGTAATAGTTGTATTTCCAATATAGTTATTTCACTAGAATTCCAAAAAAAAAAAAACAAAGAAGGATCTCTCGAGCAAAAAAAAAAAAAACAGATCTCTCGGAAAAAAAACAGAAAGGAACTCGGGCAAAAAAAAAAAGGATGGAGCACGAATGTGAATGTGTCAGAGGGTATTTTGGTATAATCCAATCATGGTGGGCCCCACAATTGCAAAATGGGTTTTAAAAAGGGAAAAGTGAAAAAAAGTTGGATTTGGCAAAACCTAGGTTTTGGGTGGAAAATGATTTTGGAGAAAAATTGGGGTGTTTGTCAAAACTTTGACAAAACCTAGGTTTTGTTTCCAAAACCTAGGTTTTGGAGTTTAATCCTAAGAAACTATCATCTTCTTGAAAAGAGAAAAACCCAAGGAAACTAAACCTCAACCTTGTTTTCATCTAGCAAGCATCCAAGGAGTGAGAGGTTTCAAGAAAAAGAGTTCTCTTTGCAATCGTGAGATAGCCATGTGGAACAACGTTAGAGGACATCAACAACATTGAGGTCTTCAAGTGATCTAAGGTA
This sequence comes from Acacia melanoxylon, assembly GCA_019022615.1. Classification (NCBI taxonomy): domain Eukaryota; kingdom Viridiplantae; phylum Streptophyta; class Magnoliopsida; order Fabales; family Fabaceae; genus Acacia; species Acacia melanoxylon. The sequence continues at coordinate 3,612,432 of JAFJYJ010000052.1, forward strand.
ATCATAATCTCCAATAGTCATGTTATTAAGTTATTCTAATCGTTGTTTTAACGAATAATCCTAAAGCTCATTAATGTTATAAATCGTTATGAATTCTCATGAACACCGTAAAGAATTATGGATTAATAATTTATAACTAATTAACCTAATGAGTTAAGGTTAATAATTCATGAGGACCGTAAGGAGTTACGGGTTTCCGCAACGATTAAACATTTTTTTTGTTTTCAACCTTATGAAACTTTGCGTGAAAGTCATATAATAGGCAAAATTAACTAACATAAACAAATAGCACAAGGTCCCATGTTGTATAAGAAAAGAAGAAGATTCCTAAACACACATGAAATGGTGGGACCTACATCTTTTATATATATATATATATAGAAAAAACTCAAACACGGAAATGGTGGAACCCACATCTTTTTGTATCTATGACATGAGGATACACTTCTCCTACAATATGAGAAGTGTATTTCCTTTCATATATATACTAGCTCATGCTTTATGTAACTCATGGCGTGAGTTATGGTCCCATAAGCTAAGTTGTTTAGGATTTATAATCTCATATAAGAAGATTAGGAGTTATGGTCTCATAAGAATGAGAAACTGATAGCCTCATTCGATGGGTTACATTCCACTCCCTCAATTGTTCCTTTATTCATGTTGAATTTATGGGAATATCATAGATAGTTACTCACAATGTCTAATATGTGCATTTCAACCCCATGGTTTAATGGACTTGGGCTAATCTACAAGATATTAGACATATATGATCTAATTCATGCTTATATAACCAACAAACAATTAAATCAATGCGGAATTAAAATAAAAGAATCCAAAATACTTCCAGCCATTGATTTATATATGGGTTAAGTATCAATTTTTCTCCTAAAGTACACGCTCAGGAGTAATGTTGCCATGTAAGTTTTTTTGGGAGCAGTGTTGCCCCGAAAATCTAAAAACGTAGCAATGTTGCCTCTTCGTTAACAGCCCTAACAGTCAAACATTAGTTGACCGCATTATGCTGATGTGGATTGTCTACGTGACATCTTTATCACTTTTCTAAGTAGTAATTTTGCCCCGGAAGTACACTCTCAAAAGCAATTTTGCCCTGAAAGTTTTTTTTTTTGGTCTTAATGTTGCCTCGAAAGTCTAAAAATGTATGATATGATTAAATAACTTATTTAGCTTCTTTAATCTCTCCAAAAAACGTCAATCTGGTCTTATAATTAGGACCGGAGGTAATATGATTAAATAACTTATTTAGTTTTTTTAATTTCTTCAGAAAAAAGTCAACCCGGTCTTATAATTATAATCATGACAGGAGGGAGTAGGAGTGGCAATTAATTTTCTTTTTTTTTAAAAAGTAAACAAAGTCTACTCCTTCTTCCCCCATAACGTTCTCCATCGCAGGCATTTCTCAATCAAACAATAATCACTCACCTACATAATTTGTCGAGAAAAAATGTTTCAAACAAAAAAATAAGAACGAATTTATTCGAACAGAAGATCAAACGAGTAAATGTTTCAAACAAAAAAATAAGAATGAATTTATTCGAACAGAAGATCAAATGAGTACATCGCAGGCAGTTCAAATGAATTTTTCCAAACAATAATCACTGGCCTGCGGAATTATCTACGCGAATGAACCTCTCGTGCATTGTAAGCAGAGATGACTGAGAGAATAAAGCTTACAAAAAGTGTCAAATACAATTAATTAGGACTGTTAACGGATGGGCAATATTGCTACATTTTTAGATTTCTGGGACAACATTGAGAAGAAGAAGAAAAACTTCTAGAGCAAAATTGCTCCTGGGTGTGTACTTCCGGGGCAAAATTGCTATTTAACCCAAAAAAAGTGAGAGATGCCACATAGACAATCCACGTCAGCATAATGCGGTCAACTAACGTTTGATCGTTAGGGCTGTTACTGGAGGGGCAACATTGCTACGTTTTTAGACTTCCGGGGCAACATTGCTCCCAAAAAAACTTCCAGAGCAACATTGCTCTTGGACGTGTATTTCATGAGCAAAATTGGTACTTCATCCTTGATTTATTCTCAGAAGAAGAAAACTCTAGTTTTTTGTTCTTCTAAGTCTTCTCTCTCACTCTGTAGATGATGTATAAAATTTGAATGTGAAAACAGACTTAGGGGATCAAAAACATATATGCACCTTAATATTACCTCTGTCAATTATAGAGGTGGTTTTAATCGTGCATAAGTTAGTGGGTAGTTACCTAGGAAAGTGGGATAGTGGGAATGAACGTGGACTACATAAAATTCATACACATGGACCACATCATGGAATTTTGAAAATTCAAACAGATGTGTCAACCATAATCCATCAAATTCTTATGCCACTTTCTGTCCAGCTAAAACCCAAAGGTCATCTAATACTTTATCATTGATCATCAGCATGTACAAATATTGAATATGATCACAAAATGAATATGGCATCCAACTGATCAGATAGACCCAGAAGATCAACTATGCAAGTCAGGCTATTCTGCAAGGTATAAACTCTTTTTTTTTTTACTTAGGCACAATTTTTTTTCCTGCAATCATGTCTAAAGTAAGACACTAAGAGCTTGTTTGGTTTGAGGGGAGAGAGAGAAGAGATGAATTTTTTCTCTCATTTTTATTAAATAGCCAATGAAATTTTTTCAATATTTTAAAAATACACTCTCAGCAAAAAGGAATATTCCCTTCATTAATGACAATTTGGTCAATATCCTCCATAGGGATTCATCCCCTCACCTCAAACCAGACACACCCTAAACGCGGGCAATTCTACCAACGTGATTCAAACCTTAGTAAGTGAATGACTAATCACAACTAGTGAGTCTGCGATTCAATTGGGTTAAACAGCAAGAGAACTTCACCACCATATGATATGATTCCCGAAAGAAAAGGATGATTGGATCAACTAGGAATGGAATTTCGCACCGAAAATTCAGCCTCCAACACGTCCTGATATGAACAGATGTATCTCGCGCTATAGACGTCGGATTTGAGTGATTCCAAAACGAGGTGAAATATGGTTTTCCGAAACGCGATTTTGGCTCAAGAAACACCGAAAAAGGATATGGGAATCTGGAGATACGAAACCAGGAAATATAGAAGGAAAATAGAAGTTTATGGATTATAGGTAGGCGCCACAATTCCAAAGAATTGATAAGCCCAAGAACGCCACAAGGATTGATGCCCTTGATAAGTTCAGAGATTCTCAAAAGAACCCTAGAGAAGCTTGTGTCTCACCAAAAAGGTTAACTCTGAATTCTGCTGTCCTCTCAAAAGACTATGGTGTTCCCTTATATAGTGGACAACATCCATATTGAGTTTAACCTAAATATGCTTACAAAATAAGAAAGCCCAATAAGTCTTTTTACAAAAGTTTAACTAAATGTAAGAAAAATAAAACTAAGTGTAGAATTTGGGCCAAGTAAAATGAAGCCTTCATGCATATCCATTAAGGCTTATTCTTCAAGGTCTTCAATCGAAATAAGTGTATCATTTCGGTCTCTTCTTCCTTTAGACTTGGGCTTGTCTCAAGTAAAGTGGTCACCAAGAGATTTAGAGCCTCTTTAGCCTTTTTAGCTTTTGCTCTTGTCATTGGGCCTCCAAGACCTTGTATGTCCTCCAAGTTTGTTGCCTTGGTCATGTCGCCTCCTATGTCCTCATTATTCCCTGCTTCTTCAGAAGAATTTGTCCTCAAATTGGAATTCTCTTCTCCTGCATCATAAAGGGACAAATCAGCCACATTAAAAGTAGCACTTACACCATACTCACCAAGAAGATCTATTTTATAGGCATTATCATTAATCTTGGATAGTACTTGGAAAGGACCATCTCCCCTTTGTTGAAGCTTAGATTTCCTTTGGGCAGGAAACCTCTCTTTTCTCAAATGAACCCAAACCCAATCACCGGTTCAAACACTACCTTTTTCCTTCCTTTGTTCGCTTGCTTGACGTAACTCTCTACCTTTTTTCAATGTTTGCCTTTACCTTCTCATGTAGTTTCCGCACATATTCAGCCTTACTCTTACCATCTTTATGCTGAAAAAACGAGTTGTTAGGCAAAGGTAGCAAATCAAGAGGAGTGAGAGGGTTTAAGCCATAAACAATTTCAAAAGGAGAATAATGAGTAGCACTATGAACAGTCCTATTATATGCAAACTCAACGTGGGGAAAACATTGTTCCCATGACTTGATATTCTTTTTAATTACAGCCCTCAAAAGAGAAGAAAGAGTTCTATTCACTACCTCAGTTTGGCCATCAGTTTGTGGATGACAAGTAGTTGAAAAGAGAAGTTTAGTTCCCAGCTTACTCCATAATGTCCTCCAAAAATGACTTAAGAATTTAGTATCACGATCAGAGACAATGCTTCTTGGAAGCCCATGGAGTCTTACCACTTCCTTGAAGAACAAATCAGCAATGTGGATTGCATCATCAATCTTTTTGCATAGGATAAAATGTGTCATCTTAGAAAACCTGTCCACCACAACAAAAATAGAATCTTTGCCATTTTTAGACCGAGGTAGTCCTAACACAAAATCCATAGAAATATCAATCCAAGGGCAACGGAATAGGCAAAGGAGTATACAACCCATGAGGCAATAATTTAGACTTAGACCGCTTACATACAATGCATCTTTCACACAATTTATGTACATCACGCTTCATGTGTGGCCAATAAAAATGTTCATGCAGCATGTCTAGAGTCTTTTGGATCCCAAAATGTCCCATTAGTCCCCCCTCGTGTGCCTCCTTCACAAGTAATTCCCTAATGGAACCTTTAGGAACACACAATCTCTTTTCTTTAAACAAGTAATCATTATGCCTAAAAAATCCATTTTGAGCAGCATGCACACAAGTTTTATATATTTGTGCAAAGTCTGGATCATGCTCATACAATGTCTTAATATGATCAAAACCAATGAATTTAGTTTCAAGAGTAGAGAACAGAGCATACCTTCTTGAGAGTGCATCTGCAACCACATTAGACGTACCTTTCTTGTGCTTGATCACATAGGAAACCGCTCCAAGAACTCTACCCATTTGGCATGCCTTTTGTTAAGCTTGCCTTGTTCTTTTAAATACTTTAAGGACTCATGGTCACTGTTGATGACAAACTCTTTGGGCAAGAGATAGTGTTGCCATGTTTGCAAAGCCCTTACTAATGCATACAATTCCTTATCATATGTGGAATAATTAAGAGCAGCCCCATTCAATTTTTCACTAAAATAAGCAATGAGATGCCCTTCTTGCATCAAAATAGCCCCTATCACCACATTGGATGCATCACATTCAATTTCAAATGACTTAGCAAAATTAGGCAAAGCAAGAATAGGTGCATTGGTTAATTCTTCCTTGAGGGCAGCAAAGGCTTGCTCTTGTTTTCCCCCCATTTAAAACCAACATGCCTTTTAATCACTTCATTCAAAGGTGTAGCTATTGTACTAAAGTCTTTGACAAACCTCCTATAGAAACTAGCTAAGCCATGAAAGCTTCTTACCTCACTTACATTCTTAGGAGTTGGCCACTCTTGAATAGCTTTCACCTTCTCTTGATCAACCTGCACTCCTTGTGAGCTAACAACAAAACAAAGAAAAACTACATGATCTATGCAAAACACACATTTTTCCATGTTAGTATACAATTTCTCATGCCTAAGAGCTTCCAGAACACACCTCAAATGCACAAGATGATCATCATAGGATTTGCTATAAATCGAATATCATCAAAATACACCACAACAAACTTCCCTAAAAATTCCCTTAACACATGATTCATTAATCTCATGAAGGTACTAGGAGCATTAGTTAAACCAAATGGCATAACCAACCATTCATACAGCCCATATTTAGTTTTAAAAGCAGTTTTCCATTCATCCCCTTCTCTAATCCTAATTTGATGGTATCCACTCTTTAAATCAATTTTAGAGAAGAAACAAGCACCATGCAATTCATCCAATAAATCATCCAATCTAGGAATGGGATGTCTATACTTTACCGTGATGTTATTGATGGCTCTACAATCAGTGCACATCCTCCATATTCCATCTTTCTTAGGTACTAGAATTCTTTGAACCACATGGACTTAAGCTTTCTTGCACCCACCCTTTTTGCATCAAGTCTCCAACTTGTCTTTGAATCTCCTTGGTATCTTGGGGTTACTCCTATAGGCTGGCCTGTTAGGCAATGAAGCTCCCTGGAATGAGATCAATTTGATGTTCTATGCCTCTTAGAGGCGGTAGTCCGTGAGGTACCTCTTTAGGAAAAACATCTTTAAATTCCCGCAACAAATTAGAAACCTCATTTGGAAGAGAGTTAGTAGGACTTGCATATGTAAAATTATTCTCTTTACTCAAAAGTAAGAGCATTGGCTTTTTCAAATGCATTGCCTTTTTCACCTCTTTTTCTTTTATAAACAAGTTTGGTGCTTTTCTCTCTTTTTCTCTTTTTTTTTCCTTGCTCTCTTCCACTCTCTTTTCTCTCTTGCTTTCTTTTTTCTCTCATTTTTAAATTATCCTCACTAACTTCTCTTGGTGTCAAAGATGCAAGAATAGTCTTGCGTTCTTTATGTACAAAAGAGAACTTGTTGGTGTAACCATCATGCATTACTTTCTTATCATATTGCCAAGGTCTCCCAAGAAGCAAATGACAAGCCTCCATTGGTACCACATCACATAAAACTGTATCATCATACTTCCCTATGGAGAAGTTCACCTCCACTTGTTTGCTTACGGTCACTTCACCATCCTCACTAAGCCATTGAAGCTTGTATGGCAGCGGGTGAGGTTTGGTTTCCATGCCCAATTTAGACACCATTCTAGCACTTGCAACATTGGTACAACTCCCTCCATCAATAATTAAAGAACATACCTTTCCTTGGATAAGGGATCTACTATGAAAGATGTTCTCTCTTTGACTATCATCCATGTCTTTTGCTTGGCTACCCAACATCCTTCTTACCATAAACAAATCTCCTTCTCGGAATTATCTCTTCAATATACTCATCTTCATCATCATGTGAGGCGTAATCGAAGAAGACTCACTAGTAAGCTCTCCATCCTCTTTAAGTAACATAGTCTTCTTAGTTGGACATTCGAAGCTATGTGACCCTCTCCCCAAACACTTGAAGCATTTTATTTCACTACTCCTTGTCTTTTTAGGGATCTCATTGGATTTAGTTTGAGTCCTTTGAGGTGTAGGTGGGATTGCTTGATGAAGTACCTCCCTCCTTCTTATTTCTATCCTTCCGACTTGAAGAATTAAAATTTGAAGAGTTTTTCCTCATGACACCCTTTCTCTTGAGTTGTTGTTCTACCTTACTAGCTTGTTGCACTAAATCCTCCAACTCCACATAATTTTGCAACTCCACAACATCCCTTATATCACTATTCAGCCCATGCAAGAAACGTGCCATAGTAGCCTCCCGTTCTTCACTAATATTTGCTCTAATCAAGGACACCTCCATCTCTTTATAATACTCATCTACACTCTTGTTACCTTGTGTGAGCCTTTGAAGTTTATTGTGAAGGTCTCAATGATAATGGGAAGGAACAAATCTTCTTCTCATTAGCCTTTTCATCTCCACCCAACTATCCACCAATGGTTCTTTATATCTCACCCTCTCTTTTTGCAATTGGTCCCACCAAATGAGAGCATAATCACTAAACTCCATGGCTGCCACCTTCATTTTCTTCTCTTCAGTATAATTGTGACATGCAAATAAGTGCTCAATCTTCATTTCCCACTCTAAATAGGCCTCCGGATCACTTTTTCCTTTAAAAGATGGTATATTAAGCTTCACTCCCTTAATTCTATCCTCTCTAGCATCATTCTCATTACCTCTTCTTCTCCTTCTTTCTTCCCTCCCTCTCTGTCTATCTTCATCATGATTCCCTTGATTTTCTATTCTCTCATATAACTCTTCTGTGTGTTCCCTCATCATCCTTTGCATTTGAGTTGTAATGGCTTCAATTAGCAATCTATTATCTCCTAGAGGAGGAATATCTTCACCACCTGCACCTGCCATAATTCAAGGAAAAGAACAAGAATAAAAGTAATAGGACCTCACCACTCGCTCACGTGTTTACACTCTTAAAAATGTATCACTCGTGTTTGTTGCTCTCTATAAGGCTTTTGTGTGTAGTGTGCTCTCTTGCCTTTTACCACTCAATAGCTCTCTTTAAGTTCTTAACAGAATCTCCAAGAACACTCAAGAGTACAATCCCAAACTCAAGAATTAGTGGTGACTCACAATACAAATTGGAAGATATTTCAAAGAAGACAAGACAAAGAAAACCAAATCAATTTGGAGGAATTATTCAAGGAAGACACTTTGGACTTGATTCACAAGTAGTAGTGCGTGTAATTGAATAGCAAGGTGCTGTATAGTTTTTTTTTCCCTTTTTTTTCGTTTCTCTCTCTCTCTCTCTCTCTCTCTCTCTCTCTTTTATAACACCTGATTCTTCAACCAAAGGAATTTGTGATTTTGGAATCAAACTTTGAAATTGTACTAATTCAGAACTAAATTAGATAGAATTCCCCACAAACTAAGCTATTACTTATTACACTAACAACATACTACTCAAGAAACATGAATTGAAAGGATTAAAATTCAAGAACAATGATGAACAAGGGATGAACACCAAGAACCAAGTGCAGAAATATGTGAACTAAACAAGAAATTGAAAGGAACAACAAAAGAAGATTGAAAGAAAAAATTAGGAACAAACAACAACGGCTAAAACAGAATTGCACAATTGAAAATCAAAAACACAAATTTTAGGGATTAGGGTTACCAAATGTGTAAGTGAATGTAAACAATGGAGAAAAGATAATCCATTTCAATCCTAGTGAGATCAAATGATATGCGAAAGAAAAGGATGATGGATCAATAGGAATGGGGAAAATTAAACAGCGGACGTATCAAAGCTATAGAATTTGAGTCGATGTGAAAGATGGCTTTCCGAAACGCGATTTTGGCTCAAGGAACACCATACGGGGAAATATCATTCTGCTATTGAAGGTTGGTCTAGTTTGGGCAAAAAGGTTAATATTTTCAAAAGACTAGTAGGTGGGTGTGCTTACAAAATGGGATACAAAAGTTTAACTAAATGGATATGCAGAATTTCTCTGTGAGAGAGAGCAAAGGACCTTGCCAGTTTCATTCACAAATGTGGTAATAAGTTAGTACAACAAAACTATAATGATATGGAAGTAAATCATAAAAAGAAAAAAAAGAAAATCAACATTTCATGTTTTTAATAATATTCTGATTATTTCTAAGAATAAGAAGTGAGTGCTGGAATATATTTCTCTTAATCTAAAGTCCGTCCGTGAGCATTTTTTTTTCCTGACCAGTGAGATTAAATAAAAGCAGATTCCCACAAAAATATATATAGATATGGATAGTATGGAAGATCAATATATTCTGATGTAATTTGAAACTAAAGATCAACAAAAGAGAGAGAACATATCCATTGACACGCTTGGATGTTTCTCAATATCTTTCACAGCTGTCTCAATATACATACTTGAATAGAGGAAGCTCTTCCTATTTGAACGTCTAAATGAGATCTAGACTATCCAGATTTAATTTTTTTAAAATGGTGATTTTTACATGAAAAAATCATTTTTTTAAAAAAATATGTTAGTTAAGAAATTATATTTATTTTAGATTCTCTATCCATTAAAATAATTTTTATTTAAAAATCAGCAGTTAAAAAAAATTAAATCTGCACCATTCATATCTCATCTAAAGAGTCGAAATGAGAAGAGCCTCCCCAACTCATCCAAAGAATTTGAATGAGTAGGGAAATTGGTTCCTCTAGAGGGTGTACCAGTTGTATGCATTATCCGGGTAAAAATAAATTTATAGTATAATACAAAGTTTGCCAACTCCACCAACAAATACAAGTTTCCATGATCTTATCATGTTTGAATAATCTATACATTGTGTAAATTAAAATCTAAAAAACACCTCAAAACTTTAGGTCGGTTGCATATGATCCCTTTAATATTTTAAAATTTATATTCAACCTCCTTAATGTTTTGATTTTTCACATCAAACATCTTACCGTTGGTTTTGCCAACAAATCACTGACAGAAACTGCCACATTAGATTAATGAGGATGACATAACATCCTACATAATATCCTAAGTGGCATCTGCATGAGGTAATAATTTTATGATAGTCATATATTTTTTACGTAAAAGTTAAAATGCCATTTTATCCTAAAAGGCCCTAATTTCTTTGCAATCTAAGAATGGATAACGTGTGTAGAGTCGGGAAATCGGATTGAGCCCGTTTAAGCCCTATAAGGTTCGGGTTTAAAAAATATGCCAGAAATTTAAAATTGACCCTGTAGGGCCTAGGGCTTAATCGGGCCTGCCCGTTAGACCCGTTTAACTATAGCTTTTTTATATTAAAAAAAAATAATTACTTAGATTTCCACTTAATGAATGTGTTTATTTGTAATTACTTCGATTTTTTTAGTTTAAACTATAACCCTTTTTTATGTTTATTATAATTCTGTATTAAAACACATAATTAGTTATTATAAATTTTAAAGAAGGGATGTTTTCATATTAAATAAACACATACTTTGGTATTACAATATTATATAAGTAATAAATTATAAATATATTTTGTGTAAAATAAGTATAATTATTTTTACTGTCAAGTAAAATCATGCATGAACCGAAGGAATCTGTGCAGACACACACAAAATTACGAGAGGGAAATCGTTTTGTCGTGGGCATACATAAAGAATTCCTTTGTTTAATATTTTTTGAAAAAAGAAAAAGAAAAAAACATATTCTTTGTGTTTATTTGTTTTTTTATTACGAATTAATTAATGAATGTGTTTATTTGTTGAATGATTTATATTGTTTAAATATTAATGTTGATAACATTTATTTAATAGATTAGAACTTTAATGATTACAATTTACTAATTATATTTCTTTGAAAAAAATCGAAGGAAAAATATTTAAAATTTGGAATAATAATTTTCAGGCCCCGCAAGGCCAAAATTTCTAGCCCTAAGATTATCGGGTTGCTTTAAAAAAAGATGTTTTCCTTACTCAGCCTTGTAGGGCCGCCACAAAGACCGGCCCTGACCTTGATTCCCAACTCTTCGTGTGGCTATGGTTTCAACAACAAAAATTTGTTTATTTTGACAATTTTTTTATTTTTATTTAGATAAAATATATGCATATTTTTATCCTATAATTTGATTTTAAATTATCATTTTTTTCTAAAATTAAAAAGAACTTTAAGTAACTGGCTCCCCAGCCTTTATGGCTCAGGGTTGGACGTGGTCTTGTGACCACAATGGCCTGGGTTCGAAAGCTGGCATTGCTTCATTCCCAAATGTATTAGATTCTTGAAAATATAAACAGAAATTTTTTTCAGAAAGAATGGTTTTAAGAATTTTTCTTTTTTAAAAAAATTAGTTTTGTTATACAAGAGACCGACTAAAAGGCAAAATCGTATGAACCTTACGCTTTATATAATTGTATCTTGTCCAATTTTAATATTTGGAAGTTTTTTTTCTTTAAAAAAAAAACAAAAAAAACAAACAGAAACATGTTTTTTAAACGCGCTATTATAAGCTTTTTATTGCTATTATCATAATCTACTTTACACCATGAATTTAATAATGTTAATACGGTAACATATTTTTGTTTGAGCCAAAAAAAAAAACCAAGAAGAAGATATTTTTGTGCTTTTTTTTTTTTTTTTTTTTTGTGGCTTTCTGTGTGCTCCCGAGTGGGACCAGACTCTCCAGAAAAATAAAAAGATAGGCGCTCCAAATCTTTGATCACATCACATCCTACTAAACTTTATTTAAAATATGGCATTATGAGTAGTTTCCAAGATCACATTTTTTATCTTATTTTTCTCGCCTAGATTCTTACCTAATTCGGCGGAAAATTCTCCCCCCTTTTTCAAATTCTCCCCCGAGTGTGAAGTGGCTTTAACAAAGATAAAGCAATGCTTATCTGCTTCGCCGGTTTTATCTAGGCTAGAGCCAGGAGAGAGTCTGATCCTGTATTTAGCCGTGGGTGAAGAGGCAGTAAGCACCGTGCTGGTCAGGGAAAAAGAAGATGTACAAGTGCCGATATACTTCGTAAGTCGGGCGTTACAAGGCTCAGAGTTGAGATATCAAAAGCTTGAGAAGATGGCTTTCGCTTTACTCACTACGGCAAGACAACTCCGTCCGTACTTTCAAAGCCACCCGATCGTGGTCAGGACAAGTTAGCCAATCCAGCAGGTCCTTCATAAGCCGGACTTGGCTGGGAGAATGGTTAGTTGGGTCATCGAGCTGTCTGAGTTTGATATTGCCTACGAAGCCCGACATGCCATTAAATCACAAGCCTTGGCAGATTTCTTAATGGAGTTAACCCCGTCGAAGGAAGGAGAAATCGGAAATGTGGAGACTTGGAAGGTGTATGTTGATGGCTCGTCAAACACTAAGGGTAGCGGAGCCGGGGTTATAATTGAAAGCCCAGAAGGAGTCTCTATGGAACACTCCTTCTGACTCAATTTCCTGACTTCCAACAATCACGCCGAATATGAAGCTCTTCTTGCCGGGTTGCTTCAAGCCAAAGAAAACGGGGCTAAAAAGGTGCACGTCTCCACTGATTCCCAACTTGTGGCAGCACAAATAGAAGGGACTTACCAAGCCAAGGGTCCTCTGTTGATCAAGTACTTAGGGAAGGTAAAAGAAGTTATAGCGAACTTTGACGAAGTGACTGTCGTACACATCCCAAGAGGAGATAATATCAGGGCCGACATTCTATCTAAATTGGCAAGTACAAAGAGTCCGGGTAACCACCGAACTGTGATCCAGCAAAGCTTGTCAGAGCGGAATTGTATCATGATAATCTCGGCAGCCGGTGATTAGAGGAAGCCAGTTGTTGATTACGTAACATCCTAATTTTTACATTAAGATTTAATTATAAAATAGGAAAAATTAATTAGTCATAATACATGAATTTATTGTGTAATTATTAAAATAAAGGTTTTTATATAAAATATCAATTATGATAGTAAAAGAAGTTAGTGGATCAAGAGTGTGGAAATAATAAGTACGAGTAGTTGTTATTAAAAAAAAACGTGCAGAAGTTTAAGGGAAAAAAATATTTTAATAATAATGAATTAATATTTATTATAATTATAATATATTAAAATTATATATTATATTAATAATAATAATAATATATTATTATCTTGTACGGTGGGAGAGGGAGTAATTAATCATCTCCCACTGCCTTTATCTCTGCACATTCCACCGCCTCTATTAGTATATAAATATATAGGGGTGAGCAAATCAAAACCGAAACCGAAAACCGAACCGACTAATTCGGTGTTCGGTTTTTGTAATTCGGTTTTCGGTTCGGTGTATAAAAAAAAATCGGTTAAAACCGAATAACCGAAATATAATATATATATATATATATATATTTTACATATCAAGTTCCAAACAGACCGATTCTGAGAAAAAAAAACAACAACACCTCATCGGCCCACTCTCCAGTCCAGACCCAATTCCCATTGAATTTTGAAAAACCTAACCCCTTCAATCTCAATCCTTCGTCAGTTCGTCTTGCGGTCTTGCCTCTGCTCTCTCAGTCTCTCTTGCGAGTTGCGTCTTCATCTAATCGTCTTGGGTCTTGGTCTCGCGTCTTTGTCTTGCCGTCTTGGTCTTCGTCTTGCGTCTTGCCTCTGCGGATCGTCCAGTGTCTCCAGTCCAGGAAATCCAGATCTGTACCTTTGTCCTTTGGTAATATTTTCAATATCTTCTTTTGGATTTTTTATACTTATCTCTGCCATGATTTTGTTTGAGATTTTTTATACTTATCTGTTATCTCTGCCATGATCTGTTGACCTCGTTGAGACTTGAGTGTTCAATTTTGAGTTGCTTTTGTTTTGATGTGTTGTTGCTATTATTCGGTGCTTCATTGATTAGTTTATTCAATGGATAAAACAGAGAGCTTCCAAAGAGTAAAACATTTAGTATTCTCAGTTTTGATTTTGGATCAGAATGCATTGCATTTAGTCTCGTTGCATTTAATTGAAAGTTACATGGATAAAGAAGAGCCGGTGAGAGGAGAATAGACTCTTGCTCCTTTTTTTCCCCTCCTTTATTTTAATGAATATGATCCTTATATATCTGTAAAAAGCTAAGTGCATGAATTGAAACTACATATCTGTAAAAAGTTACATTGATTATTTTTTGGCTTTTAATGAGTCAGGAATTGAAAGATAGAGATTACAAAAAAATTAAATCCAGTCCTGGAATCATGTGTGCAAATTAACTTTTCTCATGTGTAATTTAACTTTTCGGTTTCTCTTTTCAAGATTACAAATTTCTGTTTTAACTTGAAATAATTATTCATCTCTAGGTGAAATTATGGCTGACCAAGCTATTATGGCTGACCAAGCTGCTTCTCTACCAACTACTGGGCATAGTGCAAGTGCAAGTGTGACCAATAAAGCTTCAACAGTTGTAACTGGGAAAAGAAAAGCTATGAAGCAAAGATCCAAAGTGTGGGATCACTTCTCCAAATTTGTGAATGAGCAAGGTGAGATAAAAGGTAAGTGTAATTACTGTGGGGCTGTTCTTGCCTGTGATCCAAAATCTAATGGAACCACTGCCCTGAATAATCATTTTGCGATTGTTTGTAAGAAGAAGCCCCCTCCTGAAGAACTTAAACAAAGTCATTTAAACTATAGTGTTGAAGGTGATAAATTCAACCTTGTGAATTGGAAATTTGACCAAGATGGTATTAGGAAAGCCTTGGCATCTATGCTAATTGTTGATGAATTGCCTTTTAAGTTTGTTGAGGGTGTTGGGTTTAAGAATTTTATGTTGTATGCCCAGCCCAAATTTAAAATTCCACCAAGATGGACAATAGCTCGTGACTGTTTTAGTTTTATATTGACGAAAAAATGAGATTTAAAGATTATTTGGAGCAAAAAAAACAAAGGCTTTGTCTTACTTTTGACACTTAGACATCTATCCAAAGAATTAATTACATGTGTATTACTGCCCACTTTTTAGATGACAAATGGTCAATGAAAAAGAGGGTTTTGAATTTCATTCCTATATCTAGTCATAAGGGGAGGAACATTGGAATTGAAGTTGAGAAGTGTTTGCTTGAATGGGGTATTGAAAGGGTGCTCACAATTATGGTAGATAATGCTAGTTCTAATGATGTGTCAATTCAATATTTGGAAGGCAAAATTGTAAGGTGGGGGCATTCAGTTATGAAATGTCAGCATTTGCATATGAGATGCATGGCACACATAATCAATTTGATTGTCAGTGACGGGTTAAAAGAAGTAGGACACTCAATTAAAAAAGTTAGAGAGGCTGTTCGCTTTATTAGACAAATACCACCGAGAATGAGAAAGTTTAAAGAGAGGCGTGTCGATGAGAAAATTCAGAGCAAGCAAATGTTATGCTTGGATGTCCCTACTAGGTGGAATTCTACCTATTTGATGTTAGAGAGGCGCTCAAAAATTTGAGGTAGCTTTTAAGAGGTATGAGGACAAAGATCCATACTTTCGTTTTGATCTTGAAGATGGGGTGCCTGAAAAGGAAGATTGGACGAATGTTAGGAGGATGACTATGGTGTTGGGTCATTTTTATAATTTGACTAATCGAATTTCTGGATCTTTATATGTCACTTCCAATAACTTCTTCCGTGAAATTTACAAGGTTTATCGTTTCTTGAATGAGTGGTTAAAAAGTGATGTGCTGGAGTTATGTAATATGGAAAGTAGAATGAAGGAAAAATATGACAAGTATTGGGGAGATCCTATGCAGATCAATAAACTTCTTTATATTGCCATTGTTCTTGACCCCGATATAAGCTAGATGGGTGCAATTTGCTCTTTGTAAGATGCATACACGTGCTGTTGGGGAACATTTGGGGGTGCATATTAAAGAGGTCTTGATTTGTTTATATAATGAATACAATCAGGTTATTTCTCCTTCAGCCTAGCTTGAAACGGGACCATCAATGACACACAAGATCTTGATGATGATGATGACCCTAGTTTAAAAATCCAAAAATTGCTTGATATTAAGGATCAATTATTCATGGATGAGCATCTTGGTGGAAGGACTAGTAGAACAGAAGTGGATAGATATTTAAATGAAGAAATTGAGCCTAGAAAAGATGATTTTGATATATTAAATTGGTGGAGGGTGAATAGTCCTAGATTCCCTATTCTTGCTCAAGTAGCAAGAGATGTGTTGGCTATCCCAATTTCTACTGTTGCTTCTGAGTCTACCTTCAGCACTGGAGGAAGAGTTTTAGATTCATTTAGGAGCTCTTTAACACCTAAAGCTGTACAATCACTAATTTATGCTCAAGATTGGGTTAGGCACTCACTTAACTATGTTGCAGAAGTAGGAGACGATGATTTTCAGCAAATAGAACTTGGTAATACTTTTTACATCTATTTTCTATTTTTATTAGAATAATATTTATTATGATCTTTCAAGGGACTTCTAATTTTGATTTTTTATTAGATTTTTAAAAAATTGCATTGGAGGCAACTGTTGACATATAGTAGATGCAATGCAAATATCTTTGTAAGTAATTTTTCATTATATATCTTTGTATTTTGTTAATATTTATTAGATTATTTCTTTTCTTTTTATTTGATTTATTCTTGTTTTTACATTAGATTGGCCAAAAAGGATGCAATTAATCTCTGGGAGGCTTCACAACACAGGACCCACCTTGTCTGAAGATGGCGACATCTATCTCTTGTTGTTGGCTGTTGCAAATGATTTTTCTTTTCTGGATGAACTTTTGAAATGATTCAAGCATATGATATTTAATGCTTGGATGTCTATCTTTTTATACCCCTTTGAACTTGTGTTTTTAATTTAGCTACTTGTGCCAGGTGAGGCATCATTATATTTAATGCTTGAATTTCGTTTGACAAGAAGCTGTTATTTTCAATGAGGCTGTTTGTATCTCTGATCTGGTCATCTGGCTTTGAATGATGTGTTTTCTTTCACCTAGATTTTAAATTTGTGCATTTTTTCCAATGTGATTTTTCTTACAATAACTTATCCCTTGATTTTCTTCTTGTATGTCTGTTTGGTCTCACTGATCAGTGATCTGGAAAAAAAAAAAGAGAGACAAGAAGGCCCACAAAAAGGCCCAATTGAAGCCCAAAAACCAAATTAGCACCGAAAACCGAACCGAAATAATTCGGTTCGGTTTTTATTGCTAATTCGGTTTCGGTTCGGTGTTCCAAATGCACATATTTCGGTTTTTTCGGTTTTTACCGAAAACCGAACTGAAAAACCGATTGTACACCCCTATAAATATATGTGTGTGATGGTGTGATATGTGTGTATTGTGTTATGCGTGTGTGTGCGGGTGAGTGAAAGCAAGCGTCAGACCGAGAGAGGGCAGAGGAGTGAAACGAGAAAATGGGAAAAAGAGAAGAAAAGAAGCCTATGAGTATTTTAATGTACGTTATTTATTTTATAAGATCATTTAGGTAGTTAAAATAGCTTCTTTTTCAATAAATTTTCTTTATGAAAGTTATTCCATATATTTTTATCTTTCTAATGAGGGTAAAATAGTATTGATTATTGAAAATTTTGGGATTAGAATATTGGTAAAATGTTGAGTTTTGATAATAGAAGACCGTATATATGAAGAGTACGATAAATAAATAACTTTAATCGGTTTAGATTTTTGTTAGTTAGTTGTTGTGATATTTAAAATAATTTAGGATTTGTGTCATATAAGATATTTTTACCGATTAAATGAGAATCTAAGTATTTATTTGGATTACTATAAGTATTATTTAAAGTTTAAACGGTTAGTTTTGCTAAATCTTGAACTATATGAGATTATGAATTGGGATTTGAGATTTTAAATTAGAGATTGATATGATTTCTAGTATGTGGAGGTTTGGAGATTGTTTAATAAATTTGGTTACATTTATAAAAGTTAGTATTAGGTTAAGAAATGAGGAATAGATAAATTGTCATTTTTCTAGGAAAACTAAAGTGAAATAATAGTTTAATTAATTATTTAAATATGATATTAGTGATTATTGTTAATTCTATTAACATATAATCATATATATTTTTAAAGGGGACTGATTTCTCTTACGTTTAGTGTTGTGTCAAGAATTTGAGGTAACCACTTTCCACTCATTGTACTTGCTTGTATGATGTTTGTGAGTGATTTTTAATCTATGAAAACTATGTTTTTAATAAAGTTGCCTTGTGGGATTTTATTTTAAAATGTGACTGGTGAGATTGTATTATTGATTTACTCTATATCAATGCGCACTTTGAAATGGTTATTGAGACAAGAAATTATGATATTATATGTTTTGGATAATGCACTTTTGTTATGATTTTGTGAGTTGGAATAGTACTGTGATCTTAATGATTTTTGAGACGATGTATTATTTTATAAATCGTGTTTGGAATCTTATATATACATGCCAAGATTGTGATGATGTGGAGTGGTGATGAGAGTTATTGTGTATATAATACCACGTGGTATGCCACTCTCGGACAAATGGATGACTTTGATATTTTCAGGGCCCTTGGTATCACCCTTTTCCTTTGGCCGGGTTAAAGGTCAGCCCTTGGGACAGTGACTACACCTATTACGTAACAGCCCATGGGTTCTGTCAGCGAAAGGATGGGGGGTGATAAGGGTTGTCAGGGTATCGACCTGTAGCTTGGCATGTTATATATGTAATTCATGAAATGAAATTTGATATAGAAATTTATTACAGAAATTGTGATTTAGTAAATTTGTAGATTATATATCTAATACTTTGTTATATAAAATGTTCCACTTGGCACCTCATAAGCACATATTAGCATTTATAATGAGCTGAATTGATAGTTACAAACATTTTTCAAGTGATGGTTCTTGTGTGGATCAATCAGGGAAGGCTTTGAAAGCTTAAAATACTTTTGCTAACGAATGTACTTCCACCTTTATGGTACATGTTGAATTACTGTATATTGCCACATCAAGGCTCACTCAGCATACTCTAATATACTTTGGATATTTTTGCAAATTCTGAAGCAATATTTAATTAAAAAGTATGGATTTAGTAAAATCTAAAGCTCAACTGTGTGCTAAAACTTTTTAATGAATGGTTTAATTAAGTTAATAATTAAAAATTGCCCTTTAAATGGAGGATGTTACAATTACCTTGCAAGAGGAGTTCTCCCAAATGATGCGCTGGATGCAAAGAAGCTAGTGCGAGAAGCAGCCTTGTATGTGATTGTAGATGATCAACTGTATCGCAAAGGCTTGCATTCTCCAATGCTAAAATGCTTAAATTCGCAAGAGTTCATTCCCCAAAAATATGCCGCTGCACTGCTCCTCTGTTCTTTGTTAACACGGTGCCCTGTCTGTGGTGAATGACGCTTGGTGGAGAATAACGCCGCCGGCGAGAGAGGAAGAAGAAGGGCGAAGGTCTGAACCGCAGCGCTCGCTAGTATCTCTCGCACTCTCGTGATTTTTGTTGTTCACTGCCCGACGCTGCAATCCCAAATTGCCGCCTCTGTAGCTTTTCCTTTTAGGTTTTCAATTGATTCCATTCATTACAAAAATGGTGCGTCTTTTTTTTGGTCCACAATTACCCTTTCGTTTTAGGTCTCCCTTTCTTTATAATATGTGGGGCCCATCTCCATTCAATCTCCAAGGTGCCAAAAGCAATCCATCTCCTGCGCCTATGCGTTGTGTCCTTCTAAAAGAAAAATAGTATTTAATAAAAATAATATTGAATATATATATATATATATATTATTTTAAATAAACATAAAAAAAAACTTATTTCTAAATTGAAATCCTACAAATGATGCATCCTAATTGATTTCTCTTAAAAGCTCATGAAAATCTCTTTAATTTAGTATTGATGACTTCCCAAATATATCAAAATATATTACAAATCTATTAAAAATGGCAAGTCATGAATGGTCTCCGTCAACAGTGTTGAAGTTTATCTCGGTGCCATGATCATTCTTCAAGTAGGGCATGGATCTGTTGGGACCGTTCAAAGCGGCCCTAGGACAATTATGATGGCTTGTTGTGGCTATTGACTATTTTACCAAGTGGATAGAAGCTGAACCCTTGAGAACAATCACTTCAGCCCGAGTACAAAGGTTTTTCGAGAAGAACATTATTTCTCGGTTCGGGATCCTAGCCGAGCTGATAACTGATAATGGGACCCAATTCATTGATAAGGGTTTCCGAGAATTGATGGTCGGTTTCCAGATCAAACATCGTTTTGCCTCCGTAGAACATCCACAATCAGACGGACAAGCTGAGGCGACAAACAAAGTCATTGTGGATGGGCTAAGAAAGCGAATGGAAGAGGCAAGATCCAGTTGGGTCGCGCAGTTCTATTGTGTCCTATGGGGATATCAGACCACCATTCAAACATCCATTGGGGAAACTCCATTCAGATTAACCTATGGATGCGAAGTTATAATCCAGGTGGAAATAGGCCAGCCTTCATGGAAAAGAATCCAAGCTCTTCAGACAGAAGAAAAGAACAATGAAACATTGTGGGCAGAGTTGGAATGGCTCTTACCAAATTAGAGAAAATCTAGGCAAAGGAGCTTATGTGCTGGAGACCCTGAAAGAGAAGGCGCTCAAGAGAACATGGAATGTGGACAAACTAAAAGCATACTACAGTTGAAGCCGATTTCCATTAAGAGACGACAATGTCACGAGTCTATATAAAATTTTGTTATTGGAATTATAATAAGGCGACAATGTCGCGAGTCTATGTAAAATTTCTTTATTGGAATTATAAAGAGGCGACAAGGTCACGAGTCTATTGTAAAATCCCTTTTGGGAAAGATGACTATGTTGCCAAGTCTATTTGAAATTCCCTTTGCGGAATCATATAAGACGATTATGTCGCCAAGTCTATTCAAATAAATGCAAAACTTCTCGATTGAGAGTTCACTTCAAGTTGCTTGGGTCGCATTGGTAAATGAACTTAGGGTTACGAAACCCGGCGTTGGTGATGGATAAAAGAATCCAGGGTAATGAAACCCGGTTTCAATCAAAGCAAAGGAGAACAGTTTAAACGTGTTTCTATTGGAACCCGACAAAACTGAAAGGCCCACGTGGCCATGATGCATCAAAACACTTATCTGGGGTAATGAAGTGAACCGTCATGCTGACCCTGATCAGGTCAAAATGTTTAAAGTTTGGTTCGAGAAAACTGAATTTAGACATGTGATGGGTTGCCTTTACTCCGGATTAAGTTTCGGTCGAACGTGCTGGAATGTCATGTGATTGATTAAAGCAAATCTTCACAAATATAATACCTGGTTATAATACCGAACGAATATTCAAGTAGATTCTGCGCAAATGTTTTTGACCCTGGCCCAATCATTTAATAGAACTTTGAAAATAAATTCAAGTTCATAAAAGGCAACGAATGCCATGCAAAAGTCCAGCTCAAAGGAGTATTTGGGTTCGACAAACAATAAGCAAGCTGAACGATTTGCGTAAAAGGTAAATATTGTTCATTTATTGAAATTTATTTACATATTAACAAATGCAAGAACATAAAACCGGGTTATTACCCCGGGAAGAAATTGCAAGAAAGCAAATAAAGGGCTTCAACCATGGCAAAAGAGAAAGCCATCAAAATAGGCATCTTGGCCTCTTAAGCAGGATGAGCTTCTTCATCTTCATCCTCATCTTCATCTTGTACAAGATGGATCAATTTCCCATCCTTGACATAAGCTTGATAGTCCATCCCAGTGGTGTTCAATTTGAGACCGGGATTAATGACCCGGATCTGCACCACACATTATCGAAAGATTGCATCACGACACTGGCACACTTAGACAGTTAAGACTTGGCGGCACGAAGTTTGTCATCCATGGTCTTTAGTTTGGTTTCAAGATGAGTTTGCACGGCCTGAACCTTCTGCACGAACTGCATATCATTGTTATGGACCTCCTCAAGACGAAGAAGCTCTGAATGCGCCATGGACAGCTTTCCTTCACCCGTGGATAAGCTTGCCTTAAGCAGCATCACCTCCTTGTGCAAGTTATCCTTTTCAGTTTTGGATGCCTGCACCTCCTCGCAGGCCTTGTCCCTCTCCTCTGTGACCTTCTTCAGATCTGCATTGCTCTTTATTGCCTGCAGCTCCTCAATGGCTTTATCCCGTTCTTTCGTAACCCTAGCTAAATCAACGGTATTCTTGGCATATTTATTTTTTAAGCCGTCATGGTCCGGAGTAAAGAAGCGGTCTTGGCACAATGGAGCTTCAGTTGCACCATCTCATCCGCCTCGGCCTTACTCATAATACTTGGCTGGAAAAACCGGATAGGGGGATGCATAGCATTGCGAAGATCCTTTGTCATGCCGGTTTCCCAGAGGACTCCCGCGGAGAGTAAGTCATCAGAGGGAGGAGTTGCTTCAGAGGCTGGAAGGGAAGTCGCTGGGACTTGAGATGCGGAGGCTTGAATGGCAGAAGTTGAAGCGTCCTTAACGCTTTTGCCTTTGGATCTTTTGGTGGATCCCTTACGGGAACTCGTCCCGGCTTCGGGAGTCGAGCGCTTTTTCTTCTTTTCAGTGGCGCAAGCTTCTCAATATCTTTATTCTGCTCAGCTGCGGAAGCATTCTCAGCATGCTTAAAAACCTTGAGGAATCCCGGCTTTACCATAGTCCGATCTGCAAAACAAGAAGACAATGGTCAATCACTTATTTGTCAAAAGTCAAGAGGCATGCAACATATAAACAGAAATATTCGTACTCGCCACAGGTCGTCTCTTGGCATGGGGTTTTGGAATATAATCGGCCGAGATCAGCGAACTATGTTCGGCAATCTGATTTTCTAGAAAGAATATTGTTTTGTTTTCAGCATCAGAAAGGGTATGGGCAGGAAATTCGTAGGCGGAAGGAGAGAGTTTATGATGGTCTAGAGTCCAATACAGGGGAAATCTTTCCTCCACCTCCCTGGACTCAAGAGCCTGAAGAAACCAAGGCAACTGCCCGGGCACGGCAACCACCTTGAAAAAGGCGGGTTTGAAGTTTTTGAACGAGTCAGTGAAGGGTTTGAAAAGTTGGCGTTCGCGAACACTTCGAAATGAGGTCCAACCTTTCCTGGAAGGGGCATCGTCATTGGTATCTTTACCGGAATGAGCCTTAATGGTGGAATAAAAATGAAAGAAGACTGGAAGGGTGCAAGTTAAATTCTTATCTTTGCAGAAATTTTCAAAAGCAATGACAAAAGCCTAGCTGTTAGGATGAAGTTGGGAAGGAGCCAGATGTAAGTGATTTAAAAGGTGGATTTGGAACTCAATGAACAGGAAGCGAATACCAAGTCTAGAAATGCAATCTCGGTAGAAGAAAAAGAAATGGGGGTCATCATTATGAGCCGCGGACGATATTGACTCAGAATGGAGGGGCAGGCAAACGACATAGTCTTCTCTATCACGGAAACCTAGCTCGATGAGTTCCTCGGCGATCATTTTATTTTTGATACGTAACACCTCCTCGATAACCCATGGCTCTGATGACTTGGAAGAATTTGAAAGATTAATAAAACTCGACTCCCCGGTGATGGATCGCTTGGTCTAGTGTGAAGGTGAACCCATCTATACCTATAATTAAAGAAAAGTAGAAGTCAGAAACAGGAAGTATACTAGAGTCAAAAGAACTGTTGCGTGGGAAATCAAAAGACGCCAGGCCGAGATGACTAAAATTGATGGAAGCCAGAATGGCTTGAGAAATATACTTGTGCCGACAAGTGGCCAAAACCGATTCAGCTTCTCTCTTACGACCGTTATTGACAAGACCAATGTATGTATAGCTACAATCATCGTAGGGGTCAAAGTTGTTTCTAGGATGAGACCTCGGTCTAGCTCGGATAAAATCTGGGGTATGAAGGTGAGAGGCCGGGATAGGGGTGGTATGACTCAAGTCCCGACTTGAAGATGGATGGGAAGAAGATCCTGGGGCGGTAATGTTTAAGTTATAGGACACACGCGGTTGTGTTTGGGTTCTTTTCCTACTCCCACCCCCCTTGGGTTTGCGAAGCAAGGCTTCTTGTTTTTGTTCCTTGGTACGAGGTATTGACCAGAACCAAAATCTTTTTCCGGAAGAGAGTATTTTCACCACCTCTCTATCTTCTTCTGGAATTAGTTTACCATACATGTCTAGAGGCGGAGGACTATCTTTATCCATGAACTCTTTAGAGAAAAGAGCCAAGGTAAAAGAAGAGGAACTTTTGGGGTTGAGAAAAGTGAGTTATGACACTGGCAGTTCTAAACCCAGGAAACCCTAAAAGCCTACCCAGAAAAACGATTTCCGGCGAATGCAATCGGAGAAAAAGAAAGATAATGTACAAAGTAAAGCGGAAACAAAGAAGAAAGGGAAGCAGTGAGAGTACCTGACTATGAGAAGGTTGAAGAAGTCTAAAAAATGCAAGTTGGGAGAGAGCTTTGTGAGTTTTCTCTACGAAGGCAAAGATAGTTTTGAGTGTAAAGAGTTGAGAAGAGCAAGAAAGCGAAATATATAGACGTTTGAATCTGAAGAGTCAGGGGCAGCAACGACAATTTGCCCTGAGAATCAAATTTGAAAACCTAAAGGTGCAATGATGACTACTATGAAACTGCGCGAACATTTAATGCGCACGGATTTCGAAGACGGTGAAAGTTGCCATTAAGCATGAAATGGCAGTTATACGCCATGACGTAGGCAGACGTACAGTGGTCAGCGGTATTGGCGGATTGAGATTGTTTGCTCGTACACCCTTGTTTTCTATTTACATGATATCCCGGCTTGGGGGCAGCTTATGGCCGGAATATGCAAGTTTAGTAACTCAGATTAAAGTTATAAATGAAACCCCAGCTATCATGAAAACAAGCAAATCTTTAAGGCAAACCAACTCGAACGCATACCTGAGGATAAGTCAAAAGCAAATCCGAAGTTCAATGAAACCCGGAAAGCGGCTGAATTGAAATCAAGCAGATCAAGCTGAGTAACTCAGATACAAAATACGGGTTAAATATTCAGTACATCCCGGTAGCTCAGAGACCTGAACTACCGGGATGGGGGCAACTGTTATGGATTCATATATGAGGCCCAATGTCTATACGGCCTAATAAGGACAATTAATACCAGAATTCCTCCATAATCAGGTAAAACGCTAATTGACCCATAATCAAGGCATTAATCTCAGAACATGCAGGTAGTGTGCCTGGGACATGCAGGCAGTACGGCTGAGACATGGGCTGAGAGGCGCACAAAACCCAAGATCCAAACCCTAAGGTAATCTCTATAAATAGGAGGTTAATCTAACAGGTGCACATTCTCTATTTTACTATTCAGCCTCACTGTGCACACACCCCACCCCTTTTTGGCTAAACGTCATACTCATGTTGCATAATGATCCATCGCTCTCGTTGGTATCTTCTGCATAGATATCTGTGAGGGTAACTTGACATTCCTTTCGGTGTCTTCCACATAGATACTTTAGGGAATCCTTTGATCCGACATAAACAACCTACTAGTCCCTAGAGGCTAGACATCTGTGTTCTTGTACAAAACATAAACTTCTTGATAAGCCTTGCCTCCTCAAGCTGGACTTTGGATGAATAGGTCACGAAGATGGGGAGGATAACCAGTTCATCCAAAGTCTAGCTTGAGGAGGCAAAGCTTATAAAGAAGACGAGTTAGATTTCTCGATTGCAAAGAAATTAGGGTTTCTTTTAAAATAACATGACATTTTAACTTTTATATAAAAAAAATATATGACTATCATAAGATTATTAACTCATGCAGTTGTTATTTAGGATATTATGTAAGATGCCATGTCATCCTCGTTAATCTAATGTGCAAGTTTCCGTCAGTGACTTAACGGCAAAACTAACAACAGTGTGCTTGATGTCAAAAATCGAAATATCAAGGATGTTTAATTTAAACTTTAAAACATCAAGGGGGTCATATACAACTAACTCAAAGTTTATGAAAGTTTTTTTATTATTAATATTTTAGCCTATTCCATAATACTCGTAGTAACCTCTTAATTTCATTTTGTTTTTAAGTAACAATGTTAATTCCGTTAACTTAACACCGCTTTATTTTTATATTCCTTCATAATTGAATTTTGTTTTATCCCCAACAAATCAAAGAGTTATCTTAATTAACGATTATATTTTTTTCAAAAAAAAAACATATAGAGGATTTTGTTTGGATCCATTAATAATCAATAAATATAATTTATTGATGATTATTTTCTCATTTATTTTTCATATTCTCCTACAATTGAATTTTTTAGCTCCATATTAATCAATAAAAATAATTTATTGATGATTATTTTCTATATTTTTAGCCAAAACACATCATAAATGTGTAGGGATTCAGTTTGGTAATAAATACCTAGCAATTAGTTTGGATCCGTTAATCAATAAATATAATTTACTGATTATTATTTTCTAATTTCTGTTTTACATTCCCTAATTAAGTTCTAATTTGTTTGGATCATGTCGTCCTTATATTGTGATTCATTATAGGCTTGAGTGCAAAAATATTAATTTAAATTTAAATAATTTAAAAGTCTTTATGAAATTCTCTTTCTCTCTTAACGTTGTATGCTTTTCGAAAAATATGAGTGAGTAAAATAAAAAAGGCATATCTAAGCATTGTTGTAAAAAACTAGTGTAAAAACGTAAAAATTTATGTTTTTACGAGAGTGATATTTGTTAAGACACAAGTAAAAATTGTCATGAGTAAAAATTGGTAAAAACTACGCTTAAAATCGGTAAAAACTTACGCTTTTACTGTTTTTACTTAAAATAAAATAAAAAACAAAAACAATGTTTCCATTTCCCCAAAATCAAAAGACTATGAATGGTTATGATTTGAACATTCCAAATTTTGCAAATGAACTTGTTATAAGAGCAAAAGAATAGCACATTGAAGACATGCAAGTTGATGTGTATTTGATTTAAATACACTTATATAATTTTGAGTAAATACCCTTTTGGGTCCCCGACAAAAAACACGGACCCTATTTTCGTCCCTAGGGACTAAAATGAGACTTTTTTATGGACTAAAAAGGGCTTTTTGGAAATTTGCGAGGGACCAAAATATTCATCAATCGACCCTTATTCGTCCTTTTCAGGGACTAAAAGGGCATTTCTTTGTGTGAGGGACCAAAATGGGGTCCGTATTTTTTCTAGGGACCCAAAAGGGTATTTACTCTATAATTTATTAATTGTTAAATTGTATTCTTTTGATGTTTTGGAATTTGGTTGTAGGAGTTGTTAAACTCTGTGTTTTTGGATTTATGTTTTATATAGTTATGTGACTTATATATTTTAAATATGAAGTTGTTTATTAAATTTTGAGGGTTAAGGTGCAGATTTGCCAACGAACTATTACCCAAGGAGCGTCTAGCACAAAAAACAATTGAAGAAACCAAATTGGCCAACAAACTATTAAAAAGTGAAAAAGAAAAACCAAATAACTATTAAAAAGTGAAAAAAATACAAAAGAACTATTAAAAAAAACAACTATCACTATTACGTTAAAATATGAGGCACTGGCGTAAAACGGTGGCGGAAACGCTAGAAAAAAGAGCGGTTAAGTCTTCTTGTTGGATAAGGCAAACACCAACAGAGATGGGACCCATGCAAGCGAGGCGTTTGTGGCGGCGGCGGTTCCGCTTGTGGCATCGGAGGCACGCAACCCGGGTGCAAGGTGCGTCGGTCGAAAGTCGTGAACTGATTTGGATGAGTTCAAGAGGGTGAGTGGAACACCCAAAGAACAATGGAAGCTTTGGAGACGCCGAAGCGTCAACACCGTAAATGATCAATGGAAGACGGAGACACCAAGACAGTGACGGGGTAATAGTTCGTTAGCGAATCTGCTCAAAATTGTGTTTTTTTTTTCACTTTTTAATAGTTCGTTGGCTAATTTGGTCCCTTCAATTGTTTTTTGTGCCAGACGCTCCTCGGGTAATAGTTCATCGGCAAATCTGCACCTTAACCCAATTTTGAGGGGTGATTTATGTTTTTTTACATATATATATATACACACACACACATATATATGTGTGTGTTTGTGTGTATAATTTTGTATCTTGACCTTAAGTAGTAGAAACTGTTGGAAATTATGCCCTAGGGGCAAGTCATTGTACTTTAAATACTATTATTATTTAAAGAATTTCTCCTTTTAGTTATTATATTGTTTGCATGTTTGTTATGATAACTGTGTCCTTGGACGTATCATAAAGATTGTCCTAAATGTTCCTGGTCGGTCATCTATGTGGGAGCAAAGATGAAATAAAACCGATATGACTTTGATGAGTATGGAGATACGAATCAAAGTCATAGGCACTTGTAAGAGTACAAGGTGCTGGATCGACCCACTATGAGAAAGCTACATGGATTTAGTCATAAGCTTATCTCATGTATAACCGCGTCACAACGCCTTTTGACATGAGATTATCATGGATTCCTACATGAGAGTCATTGATCTTTGACCTAGTCAAAAGTCACCTTTGACCGGGTAATGATAAAGGCTTCGATCAGGATTAGTGATTTTCATGTAGAGGAATGTGAATGGTCAAGATGGAATTTGTCCCTCACATTTGTAGAGAGATAATAATGGGCCCCTCGATGAGTGAGTCTGAGAAATGTATGGTCATACTACGATGGAAAGAAGTTTCCATTTCGGTTGTTAGACTACTCAAGAATCGAGAAAGTAATGGTCAAGAATAGGAGGTTGACATTATTCATGCTTCATTTTTAACCAAATTATCGCGTGACAAAAGGGACGTGACATGGTTGTATGATAGGTTGTATCATATCATCGATCCCCATGTGAGTTGGGTAGTCGCAATATCTTGCTAGAGGCCGCTTGCGATTTGTGGGCTGGTACAGTATTGGCCCGCTGCCAATCTCATGTGGGTCTACAAGGTCGCACACAAGAATAGCCCAACACGAGTAATAGTGTTCAGATTCATTGAATCTTAGATATGTCTAAGATTTAATGAATACAACATTTAATCTAGGGTATATATATATTATTAAATTCAAAAATAATATAATATTATTATTTAATATAGATTATAATATTATTATATAATATTTGTTTTGTATTTAATTTATTTGATAAATTAAATATCTAAAACAAATAGAGATATTGTATCTCAGATTTAATTTTCGAATAGAGATATTATATATCTGATTTAATTTGAATTGAGATATAGTATCTCAGATTTAATTAAATAAATAGATATTATATCTCAGATTTAATTTATAAAGATAAATTAAATCAGCAGGCTTTTAATTCGGATTAAATAAATAGATTAGATTAGATCTGTTAGACATATTTAATTAATATATTTATTTTAATCCAAATTTGAATTTCAAGATTAATTTTGATTATTTTAATACGGTCCAATTAGGGTTTGAGAAATTCTATTAGATGAAGATCTAGTTGTATTAAAAAATAGACGAGCCGCAAAAAGAAAACCCTAGAGGAGAGACGTGAGACGAAAAGCTTGAAGGCGCTAGCACGCTGCCTTCCGTGTTGGAGTGCTATTGGTGTGGATACCGGTAAAGGGAGTGGATTCATAGAGTTGGCTTCTAACTGATCGAATAGACGCACACGATTATTCGCAAAGGTATGGTTCCTAACGAACCCTATTTAAACGCCGTTGATAGATCCTCCTATGGGATTCGTAAGATTTTAAAAGATGAAATCCTTCTGTTGCGTGTACGGATCCCAACAGAAACTTCATATTTTGTGTCGTTTCTACGATTTACGTTTCTACCACCCTCTTCCGTTTCTATGTAAAAACTCAATTTTGACAACATTGTATCTAAGTGCCCACACCTATAGATGACATTATATAACCTAATTGAGGTATCACATAGATATCAACTTTCTCGTGCAACGTAAAGGCACCAATATTTGTTACATATAATTTGGGTAGATTATTTTTTTTCCCCTCCTTTTTTTCATGTAACACTCACTTCGGCGCTAAAGTCATCATTTTTGAGATATGGTGAAATATTTTTTTTAATTACTCTGTGTTTGTCTGAAAAATTAATTTACATTTTCTTTTACTTTTACTTCCAATTAATTATATGGATATATCACCAATTATAAGGATCTCAAGTTCAAGTCTTAAAGGAGACACTTATATTGAGAAGTTCAATTACGAACCCCGAATCAGATACTAGATGATAATATCAACAAAAATATATAATATATATATATATATATATATATATATGGATATATCATCCGCTCCTTATTTCCTCATGCTCACTCTCTAATAAGAGTATATATGTTTGGTTAAAAAAATTGCATATTTTATTTTTTAGCCATTCATTGTATTTAATCAATGTTAACCAACTTTTTTTTCACATGATTTGGTTATACGAAGGTTATATGTAGCACCGGAGTGAATATTATAAAATAATTCCATCTGATCCTAAATGAAATAGTTAAGTTACTAATTTACCAATATTTTTAAAAATTAGTTAAGTGAGCTATTTCTAAAAGACTTGTATTGGTTTCTAAAATATCCTCTTTTATAATTTGTAATCACATTTTACATTTAAAATATCCGTTTTTCTAAAACTTGTATTGGTTTCTAAAATATCCTATTAGATTAGCTTTTGAAGAATAACTTTTACAATTTATAAGGTAAATGTATGAGAGAATTTTTATCTCAATTTACAAAAAATGGTTTTGAAAATCATGGTTTAAATGTTTTCCAAACATGCATTTGGGACCAAAAACAAATTTCCACTAACTCTTATATTTAGTATGGGGAGAAATATTATTACTTGCCAAGAACACAACTTTTAAAAAATCTATTCCAATATGCCTTGCGATTAAAATGACAAACTTGGTCGATTCTAAATTTTTGGGAGTTATATATTGTTTATAACAATGTATCTCTTCTAGTTCTTAATATAAGACACTAACTGTCAACAATTTTTTGTTTTTTTATAAGGCATCAATTGCCTCTAACTGACTGATTTATTGGGTTTTTCCTATTATGCCCTCATTTATTGGGCCAATATTTTTTTCATTGACTATTGCATACCCAATTCATTCAACATGTTTTTCTCTCTGTTTGTATATTTCTAATCCAATCAGCATGTTTCTCTCTCTCCTATTAAATTTGTATTTTCAATCTAATTAGCATGTTTCTCTCCCCGCTCCAATAAAGTAGGGGTAAAGGTGTAAATATTTATTAACTGAATACTAATTTAATAACTTAACTGCCCTTCCTTATTTAGCTTCTTTAATCTTTTCAAAAAAAAGTTAACTAGGTCTTATAATTAGGACTGGAGGTAGTATAAGATAAATTACAGTTGGTGCCTTATAATAAGGACTAGAGGGAGTATATGTATATTAAAGAACTAATACACGAGTTCTTTTTCTTCTTTTTTTAATTACACTAATATAATAGTTTTTTTTAATGTGTTGGCGATAAAAAGTTTCATATGTATACAATTGTATTAAAATTAGGGTTAAGGTGCGTCCAACACAATAAACTATTGGCTTAGGAGCGTCAACACAATTAACTATTAAATGGACCAACCAAAGACAACAAATTTTAAAAAAAAGGCCGAAAGCATAACGCATACTTAAGCAAAAAATTAACGTCATTATCTAAGGTGCGTACAACACAACAAATTTATTCTTTCTAAAGAGCTTCAAAGACAAAATTCTAAATTTTACTAAATTAAATATTTTTTTCTCAATTGTCATTATTCAAAACTACTTGTATAAATATCTATAGACAAAAATTACTCATTCTTCAATTTTGTCAAAATTATAATTTGCTAAAATAAACAAAAGTTTTCATTAAAAATATAATTATATGATTTAAATAAAACTCAAGGTGTTTTATAGTTTATTATATATGTTAAACAAAAAATATATATGATTTATTTTTATTTTAGAAGAAATTTATGTGAGTTAAAAAATTTATT
Source organism: Acacia melanoxylon (assembly GCA_019022615.1). Classification (NCBI taxonomy): domain Eukaryota; kingdom Viridiplantae; phylum Streptophyta; class Magnoliopsida; order Fabales; family Fabaceae; genus Acacia; species Acacia melanoxylon. Next base: position 3,644,461 of record JAFJYJ010000052.1, read on the forward strand.
TAATGTTAATAAAATTTAAAAAATCTATTATATCCTTAAAGAAATGAAATGAGTTTAATTTTTATTTTTATAAAAAGAGTTTAATGGATATCAATTTTGATACTTAATAATATAAACGGCAATTTGATGATATATTTGTTAATTAAATGATCTCTTGATTATATGAATATGGACTTGTTGAAAAAAAAAAAAAGATAACTTAAGAGGCTTGAGCAAAGACAATTTAATAATAGGTTAAAAAGCAATTATAATGGGTTAAGGAGTTAATTTGGCTTTACGAAAGTCTCATATCTATATAAGCAATACATCATTTAATTAAAAAATATATTATTAAGTTGTCGGATTTATATTATTAAGTATCAAAGTTGATATCCATTAAACTCTTTTTATAAAAATAAAAATTAAACTCATTTCATTTCTTTAAGGATATAATAGATTTTTTTAGATTTTTTAAATTTTATTAACATTAAATGAATTTTTTAACTCACATAAATTTTTTCTAAAATAAAAATAAATCATATTTTTTTTGTTTAACATATATAATAAACTATAAAACACCTTGAGTTTTATTTAAATCATATAATCATATTTTTAATGAAAACTTTTGTTTATTTTAGCAAATTATAATTTTGACAAAATTGAAGAATGAGTAATTTTTATCCATAAAAATTTATACAAGTAGTTTTGAATAATGACAATTGAGAAAAAAATTATTTAATTTAGTAAAATTTAAAATTTTGTCTACAATGTTCTTTGAAAGTAATAATTTGTTGGGTTGGACGCATTGGATAATATGACATTAACTTTTTTTTGCTTGGCGTTGTCTTTAGGCGTTCGCTTTTTAAAAGTTTGTTGTCTTTGAAGCTATTTCCTTTTTAAAAGTTTGTTGTCTTTGGTTGGTGGCCTTAATAGTTAATTGTGTTGACGCTTTCGAAATTTAATAGTTTGTTGTGTTGGACGCACCTTAACCCTTAAAATTATTACTTATATTTTTATTCAAGTGATAAATTCTCAATGGCATATATTGGGAGTAGTTTGTAACTGTACGTACGTACCAAGTGGAAGCCATCAAACTGCATAAAACGGAAATGTGAAAATGCGGATGCCTCGTGGCTTTAAAGCGTATCTAGTTGCTATGCAAGTTGCCAGGAAAAGCCAAAGTTCTCAGAGGAGGGAGGGAGAGAGAAAGAGATTGTGAGTGTGAGTGTGAGTGTGAGTGTGTGTGAGCATTTGGGATTGGGACCTCTGGCCCCAAAGAAAGATATATCCATATAATATAGCAACTTGAGAATCTCTCTCTCTGATGAGCCGGTCGCCATGGAAGAATTCCTCTGATAATCAATAAATTCCCCGTTCCAAGCTCATCTTCTTTTGGGCTCTGCGCGAACTGTTTTTGAAGTTTCCATCTCCTCCGAGTCTTTTCGCGTTGCTCATCCTCTGCTGGCTTTGGAACTCGCCGTCTTTACTCAGTACTTCTTAGGATTCTTTCTCTGGCTTTCTTCTCCTACTTGAATTCGCTTTTAGTCTTTTTTTTTGTGTGTGATTAATTCATACCTAATTGCCTTGGAGTATGATTCAAAGAAGCCCTAAATAGAATTGGTCGCTGGATGCATAGGATATTCTTGCGATTTGCTAATCTTGTTTTTTAATGTTATCGGAGGAATGTAATGGTTGATCTACACCGTTTTCTGAATTCTGGGTTGATTTTCCTTTTTCATTTCTTGAAAAAAGAAACACAAAGTAAATGCGTTTTTGGCGAATCTTGCTCCTGCTGTCGGGGCTGTAGAGGCTAGAAAATAGTTAAACCCACCTTTCTTGTTTGAGTTTATGAGTGGAATAGATCCAGCGTCAAAGTCACTAATGCATAGATGAAGAACTTTCTGCCAGTTGAATGTACTTCGCTTGTAGGAAATGGTTTTTATTTGTTAATAGTTATGGAAGCTTCTGGAGATAACTCATGATTCACTTGATGCTTGTTAATCTTTATCCAGGATCAGTTTAACTAATCCCCTCTCTTTCTCTGTCTTCTAAATCCGTTTATGATGGGTTTGTCTGTTATTGATGGCTGAATTTTGTGTTGTTCTCAATGGAAACATAGGTGGTGAGAATGTCGACTCCTGCCAGGAAGAGATTGATGAGAGATTTTAAAAGACTGCAGCAAGATCCTCCCGCGGGCATCAGTGGTGCTCCCCAGGACACTAATATTATGCTTTGGAATGCAGTTATCTTTGGGTATGATTCTAAACAGAAAGATGTAAAATTATCTTCTCTATTCTTAAGTGCATGTGGCTTCATTTTGTGGTTTTAGATGAGTAGATATATGTCAACATCCTAACTAATCTTTTTTTCATGATGGTTTTCCAGGCCAGATGACACCCCGTGGGATGGAGGTACAGTTTCATCTTCTACCTCATTTCACTCATAGGATTCCTTGCCTTGTTTTAAGGCTCATATGAAAATTTCTCTACCTATGTTTTGCAATACAATTAACCAGTAGTTCCCGTCAGCGTTCAATGGCTAATGATTTGAGAAGATTTGGCGTTTTGCCCTTGGGGCCTAATTTCAGCCAAAATTAGCTATGTAAATTTCTGAGTAAAGTGTTAGGCCTCCTCACAATTTGCATTCTCTTTTCATTTTTCATTTTATTATAAACATGATTATTTTGAGTTACTTCATTTATATAACTGACTCTAACGTATAGAGTTGTATTCAGACATAATCACTGGACTGCGATAAAATTTTTAAACTTCATATTTGAGTCTGTTGTTTCAATATCTCGTCAACTATGTATTTTTTGATCAATAACTTAATAATGTTTTTGCTTTTAGGTTGTTAATTAATCATGCATAGACACGTAAATAGGACAAAACCAACATGTTGATATAGTATTACTTTCTGGTATACTTGCACATTGACAGCAAAATCTGAGATAAAAATGAAATAACGCACACATGTTAGAGCTAACTACTTCCAGCTCCCTGGAGGATTTTTAATATTAAACTCAGAGGGTTGATGATCAGAGGTTTATTACGCACATAAATAATTGATAAAGTTAAAAATAGTTATATGCCCAATTGTCTATAATCAATACATTTTGTTGCTATATTATTATATGAATATATTTTTTTACCATATGCATGTCTGAATGATATAAATCTTTAGGAAGGACAAGGATCCTAAAGTGTGTTGATCTTGTGTCTGAACCTATCTTTAAAACAATTCAACGTGTGTCATGCGAACAAAAATGAGTTCAACAGGTAGGTTTGTTCCTTTAATGTTTGTATCTGATGCCTTAGAAGCATCTGATAGGACACTTGATTTGCATGTTATTGTTTCAAAGATCAAGGCCTGTGGTAGAGGTTTAGTTCAAATTTTTTGTTTCTGTTCTTGCCCCAAGACGGGGATGCATGTTTTATGTTGACTAATTCTTGCACGTGTTAAATTTTTCATGTTATTATGACCTATAAATTCTATTTGCTTATCCAACTTATGTCTGATCTGATTTCTGTCTTTTAGGAACGTTTAAATTGACGCTTCAGTTCTCAGAAGATTATCCCAATAAACCGCCTGTAGTACGCTTTGTTTCTCGCATGTTCCATCCAAACAGTATGTAAAAAAACTAGAGCTTGCTTTGCCTTTATTCTTTCTGTTGGTTAGTATCAATTCAGCAATTTCCAGTTCTAAGGCCCCTTTCTCTGTTTTAGTTTATGCGGATGGGAGCATATGTTTGGATATTTTACAGAACCAGTGGAGCCCAATTTATGATGTAGCTGCAATACTTACTTCAATCCAGGTAAATTTATTTCACTTAACAGGAGATACTTGATAACAAATGCTGAAAATTTTATGACGTGGCTAACAAAGTTGTCGATCTTATTCTCATTTCCCGTTTAAATGTTGAGAATGAGATACTCAATTAGAAGGGAAAAAAAGAAAGAAGAAAATAATCAGATAAATGATTCTTCTGACATGTATAGTTCACGTCTCCAATTCTTTAAAAAAAAAAAAAGTAAAAATAAAATTGAGGATGATATAGGTCAAAAACCAACATCCCCGTTTTGTACAAGACATGTACAACACATTAATTGGAATTTTCCAATGATATTATACCTTAAGGGCTTGTTTGGTATGAGGGGGGAGGGACAATAAGTGGAAGGATTTTTTTTTTTTTGGGTTGGATTTAAAAAAAACAGAGAGAAAGAGGTGGGGTTAAAAGTTTTTAATTAATTTTTCTTACTCTTATCTTACATCATTTCTATATTAAAATTGTATAACCCCACTTATCCAATTTTCTTAATCCAACTCATAAATTTTTTTCCTCCCTTCCTCTCCCCTCCCTCCAAATCCCTCATTCCAAACAGACACTAATATCTTATAACTTGGTGTTCAAGTTGGATGAAAAGTTGATTGTTCATATTCCAAAAACCACCTTAAAATCTGAATCGTAGGATCTTTAACTTCAGCTGTGCCTTCACTTGCATTAGCTGGAATTTTGAAATAAACATTGACCTTTTCATTTAATAGTGTCAATGATTAGTAGATTCACATTCTAGCTTCATGTTCATGTGTCTTCCACACCATTTTCCATGTTTGTGATTTCAAGCAATCATTTACCATTCCCTTTCTTTTGGTAAATATTTATCTTCCCTTTTCAATGTATGCTTCCTGTTATTAAGCGTATGAGGAACACAAACTGTGATTCTACTGCAATAATCCAATAACCCTTATTTTGTATAGTTCTCATGCTCTGCTTCTGCGTTGTTTTTTCAAATACAGCATAAACTGTGACCTGCTTATGCTGGCATTGCCACTTCCAATTAATGCACTCTGTTGCAACCAGCTTTCATTTTTCTTGGTTGAGTCTGCTAGTCCCTTCTGTTATAAGCCTTGATCATGCCTACCCTACCCATGTTTCATCTCCTTATACAACGTGGGAAGACATTATTGTTGTTTCTGAAGTGTGAAGTTGTCAAGCGTCCTTATATTTACTAGACTGACTTTTGGGGCAAGTTGTAACGCCTGAAGCACCTCAGGAGGAGGAACTTCCCAGGAGGTCACCCATCCTGAGACTTCCCTTATTTGAGCACGCTTAACCTTGTGAGGCGCTAACTATTATGTCAAAAGTTTAAGCTGACAGTAGAGGCACACCTCATATTATATATGCCCTAGAAACCCCCTCATCCTGTCCAATGTGGGATTTCCACAGCCAAGCCGTGACAAAGTGCTTTAAATGTTGATATGGAATTAGCGAAACTAGTTATTTTATAAGTTCTGAGGAGGAGTATTGTTATGGATAGCTTCTTCCATTTTCTGCTATGAAGGTTTGGGAGAGTCATAGGTTGGAGAGCCTATAGTTCATATAGGTTAGAATCCCACACTGGCCATGTGCATCATAACATGCATTTCTCTCTCTTATTGTTCAAGAATTCTGATGCATCTCAAGGAATGTAATTTGTTGTTTTGTCTGTGTCTCATGTAATGGCCTTGTTGCACTTACAGTCGTTGCTGTGCGACCCAAACCCAAACTCGCCAGCAAATTCTGAGGCTGCTCGGATGTTTAGTGAAAACAAGCGTGATTACAACAGAAAAGTGCGCGAGGTTGTTGAGCAGAGTTGGACTGCTGACTGAATGATCCCGACTCCAAGGCTTGTATGGCAGTCTACAAGGTTGTCAGGGGATCTGAAAGATCTCATTAAATAACACTAAGACTTCAAAAGAACTATTATGTTTTGTGTAATCCTTGGCTTCTGATCATCCTATGTGTTTGCTCAAAACTTGAACATTAGTTGACGTTCCATTCATAATCTCAATATCTAGCCGTTGTGTTTCTTTTTACTTTTCTTGTGTTTCATTACAGCACTTAGTACATATGAAACAAACAGAGAATGCTTCTTAGAGTCAAACAGAGAAATCACAATTTCCAGATATTAAAATATGAAACTTGTTTCCTTGAACAATAAAAATGTGACAGGTACTTTATTGAAGAATGCATCTTTAATGACATTGCAGGTATTATATATTTACACACATAAATTAATTCATCATGATTAATGAACTATGTGAACCACCTCGAGCCTAAAATCTGGTACCAAGTCCGAGATTTCCACTGCTGGTCCAGTTCTCTTGGACCTGAAATGAGTACTGCAAATTCCAGATAATATCTTCTATTGAAGGGCGTGTACTAGGAACTTTACTGAGGCAACTTATGGTAATCTGAATTGTGGTTCTCATGGATTCGTAAGCATAAGTTCCCCTGATTGAGGGATCAGTTACTCCTCTAAGTACTGATGCTGCTTCTGATAAACTTCTCTCCAGCTGAAAATAATCAAATTGGAAATATTCATATCTCAGATCAGCGAATCTTCAAATTTAGTCAACACTAGGATTCATAGATATCTTCTGATAAGAGATTTCTGTACTAAAATAATAAATAAATTTTATGATTAAGTCATACTTGAGCATTGACGGGTCTAATTAGGACTAGCTCTCAACGGTGTTTTTTACATTTACATGGATTCAAACTTAGATCTCGCGTTTAAGTAGTCAAAACCCTTTCTACTAGTTCTAACTGCTCTCTTGGTATTTTATAAAGATTTATATGTTATGATATCCAATGTTCATATATCTTTTGTGAATATAATAACGTACCTCATCTTTCAGCTCCTCTACTTCATTGACAGAAGAAATTGATTTGCCAGTGATGACTTCCAATAGAATAACACCAAACTGATATATATCTTCCTTTTCTGCGGTGTTGTCGGTGCTGCAAGTGGACATAACACCAAATTTATGTACTTCGGATTGTTAGGTGGGGAAGGAGCAGAAAGTGGAAAAAGGAATATAAAAAGAAAAGGTCATAATAAGCAGAAACCTACCGGTCAATATGATTGAATAACAATGGAATGTTGTATCCACTAACTTTTGCATTGAGACTATCATCCAAAAGCATTTTCTCAATCTTAATGTTATTGCCAAATATACCAGGAACAATCCCTGTATGCAAGAACTGGATTCCCCTTGCAATTCCTATGGTAATCGCCATTCTTTGTGGCCATTTCAGGACTTCCTTCTTCCTCCAATCTACAATTGAATGAAAATCCATTTCAGCACATGCTAGAGAGACAGAGCATAACTTAGGTGTGATTTCTTACCTGTTAAATGATCCCTCAATGACCCATTTGAGAATTGTTCATAAACAAGAAAGATTGTGCTTGTTGTCTGACGATGGTCCTGAGAAGCTACTAAGCAGTGTCCAACAACACTTACCAAATGCCTGTGCCTCAAATTAGAGAGCACCTCAATGTGGTTTTGGGTCACATTCTTGTGCATTAGCTTTACACAGTTGATTAGGACCTCAGACCCATCTCTGATCCATCCTTTATATTGCTGCATAAATGCAAACAAGTATATACCATCACAATTTTGGTCTGGTGGGTCCCAAATTATTGAAACACTTAATAATCAGATTGTTCTTTACCTGTCCCTCTGTTCCTTCTCCTCTCAGATTTGATGGGTCAAAATTGTTTGTTGCCTCCTCTATTTCCTCTAAAGTGAAGATACTGTATGGTTGAAGTCCAATCGCTGGCAACCTCGTAGTCTGAGGAACTAGTCCTATTCCCATTAAAAATAAAAAAGTAAAACCATATTAATACAGTAATGAGGTGCATGTTTGACTTAGCCTTAAAAATCACCAAAACCTTTAAAATAAGACAAACAATGAATACACAACAGGTAAATTGGAAAAGTCATGTCCGAAACTGAGTGTGGACAAGTAAATCCGATTACATAGAAGAAAACAAAAAAGATCCATAAAAGTGGGCTTACTTGTATCAGTATTTGGCCTTGGGGATGCATGAACAGGGGATTTATCAGCAACAGATCTGCCTAGGTAATTTTTATCAGCTCTCTCTGTTTTGGTCTTCCTCAAGATGAGAAGAATGATCAGAGCTAAAAGCATTGAAATTCCAACAGACCCTCCAATTATACCAAGTACCAAGCTTAATCCCATATCTGACTTTTTCTGGCTTCCTTCAAGAGGCTCAGCAGCTAAAGCTTCCTCTTTCTTGCAATATGAAGTTTGGTGTTGATCTTTGGAGCCTCTTATGGATAAACAATTCCCAGAATACAAAACCTTGTGATTTGAATACTTTGAGGTTGACGCAATACAGGAAGGCAATTTTCCCACCAAAAGATTGTTTGAGATATCCACAAAGGTCAGAGAAGAACCACATCTAATGTTCATTGAAAGGGAACCATTTAGTTTGTTGTCTGCAAAGTTCACATACTGAATTGAAGGCAGAGAGAACAGAGAAGATGGGATGTTCCCAGAAACTTCATTGGAAGAAATATCAAGTTTCTGAAGGTTGTTAGACTGATTGAACTTGGAAGGAAATTTAGACCTCAGAGAATTGTTTCTCAATACTAAAGTTACAAGATTATTGGGTAATGAAGGGAACTCAGGACCTAGTTTGTTGTTTCCCAGATTGAGTTCTTCAAGAGAAGTTAATCTTTCAAGATCTGGGACAGTCCCATTGAACAAATTCCCAGCCAAAACCAGACTTTTGAGACTTTGAATGGAAGAGACTGATGGTGGGATCTCACCATGAATGGAATTTGAGGTCAAGTTCAGAACTTGAAGAGACCTGAACCTGTTGAGCTTGACTGGTAAAGGACCCCACAAACCCAAGGACACTAAAGAAAGCACCTTCAAATTTGAAAGCTTTGTCAAGACAGTGAAGAAAGAATCAATGGAAAATCTTTCAGAAAGAGAGGTGTTGTTTCCAATGATTGTTAATTCTGTTACATGACTGTTAGAGCAGACAATCTGGAGAGAAGGTGAATAAGGTAGATAACAGAAATTAGTCCAGTTGTTCCATCCTTGAAGAACCTGAGGATATTCGAGAATTTTCTGAACTTGGAACAGAATTCTACTCTCACTTGGTGTTAACTGTGCAGTTGAATTGTGAGTAAGCAGAAGAACAAGAAAAATTGCAGAAAGAAGGTAAGGGAAGAACGAAACCGAGAAAACTTTCATATTCTGAAACAAACAAAAAATATATATATGATTAAGACTGGCAGGTCAGTGAGTTTCTTTTATCATAGAACAAGGATTTCAGTGAGATGGGAAAGTTGAGAGAGAACCCAGAAGAGAATGTGAGATCTCAGAAGAGTTTTAGATTTGTTTGAGGAAGAATGTAGTGAATGAAGCATGAAGAAACTGGTAGATAGTGGAGCCTATTGCACATTATGAGTGTAAAGATGATCAGAGAAAGAAACCGAGATCAGACGCTACAGAAACTAACGTATTAAATAGAGTATTAAATAGACACCACCTTTTCTTTAGAAAATCTTACGTCCATCATATAATACTACTATACAAATATTTTGACAGATGATGAGAACAAGGATTTCAGTGAGATGGGAAAGTTGAGAGAGAGGACCCAGAAGAGAATGTGAGATCTCAGAAGAGTTTTAGATTTGTTTGAGGAAGAATGTAGTGAATGAAGCATGAAGAAACTGGTAGATAGTGGAGCCTATTGCACATTATGAGTGTAAAGATGATCAGAGAAAGAAACCGAGATCAGACGCTACAGAAACTAACGTATTAAATAGAGTATTAAATAGACACCACCTTTTCTTTAGAAAATCTTACGTCCATCATATAATACTACTATACAAATATTTTGACAGATATTGCGGCAAAATATAAAAATATATATATATATATATATATATATTATATCTTTGAGAGGTATTGAAATCATTAACTTTGTCCAAAAAAAAGCTTTATAATTTTACTCGTATTTAAAGAAGAGCATGATATGGAGGAGGAAGTGTGGAATAAACTGTGGAAGTGGAATGGGCCGAAGAGAGTACAAGTATTCATGTGGCTTGCAATACATGATAGGCTATTTACTAGTGAAAGAAAAAGCAGAATTTTGGGAGGCTCTCCTGAATGTTACAGATGTGCTGGTATACATGAAAATTTAATGCATGTATTACGTGATTGTGAATTTGCTCGATCCCTTTGGCATGAATTAAAAAGGGGCCATTTAGAGTCTGATTTTCTGAGTTTGCAGGGAGTGGACTGGTTTAAATGGAACCTAGCAAAATCTGATGAAAGCTGGAAACTGGTTTTCGGTGTAACTTGCTGGATGTTATGGAATTGGCGTAATAAGGGTATGTTTGATGAGCAGTTTGTGGTGCCTGTGAACCGTGGCAAGGCTGTGTGGTGGTATGTGCAGGATGTAATAAGGGCGAGGAAAGAGTTTGGTGTAATTACAGGTGTGAAGCAAGAGGTCAACATAAGATGGGTGCCACCATTAACGGGTTGGTGGAAATTGAACGTGGATGGTGCGTCCAAAGGGTTGGCTAAAATTGCTGGATGTGGGGGGTTAATCAGGGATGAAAGTGGTAGGTGGTTCACTGGGTTTGTACGAAAATTAGGAGCTTGCTCAGCTATCAAGGCTGAGCTTTGGGGCTGTCTTAACTGGCCTGAACTTGGTTATACGGAAAAATTTACATAATGTGATGGTGGAGTGTGACTCAATTGCTGCTGTGACGCTGCTGAAGAAATTGCAGACTGATGGAGCAACTGATGCAGGGTTGGTGCTGCTAGAAACCATTGGCCGGGAAATGGTGAAGGTACCTAGGTTAATGATTTCTCATGTATATCGAGAGGGCAATGTTTGTGCTGATGCCCTTGCGAACATAGCTTGTGTACAGGATACTTTGTTTACTGTCCTAGATAATCCTCCATCTCCTATGGTGAGTTTGCTGTTTCGTGATGTACTGGGTGTTTCTCACCCAAGACTTATTCTGAGATAGTAATGCTAATGGGCTAATGCCCCGATTCTTACCCAAAAAAAAAAAAAATGAAAATTTTTATATTTGTATTATATTTTCTCCTCTATCTAATAATTTTAAATAGGAGTGATAATAGAAAAACTTAATTAATGACATATAATAAATATCATTCACCTCTTCTAAGTCGTGCCTTATAATAACAATTTGAATGTCCTCTTAGTATACTTTTAAATATAAGTCATTTCAAATTAATTTACAATTATTAATAAAAACAACTAATACAGCTATTGACTCTTTTGAAAGAGGTAAAACTCACTGAAAATCAGTAATTTCTACACCGACTCTTTTGGTCTCTAACTATTGGCTATGATACTAATTGATTTTTTTTTTAAAAAAAAAAACAGCTAAAACATTAAATTTGTGATAAAATATAAGTGATTTTCAAAATTGTTTTTATTAAATGCATTAAACTTTGACATGAAAGTATCAATGTTTACTCTCTCAATATCTTTATTAAATATGAGCATGTAACAAAGGCAATCCATTAAATAAAGCTCTCATCATATGAGGCTGAGGAAGGATATAATAATAAGTGTGGAAGCACTATAAAAAATGCAATAAGAATTTTTCAGTGCAATAATGGAAAAGATCTAAAAATATTAATTGGATGTACATTGTATGCATCCAAATCTCAATGTGTGCATCAAAATTATAAAATATTAATTGGATGTACTACATTCAATGCAATAAGAATTTTTGAGGGTTTCAAAATTATTTTTTTTTTAATGTTTTTAAAACAGACACACTGGCCGAGAAATCGAAGGTGTGCCGGGATGTCCAAAGTCAACACAGATCCGAAATCCAAGTTGCAATTGGCCAGCAAACCAATGTGGGATTTTGTCCCCAGCAAGCCAAATTGCTATTTTTAATCTTAAAGTTTTTTAATAAAAATATCAATATATTATGAAGATCTATATGTAATTAATTAATTCTAAAGCTTAAGATATTACCACTTTAGTCTTATTTATAAGTCTCTTTTGAACAAAAAATTTGGTCCTATTTATAAGTTTTTTTTAAACAAAAAAATGATATTGTAACAATTTTGTCCATATTAATTGTACCAATAAAAATAAAGAAAGAAGAAAGAGTTCAAATGTATCCAATCATAAATGAGGGTAAAGTTGAAAATTTACCATAATAATCACCTCTTCGATATATGTGATTTGGTCAAAAGGACTTATAAAACTACGGTCCTTATTATCGATATGTGTTGATTTGCTTTCCCAATAAAAAGACTAATTAATAAAGTAGTTGGTGAGAGTAATAATTAATATAATATTAGAGTTTATAAATGTAAGTTAGTTACTTTATAATAAGGGCCAGGAGTGCACATTGTTGTTTGACCATTAGTTGGTTAAGATCTTACGTACATGGTTAGAGATTTAAAAGATAAAATTATGAAAAATAGACAATAAAAAGTAAATGGTAGCTTTATTGAAAATATTTGTTGAATACAAAGTGGTGATAGAGGACATAAATAATGGAGAATAGATTATAAGTTGATTAAACAATAAAGGACAGAGCAATAAGACCGAAGGAGAATTTGTAGGAGAGAATCCCCTTAATGTGTGATTCTGTCCTCTTTCTATAATACATGCCTCACTCCAAATTTATATGGGTTTATTCCATTTTTCATGGATCTCAACTGGTTAGAGGGGGTGGCCTCTACAATTTAGGATCATGATGTTTATATTAGCTTGTGGGTTTGAGTAGGTGATTGAGGAAGACGATAGACTTGATCTTAGACTGCAAATGAGTGGGCATGCCTTATTAGGCTTGTCCTACGTATATGTTCAAAGAACTGATTTTGAGCCCTACAAACCTCCATGAGAGAAGAAAAACGACCAAAGTACCATCCATTCAAGGTAAAAGAACAAGTTTAAACAAAGTTAGCGCATTTATTATATTTCATAATTGAAGTAAAATGGAACAGAGTACTGAATTTTTAATACTTTATTATGCTTGTTTAAGAATCATGTATTGATGGTAAAAAAAAGAATCGTGCTGGCATTTATTTTTAATGAAATGAAAATTACGTATTTAAGAAGAATTTATATTATTGTCTTTCATAGATTATAACGGCCAATTTGGTTCGATTCTATGTGAATGATTATGCATTTTTTTAAACTCACGAGTTGATCGAGTTCATCGTTTTTACGTTTCTAATTTACTAAATCGAGTTGAGTCATTGATAAACTCGTGATCGTTGTAAACTTGGTTAAACTTACGAGTTTACCATTTTTACATTTCAAACTTACAAAATTGTGTTAACTCACCTTTAAACTCGTGTTAACTTCTTTTATTTGATCATACTCAACTAGCTTTATATGTGAGTTTTATAGAAATTTCTTTGTTAAATATGGTAAATTTTGAATATTGATGGATTTAATTTCAATTATTTGAATTTAAAATATATTTAAATCAAATTATAGTCATTTTTTATATTTAAATTATTTATTATATACTATTAATACTTATTTAATAGTGAAAGTAACGCAATGCGAGTTTATGATTAATACGAGTTTACATCGTTGCTACAAGTTTACTTAAACTCGCGAGTTTGACAACCTTGATTACATGTAATCTTGATGCAATAAATTGATTGTAACGTTTGGCTGGGCTTATGTGATGTAAAGAGAAATACATTTTGTGTCAAATGATGTAATCAAGATTATACTGCTATGATTGATTAATAGGGATGCAAACATCTTATAATCAATTAAAAAATAGATTATCGCCATTATAATTTTTATAATGACCAAAGGGCCTAATGTGTGATTGCTGCTCATATCATCTTCACCACTGCTACTTTCACTCATTTTTATCCTAGGTAATTTTAATTTATTATATATAGATAGAGATATGTAATTTTGTCTCTTTATATATTATTCTCACTTATTACCATATTTGTTGTAATCCAATCAAACATTTTCATGCATATACATCACCTTTTTATTTTTTTAAAGATTTACCAAATAAATTTAAATAATCATAATTACATTACATACTATTATATTCGATTACATTATTTTTTTTATTCAACAATCCAAACGGGCTAGATAGAGCACTCAATACAGAGGGCCCAAAATCACGCGCCATCACGTGATATTTATGAAAGTTGTTTTCTTTATTTTTTATTTTGCTGAAATGAAGTGGATTTCTCTATCACCCCACATTCATTGATAATATGACACTCCTTCGCACTCAATATAGAGGGCCCAAAATCAATTAATTAGTTTTCTTTATTTGCTTTTTTTTTTTTTTAAAAAAAAAAAAAAACTAAAAAAATGAAGTATTTATCTTTTTTTTTTTTTTTTTTTTTATGGCTGAAATGAAGTGGATTTCTCTATCACCCCTCATTCATTGATAATAGATATTAAGAATAATTTTAGAGATATTAAGAATAATAGTTAATTATATTCATTTTTCTAAAATATTCTTAGTTAAAGCTTAAAATGATATAACACGAGACCCAGTCTCATCTATTGCATTACTTTCAATGGACCTCCACGTAGCGGCTTGCATAAGTTTATTCTCTTTTCAATAACATATGCATAATCCCCAAAGAGGCCTAACATGAGGCTCAGTCTCATTGTAGGCAACCAGAGTTATTTTGGAAGAGTTGATAACCATAACATTACAATGAAGAAAATATTAGCCTTGTTAAATATATGGGTATTTTAGGAAGAATGACAAAAATTAAAAGTTGGTCCTATTTATAGGACTAAGACTCACTCTCAAATATATTCTTACAATTAAGGAAGACTACTTAACCAACTTGGTAGTTGGCATGTAATCTAATACGAGTATTATTTGACTAATCTTTGTAATTTCAGCATAGTGATTTGCTTCTGATTGCAGAGAAGAACAGACATAAAAAATAATTTGATTTTTTTTTTTAAAAACTCTTCTTACTTAAAATGATAGTAATAAACTATTATATATTCTCCGACCAAATCATCAATATTAATGTAAAATATAAAATGTAGTAGATAGAAGTCAAATTACGTATAATCATGATTTTTTTTAAAAAAAAAAAAAAAAAATCAAAACAGACTATATACTTGTGTTAGTTTTCCAAACGTAAGAGCAGCGTGTGAATATAAAAGGACACCTTAACAATTATTATTTTTATATTTAAATTATTGCATTAGTATTCAATCATTATTATGGCTATCAATTTGGTGGTTAAACTTTCACTTTTATCAATTTTAAAATTTTGATTGAGTGCCCTTTATGTCCTTTTGTGATTCTTTCTAGGGTTAAGGTGTAGATTTGTCAACGAACTATTATCCGAGGAGCATCTGGTACAAAAAACAATTGAGGGTACCAAAATTACCAATAAACAATTAAAAAGTGAAAAAAAGTACCAAATAACTATTAAAAAAACAACTATCACAATTACGTTAAAATATGAGACATTGGCGTAGACGGCCACGGTGGCGGAGACGCCATTTGGAGAAAAAAGCGGTTAAACTTTCTTGTTGGATAAGGCAAACACCAATGAGATGGGACCCATGCGAAAGGCTATGTAGATGATGCGGCATTTACTTGCTTGTGGCATCGGAGGGATGAAACCAGAGTGTAAGGTGTGTGCCGGTCAACGCTGTAGATGGCTGGATTTGGTTTCGGTGCGTGATTCTCGCCCTGAAACTGCATACAAACCTTGATGAGTTCAAGAGGGTGAGTGAAACACCCAAAGAACAATGGAAGCTTTGGAGGCGCCGACGTCGCTAACACTCGCGATGACGATCAATGGAAACGAAGACAAAGACAAATGATACGGTAATAGTTCGTTGGTCGATTTCAATTGGCGACCTTAATTGTGTGTGTGTGTGTGTTTTTTTTTTTCACTTTTTAATTGTTTATTGGTAATTTTGGTACCCTCAATTGTTTTTTGTGTCGATCTTTCCTCGAGATAATAGTTAAGTTATTTAAATCTGCACCTTAACCCTTCTTTCTAAATATATTAAATGTTTAAATGGAGTATCTGGTCTAGTAGTAGCTTATGATCCCTGCGTTTTGGTCCTTTCGGAAGAAAGACGACGCTGCTTACGACAAGCTTACAAATGAATGATTGAGAGTAAACGACAACATTTCCTTCCACGCTTTGCTGGGAGATTGAGATTGACCCCTAGATTAGTAACTTAAAGATTTTAGCATGTCGTTTTGTTGCAAATGGGTTAATTTAATTTCCCTTCACAAAATAAAATAATTAGGCTTATTATTTAATGGTAATGGAGTTTCTGATGCCGATTGATTTTCAAGGTGATAATCGGATTAATTTAATTATTTTTGGGAAGATAATTATGACTTCGACTTCGAGAAGCATATAGTGTTCATATAATTTTCCAGGATAATTATGGCCCATAATTATATGGCACATAATTATATGATTTATATCTACGAAATTATTAAAAAAAATGTCAATTCCGAAATTTTCGCCAATACCTATGGAAAATTGAAGAAAAATACTATTTGAATTACAAAAATTCTAAAATGTATATTAAATTAGTAAAAAGATAAATATATGATCAAACAAAAATATAAGATTTTGAAGTTTAAGTGTTAATAACTTAAATATGGATAATAACAATTTAAGAATATCAATTGACAACTTGAGTATACACGATACAATTTGGGAGCTCAAATTATCAACTCAAACTTTCAAATTGTTGATGCATAAATTTCAAAATCCCAAATTCAAACTATATTTTTCTCAAACCAAAAATAAAAAAAATTTTTTTAATGCCTAAATTTCAAAATCCCAAATTCTTACTAGATTACCTATTTGCCATTTTTCTAATTTAGTTGACATTTTAGGAGGTTTTTGTAATTCAAATGATATTTTTCTATTATTGCCCCTATACTTATTTGTGATTGATTTTGTAGATCTATTTTCAAAATATCGAGTGAATGGCATGATTTCAATTTTTTCGAGAAAAATTGATTCATTTGGTAACGAATGTCCTAATAACTTAAAAAGTGAGTTTAAATTTTGATACTAATGTGAGCTCTTAATTAGTGAGCAATTTATAAATATATTTATTAGAATTATTCGAGCTTAGAAGCATACTCTAATTTTAATAAACCCCACGATCAAACTCAAACTTTCAAGTTTAAAAAAACATTATTGCCTTTAACCAAAAAATAAAATAAAAAAATCAATGCGGGTTTTTCATGTTTCGTATTCCCAAACTTTCATGTTTTAAAAAGCGTTATTTACTGCTTTTCATGTTTTTTTTTCCTTCTTTCTTTTCATGTTTTAAAAAAACATCATTTACTGTTTTTCATGTTTCATATTGAATGAAGTGACGATTTAGGTCAAAAAGTGAAATTTATTAAAGCGAAAGCTGCCTATTTCTATTGCGATAAGAAGAACCTAAATCAGGATGATTTGGCATATTATACTGTAAGATCAGTTTCACCTTTGAGAAGCTGATTTAACGTTTTTAAGTAAAATTGCACATTATGGAAGAATATGAAAAACCCTACAAAAGAGGGATAGAGAGCCCAAAGGAAAAAGAAAATATGCAGCAAAAAGTAAAGAGTAGGGAAGATGATGATAAAAATTAATTAATACTACCTCCGGTCCTAATTATAAGACTTAGTTGACTTTTTTTAGAGAGATTAATGAAGCTAAATAAGTTACTTAATCATTTCATATGTTGTGTTTTTTTAGACTATATATTAATTTATTAGTTAAACTATTTAGTTTGAAGGAAAAATAAAATAAAAATACTCTAAGCTAATTTAATTAGCTTCCTTAATCTCTCCAAAAAAAAGTCAACTAGGTCTTATAATTAGGACCGGATGGAGTAAAATGTAATTTATATTTAGATAAGAGCTTTTATTAAAAAAAGCCAATTTAACATAAACTTGTATTAAAAAGTCAATTTCAAAATGTTTAAGGGTTTATTTGAATTGGGGTTAAAAAAACACGTTCAGCCAAGTTGAAACAAAACCCATTTTATAAATTTACCTCGTATACGGTAAATCACATTTGAGAATCAGCTTCTACCGTTAATCCAAATATACACTAAATATGAAAACAAAAATTGCTTCAAATTTAACTTGACTTATCCAGCACTTGATGATTATTTAGATTATCTCAAACATCACTTTTAAATAAAAAAATAGCTTTTTTCCCAATTGACATTTTGGGTCACCAAACAGGCAAACATACCTACAAGACTACTATTTATTTTTATAACTACATATAGGGCATTGGTGGATAAGTCATGAAAAATTACGTTTCTCATACATTTAGCACCCACACATACAAACATTGATTCTTATAATTATTGCTTCTTGATTACTACTACCACCCTCTCATACAATACAAGAGGAGTTTTTGTTGTTGTTGTTGGTAAAACCATGGTTCTCAGACCCGGACCGGACCGGGAACTAGTGGGTAAACGGTCCGGTCCGGTCCAGGGGGCAAACCGGTTCAATTTTTTTTTTTTTTTTTTTAAAATAATAAAATGATTTTTTTTTTATTTTCTTTAGAAATTTATAGTAATAACCCTAAAATCTTCCATTTTTCACTAGGTTTGACCGGTTTATTTCCGATCGACCCATTAACCTCGACCTAAGAAACTGGCCTAGTGACGGTCCCGGGTTTCAGAAGCTTGGGTAAAACATACAAGTGTGGTTTTAGTAAAATTATTTTGTCCCGCTTTAATTGTGATTTTATGATTTTGATGGACAATTAAATATTTTTAACTTTATCTGTAACACATAATGAATGAAAGAATTAATGTTTAATAGTGTTGAACTGTTGGTCGATATATTTGTTTTGTTTTTTTTAATTATGGATCCAATTTCTTAAAAGGGTCAACCTCCATTTCCGCTAATTTAGGCCTTCAGGGGATTCACTGCTTCCTACAGTGTCCGCCAGTCACTTCAGCTGGTAAAAAGCAAAACTTTCCTCCAAAGCTCAAACTCTACTCTCACCTGCATCGTCACTAGTGTGGTGAATTTTTCATCACTCCAACACTTCATTACGTGATTCGCAATCTTTTTACTGATTTGTTGCTTCTTCTTCTTTTCCCTTCAGCTATGGAAGCTTAGGGTTCCACTGCTTCATTTTGAGGTCGTGCTTCGCTCTAGCTTCTCCTTTGCCGAGTCGTTTTACACCCCAGCTTGGCTTAAGTGGGTTTGATTCCCAAAACTCAGGTTTTTTAGTTGCATATTTAGTGGGTTTAATTGATATCTCTGTTCGTTTGTGTACTGTGTGGAAATAGTGGTCTTCCTAGTCCTAGGGCTCATTTGACTTTGTTTTGTCGGTATTAAAAAATAGATAGTGGTATCTGACTTTGGATTTTTCAGTTTATTCTGTACATAACAGCTACTGCGCTGGAAGTTTATGGTCCTGCACTCGTATTTCCTTTATTTTTTTAAAAAAATTTGAAGATAGTGATATATCGGCTACTTATCAATTCTCCTATTTGTTTTTTCTTATTAAATGTTTGGTTGTTCGTTAGGTGCAACCTTCGTTGGTGAAAATGTACTTGAGTTTTAGTTGTTTAAAGTTCTTTCAGATTTTGATACTTGATTTTCTTTGGTTTCTGAAGCTCTGGTCTCTGCCGACATGGTAAAGACTCCTGGAAAATGGATCAAGGCCCTACTTTCGGGGAAGAAATCAAAGTCTCATTCATCAAAAAAGAAAGATTCCTTTGTAAGTTCTTTTTCTGCTCTTTGGCTTCTAGTAATTGACACTTTTATGTTTATTATTCGTCATAAATAACCATAATCTACATTACACATGAAAGGATGAAGGTACGGATCTCTTACTAGACCAAAATAATTTGATAGTTTAAGAAAAAAAAAAGTGGATAATTTTGTTTTCTTATTGGGCCATGTATACATGGAAACTTTTAGGCTTGTGACAAGTCTAATTTGTTAATAACTGGTGATTAAAGGAATGTTATATTATGACTGATTGAATACATCAACCTGTGTCGGATAGTGATATCTCCCCAATTTTTTTTTATTATTTCATTCATTCTGTAATTGATAAACTTACTTCCCTAGGTTGATTATGTCTGCCATCTGCACTTGCTTTTCAAAAGAAGTAATTAGATATGTTTGCTTTGAGAATAATACATTTCTTGTTGTTAGAGACTGCCTTATTGCCAATTTGTCATTGTTATGTACTTCAAATAAGTAGTAGACACTTTAGATTTTGTAATATACAAGTCCTAATTTTTGTTTCCATTTTTGTTGAAAGAAACCTTCAAGTACCAAGGACTTGCTGGCAGTGTCCTCTGAAATACATGTGTCTGATCCAATTGTGGATTCAGCACTGATATCCCAACTCACTTCTGGAGCTACTGCAACTAAGGAATCACTTTCTGAAAAGGGCTTAGTCAGTGAATTGTCAAACGACAGGGTTGTTATCTCAGATAGAGATGAAGAGACCAGTGCACAAGCTGTTGTTGGTTTTGGTTCGCAGGATGATACTGAGAAAATCAGGCTTAACCAAGCTGCTATAAAAGCTCAGGCTGCTATTAGGGGCTATCAGGTAGGCAACTACCTCTTATTTATATGTCTTTGTTAGAAATTAAACATGATTAAACCTCATAACTATTCCATTTTGTTTTTTGTTTTTTAAATTTTTAGGGGTAACCTTTTACCTATTAAGTAATCACTTTCTTCTCTCTGGATGTGGTTCTGCTCCTGTACAAAGTTCTGTTATTGTGTTATTCCTCTGCTATGATAAATAAATTGAGAATACAGTTGCTATATCCATTGGATTTTTAGTCATTAATCAATTATTGCATGCAAATATTCTAAGCATTTATAATTATTAGTTTTCTTATGAATGATTAAAGTGATCTCTATACTCATTTGAAGGCTCGGCGGTCATTTCAATCACTCAAAGGTATCATGCAGCTGCAAGCCCTTATTCGTGGCAGCTTGGTCAGGAAACAAGCAGTTGCTACTTTATACTGTGTGAAAGGAATAATTAAGTTTCAAGCATTGGTTCGTGGTTACAAGGTTAGGCGTTCTGATATTGGTCTTGAAGTGCATAAAATTTGCAGGGTAAAGATTCCTGGACTTATTTAATTAATGCAAAGATTTGTGGCATATTACCATATAATGGATGAAAAGATTAAAGCCATTAATTACTCTACTGAATGTTCCTCACTATTTTTTGGTCAGGGTACTAAATGTTTGATTGCTGTTGGAGCATCAACATCTACGCACACAGAAAAGCTGTCCAAAAGTGTCTTGGTTAACAAGGTGAGATGATATTTGCATGTGTAATGCTTGTTACTGAGAGAATAATCACTACTTGGAGCCTTTCCTTTTCATCTAATATGGGGCTAATTTTTGAGAACTTATTCTATATTACCTTATGTGATGAGAAATAGAGTTTCTGAATTATTCAAAGTGATGATAATGAGGTTCTCTAAATTATTCTTGTGCAAAATGTCCAGTGATCGATATCTTGAGGCTTTGTTGTTTTCTGATATTGATAGATTTACAATGTCTTTTTTATGTGTCATATTGAAGCATATTAATGTGCAGCATAGGTTGTTGAGATTTGAAAATATGTGGCCAAAGTTTTTTCAGTCACTAATCCAGTGAATCATGTGTTATAAGAGGAAAATACATGAGTTAATTATGCATTTTATAGGCCAATTTAACACACTTGAGACACCCTCTTATCAAATTGATATATAATCTTTCATTATTCTCATTTTCATAATTGTGAATCAAAGTTTGTCTCATACTATGTGTTATCTCTCAGCTTCTGGCTTCATCATCCCCTGTCTCTCCTTTATGTATCAACTATGATCCTGAACAACATAACTCGGCCTCAGACTGGCTTAACCGGTGGACAAATTTTCACTTCTTGATGCCTCATCTGGGTCTGGGGTCAAAAACAACACTTGACTCAGTTTCTAATGAGAAAAATTGCAACAGTCAAACAGTTGAAAAGAAGGACGGCCGAGCTAAAAGAAATGCCCGGAAAAGTTCTGGTGTAAAAGTTAACGATGGTTCAGCTTCAGATTCAAACAAAAATAAACACCGTCCGAAAAAGGTTTCAGCTCACCCATTGCATTCAGGCCAAGAAAATTCACAGAAGGAAGTTGATAAAAGTAATTTAAGAAAACCACTCAAGCAGCATGTTTCTGATAGACCTGAGATTGTCAATGGGAAAGGAAAAGACATACCGAGAAAAGCATCTGGTCATACTGTCACTGATGTTTCAGAGAATGGACCAAATGTTTCTGCAGAAAAAACTAAAGATTCAGCTGTGTCAAAATCCAAACAGTCTGATCATGACCAAAGCCCCGTACAACAACCAGAAGATGAACATGATTCTCCCATAGCTAACTTGCCGTCTGGATTGAAGAACAGTAAAGGCGATGGTATTCAAGGAGTCAGTGAGGACTTGAATTGCATTAGCAGCGTGAGCCCTAAGAATTGCCAGAGAAGAGCTTCACTGCCTGCTAAGTTTGACAGTCAAGATGATGGCGTGCAAAAAACTCCAAGACTGCCCAGCTACATGGCCCCTACTGAATCTGCAAAGGCTAGGGTAAAAGGACAAGGCTCCCCTAGGCTTGTTGCTGAGTTGGTAGATAAAACTGGTCCAACCAGGCGGCATTCACTTTCATCTTCAGTCAATGGTAAGTCAGGTTCATTTTCTCCACGAGCAGAAAGACCGGGAGCTTTGAGCAGTAAGGGAGTAATAAGAACTGATAGATCTCTGTCATCTTCAAGGGATGGGAGTGGTAAGAATTTCGGAATTTTATACTTTTGCTTATATACCCCCTCGCAGTTAGTATTAATAGCCATGCCTCTGAAGAACACTTGCCTAAGAAATGCACAGTTATTTCTAGTCTGCTTGAGGATTTGGACAACTTTGTTTAAGCTCACCTGCTTGTTATTTCAAAATGAATTTTCTCAGTCCAAAGCTTGTGTTTTGTGCTTTAAAAATTGAAACATGCGTATCTTGATTTCTTGTTTACTGACTTGCTCTGCGCAACATGATTCTTAGCTGC
Source organism: Acacia melanoxylon (assembly GCA_019022615.1). NCBI lineage: Eukaryota > Viridiplantae > Streptophyta > Magnoliopsida > Fabales > Fabaceae > Acacia > Acacia melanoxylon. The sequence continues at coordinate 3,667,344 of JAFJYJ010000052.1, forward strand.
TTTTGTTGGCAAAATGCTTTTGCCATTCCTCAATCTGATTGTGTTCGCAATATTATTTAATTTCAGAGAAGTTGATCCAACCTCAGTGGAGAAGGTGATGTTACATAATACTTCAGGACAAGGATAGACCGAGATGTTGAAACTTGAAAGCTGGTTAAAAAAACATGACAAGTTATGTTACAGCCCTTCTATAACCCATCATTCTTATTTGTGGACATAGATACAGGAGGATTTGACATGTAAGCAGGTTCTGGTATATCGGATTTCTTCTACTTTTGGCATACAATATTTCGTGATTGTATACTTGATTTCAGCTTATGAACCCTCCCCTTTTTTTCTTCTTTTTCTGGGTTTTTGAATCTTGTATTTTCTCTTGCAATTGTTCTATCAGATGTCCCTATCTAGTGATTTGGATGGAATAGAATTTCGATCAGATTTTAGTTTATACTAATCTTCTTTTCTTTCTGAATGTTCTGCCCTTCTCGTTTATTTCTAGCAACAGCTCAGATTATGTAGTCTATGACTTGGATAAAATCATAACCACGATGTCAAACATTACCTTAAACAATGGAAACAGACTGAATCATTAGTAATAGGTGTTGTGTTTTGCATTGTAAAGATGATGTGATTGGTAGCAAATAGAATACATACCATGAGATTATACTATTTGTGAACGTGAATAGTGTCACTTTTTTTTTAATTATTATTATTATATATTTATTTATTGATGAAAATATTAAATAGTTGATAATGATGTGTATGACGACACCAGCAGATTAGACAGAGAGGTGCAAGTAATCATTTATTCGTTGTTAATTCAAGGGTAAATTATACAAATTCCTTATGAAGTAGTTGCATAGAACACCCTGGCGTTTTATAGTTTAAATTTAACCTCTTGATCTTCTGTTTTCTTATCATAAGGCCCTTGCAGTTATCTTTTTGACTGAAATTGCCACCAGATTAATAAAAGACACCTTACATCCTACATGGCATCCTGTTTAAGCTAATAATAATATCATTTTTAAATAAGGGTTACCATGTCATTTTATCATTAATGAGAATGAGGGTTTTTTCAATAACAAAATGACATTGTTACCCATACTTAAAAATGTTATAATTATTAACTTACACAGGATGCTATATGAGATGCCATGTAGGATGTGAGGTGTCTTTTTATTAATCTGATGTGGCAATATCGGTCAAAAAGTTAATGGTAAGGGCCTCATAATAAGAAAATAAAAAATAAAAGATCAGGAATGTTAAATTTAAACTTTGAAATATTAGGGAGTTTTATGCAACTACTCTAAAATTCAAAGGATTTTATATAATTTAGTCTTAATTCAAATGTTATTTTATTTCGTTTGGTTTTTATTAAATTGTTTGAGATATTCATATATTTAGTTTCCATTATTTGATCTACTATTGTTGAATAATTGTGTATATTCAAAAAATTGAAAAAAGGATGGTAAAACAAAATATGTAATGTATATAAAATAGAATGTGAATTTGATATCTTATGGTACTAATATTTTAGTTGTTGTTACAACTTACAATGCATGCATTTAGAAGTACAGACTATGGAAAATAATGGAAAAAGAGTTTTGGAATTGTAAAATCACAAATAAGACATTTTCTATAAAATGAGTTGTGAATTCGCTTATTAAATCTCGTTAGCTCATTAATTATTGGTAACAATCTAATTTGAGATTTTAAAATTTTAAAATTCTTTTTATGTTATTTTTCCTATAGATTATTTAGTTTAATAATTATTACTGAGTTGTTTAAAATATCCGGCAGATCAGATATCCTAAATGTTAAACGTGGTCCCACACGGCTGCTGTAATTGGGTTTGACTTGGCACACTTTCCTTTTTTAAGAAAACCCAGCCTCACCCAAACCGTCTGGATATTAGACAATGAAACCTCTTCACAGAGCTCAATAAAATAAAATACTGGAACATTTTGTCCACCTTCCAATCCAAGTTTTTTTTTTTAATAACAAATCTTCCCATCCAAGTTGACTATTAGCAATTTAGAAAATATCCGTACTAATTATAAGACCTAGTTGACTTTTGTGTGTGTGAAAAGATTAAGGAAGTTAAATAAGTTACTTAATCATTTCATATGTTGTATATCCTTAAATTATATATTAGTTTATTAGTCAAACTAATTAGTTTAAAGAAAAAAAAATAAATACTTTAATGTAATTTAATTAGCTTCTTTAATCTCTCTAAAAAAGTCAACTATGTTTTATAATTAGGACCGGAGGGAGCAATAATTTATCTTCTGACAAAGATAAGTAAAAAATGGGTTAATGTGCTAAAATAATCTTTAACTTTTATCAATAGTACAACAAGAACTATAAACTATTTTTTGGAATGAAAGTAATAATAAATTTTCAAAATTGGACAAAACTATTAAATCCAATTAACTTCAATATATTATAGATGGGGAAAATTAATATTTTGGCCTTAAAGTTTTGACTCACTTATAACTTAATCCCTGAACTTTTGACTTGTTTGCAACTCAGCCCCTGATGTTTCTAAGTCAACCTATGTGTCAAAAAATGTTAAAATACTATTAAAAATTGCTCGTGGATTTTACATATTTTTTTTTATAAAAAAAAACAGCATCCCTATTCCCACTAGCTCGCATCCCTTTACGTCTTTATATTCCAAAAACCTCGTTGGACATCTTTGGCGTTCATGACAGATCCTTTAGAAGTTCCTTTCAAACATAAGGTGAGAACAATTTTCTTATATTAAAGGGCCTTTAAAATTATGAGCATCATGTAAAGGATCTATAGTTCCATTTGTTATTAAAAGGAAAGACTGTGTGCCAGACATATTGTGAAGTGGGTGTGCTTCAACTTTTTCTAATATCATTATTTATCATTCAAAAGTTAAGAAATTGCATTTTCCACACTGGTTTTTTCTTGCATACTTGGGTCTTTTATCATAGTTGAAAGCATCATACATGGCTTCAACATGTTCTACAATCCGAATCGTTCGCCGCCCTCTAATGCTGTTGAAGGATCTGTCATGGACGCCGTAGATGCCCAATGAGGTTTTTAGAAAACAGAGATGGGGGGATACAAGTTGGTGGTGACAAGATGCTATTTTTTATTTATCTAAAATCCACTTGAACAATTTTTAACATTTTTTTGTCACATAAGATGACTTAGAAACATCAGAGACTGAGTCATAAGTGAGCCAAAACTTTAAAGGCCAAAAGATTTATTTTCACCATTGTAATAGATGAAAGTTAATTGGGTTTAACAGTTTTGCCCCAATTTTAAAAGTTTATTATTACTTTTTCTTCAAAAAATAGTTTAGTGTTACTGTTACACTTATGATAAAAGTTGAAGGTTATTTTAGCACCTTAACTCTAAAAAAATAAAATAAAACACGTCACAATACACACACACACACACACACTCCACCGATCTACAATATAGGACACTTTTACTATATCACAGGAAATAAGAAATGACAATCAAATCATTTAATATGTCTTAAAATGTATTTTTTTTTCACTTTTACCCTTCTTGAGAAATGTGTTTAATTGCATTGGAAATGTTATTTTGGAGAGGGGGATATAATGAGTGGGTAAAGTTGGAAAGTGAATATAAACCACAAGAGCAAAACAAGAAAAGTGAAATAGCCCCCTACAATTATCGTATAATTAATCATTTTAAAGAACTTAATAAAACATTAAGTAGTACTAAAGAAAATAACAAGGAAACCAATTCAAAAGACTATCACAGTCAGAATAATTTCTTTAAACACTTTAGAAAAGTTAACTATGGTAGAAGGACATAAAACCAGACAAATAAAAGTCTACCATGATTAATGTGACTTTAACTTCGTAACAAAACAATCAAGACCTTACCATGGGAGAAAAGACTTTACCATGGTAGGAAATACTTTAACAACCTGATTGACATAATATAAGCACAATTAATACAATTAACATGGATTAGGGCATTTGAAGCCCTCATTGTAATCATAATCATAATCACCACAGCCCATTATAACAAAGATATATGTTTAAATTTATTTCATACACAAAAACATTTAGGTCCGGCCTTTAATAAAGTAGCCCACACAATAAACAACATATCAAAGGGGCTTCGCCTATAGTACAAATCTTAGTATGCAGTGGAATATTCAAAATATGCAACGTATACCAAAAAGGCCCTAAAGTTTGGCAATATACACCAGACTATACTCAAGTAACTAAACGAGGCATACAAGATTGATGAATCAAATCAAATCAAATCAAATCTCGGACGCCTTTCCCTTGGTAGCACCGCCTGAAATCTCGCTTGAAAAATAATAAATAACGACAGGGTGAGTCATAAGGACCCCATAACCAAAATTCCAATTCAACAAGTATATAAGAAATGATTACAAGATAGTTAAACAGACAAAATATATGTTCGTATGATATAACGTCAAAATAATTTCCAAAAAACATTAGTAGTTCAAAAGAACCATTGAATATGCATAGAACTCTCTTAACCATTCTGATAACCGTTAATAGAACCTATGGGCTACAAGACAATAAGATTAATCTCTTTGACAAGACTACACCAAGATCTCCAATAATAAGGTGTAGCCCGGCCAAAGGTTGTGAACTCATATCAGACCATAGGTTCCCTTTCCTTCGAATATGGAAATGTGTCACGTCCTTTGAGCTGACCCTTAACTTAACCAAAGGAAGGGTGGTACCAAGGACTATGAAAATGTAAAAGTCATCCACTGTGTGCATAGTAGCTACTATATCACGTGGTATAAAAGAATCAACCTCCTACAATCACATTTCATCACAATCCCATACACTTCAATATGTAGCTCAACATCCCAAACTTCCATATCAATGATTTATCCTTATATTCAACATTCAATGCTATGCATAATCAACATCAATCACAAGATAAATAATTTAAGCCCATTTAACTAAAAAGTTTATTCTCAAACATACATTTCATATATAGACATTTTTCATACGTGAAATACTTTAACATATATTTATATCATTTGAAAATACGAACATACACTTATAATCATCTCAACAAGCATACACGGTAAATTGGAAAGTAGTTATGTAACGCCCTCCATTTTATTTAACATAAACACTTATTAAGGATTGATCAACAACTAAGCAATGCCTCATCACTTACCAAAATATACAAAATAAATCAGAGTATGCAGAATGAGCCCTAACGTGGCAATATACAATCATCCAACATAAACCAAAAAGACAGAAGCACTACTTTTAGCAGAAGTAGCCTAAGCTTCTAAGGTCTTCCCTAATGGACCCGGACAGGAACTATCACCTGAAAAATGTGATAACCATCAATCCAACTTATTACGAATATTAATACGTGCTAGTGAGGTTCCAAGTGGAACAATTTATATAACAAAATATTAAAAATAAAATTCACCAATATTCTTATCACAAAATTTCATATCATAAATTAGGAAATACAATTTTTCATTAACACAATTCCCAAGATGCCTCCCACCAATCCAACTGAACCGCCTTATTTCCTCCGACTAGACCCATGGGCTAAGTTACATCCATGTTACTGGTTACTCAAAAGCTCACTGGTCATGTGATGAGGACCGACCAAAATCTTCAGAGCACATGTCTCAGACCATGGGTCTTTTCCCCTCATTGCACTAGTGGGGTGTCGTAAGCCCTCATTGAACTAGTGGGCAGTCCCTCATTGAACAAGTGGGACAATAGAAAGCCAACAATTATGCATCAATGGAGGCCTCACCACGTGGTGGAATAACTACTCTATCTATTCCCAATTCAACCATTATCATAATTATCACAATAAATAGCTCAACAAGAATTTTTCCAAGATTTTCACGTTCATATCGAAAAAAAATTCTCATATACATGTCATAATAGCTCAATTCCCAATTTCATATATAAATATATGCAATTATTTCAGAATTCAAATCATAAGGTTCCACAAGGCAATTTCTATTAAGATATTCATAATCATTTCACAAAATACTCACAAACAACATACTAATACACATAACAAGTGGAAAGTGGTTACTTCTCGCCGAAGTTAACTATGATCACACTGCTCCTAATCCAAGAGTTCAAACACACTCCAAAAATCAATCTACTACAACCCATTTACTATCAGTTAAAAACTCTTCTAAAACTCCACATAATCAAAACTATAACTTAAAAATATACAAATTTTAATAATAATATATTTGGAATGCTTGAAATGGGCACATTGTGACAGACTGAAAAAAAAACAATGAAGCCATTGTAACTATTAATTCTTTTTCTATTTATCACTAATTAATAATACCCTTTTCTATTTATTATTAATTAATAATTTCCTTTATTATTTATTCTCCTTTCCTAATAATAATAACAATATTTATTTATTTTATTGTTATCATCATTATTATTATTTTTTTACTAATTATTATTATTTCTCTACAATTATTTTAAACTCTGAGAGGTTATCCTAATACTTTAAATTAGGAGTTTAATAAATACATCATTTTAATAATCAATAATCATATGAGAATCTCTTTTCAACAACTCCAAAAATATCATTTCCAATCACAGGTTTAAATCTTCATTCATTTTTTTAAAAAAATTCTCTAGACCTGATTTAAATACATGTAATATTGATTCAGTATTTATAAGCATAAAGCAAGATCCAAAACAGATTTCAGCTTCAATCTGCTACTCACTAAATTATCATATGTTAAGCTTAAAAGTAGTTGCCAATTCCAAGATTTGGTCCCCACCGTCCCAATATCATAGTATCCACATTTAAATACCTTAAAGCATAAAAAAGCAAAACAAAACTATTACGTGGCATCAAAAGGCAATCTAAATAAATACCCAGTGCAATAATCATGCATACCAATATATATATATATACACTTTGGGTTTTTGACCAAAAATAATTTTTTTAATTTTTTTTTATCAATCTACAGTACTTTTAAAACTATTTACCGGATAGGATTGTTTTGAGGAGTCCTAATAGGGTAGAAACCCTGACAGAACTAAGCGTTAGGGCCCCCGCCCGACGCTGAACCGGATACCGAGTTCGTCAAGAACCCCGACAATTGGAGACCAGGTTCGCTGTGATTTCCGATTTTAACTAAGGTTCTCGTCAAAAACCCTACCGGACTCCCTAAAATAACCCTATTATGATAAATAGTTTCAAAATACTGTAGATTGGTAAAAAAAAAATTAAAAAAATTTATTTGGGTCAAAAAACCTATATACTTTCATTGAGTTCCCTTTTCGGTTTTCATATACTACATACACAAGGCAGCGACTTATATATATATATATATAAACTCAGCTTTCTTTTTCTTCTATGTGCAGTCTCGATAAACTGATACAACCACCTACTTGTGGATTAGTTCTTACTTATCTATATATAAGTATAGATATAAATACAACAAAACTCCTTACTATCAGCGAAACACACACACACACATACCACTCCAGCATTTTATATCATCAAGGTTTCTCTCTTTCTTTTCTTAAACCAGATCGATATATTTATAAGTACCGTATACATATATATAAAACATAACTTCCTCCCTTTTCTTTTCACAGGTAGCAATAGACTTATATATATATGGATCCACCGGTTTTACTCATGTAGCAGCAACGAAAATATATATAACACCAGTCAACTTGGGTTTTTAACAACTATAGCTCATACACTATTCCAACCCTGGGAAATCAAAAAGGAAGAAGGACTGAAGGCTCTCCTATTTGTTGGCTAGAAGACTGATCTTAGATGACGTCCAAGGCCTCTCTTTTGAGGATTCAAAACAGAACACATACACTCACAGCACCAACGTTCTCCTCTCTCACTCTCTCGCAACTCAACTCTCTCTCTCAGCTGGAACTTAGAGGTGGCTTTTGCTTACGCAACAGAAACAAAAAGCATTGCTTAAATAAGGGATCATGGTGCAGTCTGGGAGAGAAAGAACACTGCTCAGAGAAAAATGACAGACTGGAGGATAGCGTCGTTGTGGGTCTCGAGAATGGCATGGTGTGTGTGGTTTGCGTGTTTAGTTAATCGCCGAAAGTGCTGACGGTGGAAGCATGGTTGCAATATTTTTCTGACAAATTTCCCTTTGTGGCTTCGTGTTATGGCGGCCGGAAAGAGTTGAAGAACCGATACTGTGCAAGTCCAATGGTTAATTCTAGTGGAAACGACAGATGGGTTGAGCCTTATATCATATGCAATGGGTATGGTTTTTTGACCAATTTTTTTTATCAATCTACAGTAATTTTGAAACTATTTACCGGAGTAGGGTTATTTTGGGGAGTTCTGGCAGGGTTTCTGACGGAACCTTGGTTCTGTCAGGAACCCTGACAGACCAGTTCTATCAGGGTTTCTGACGGAACCATTCTGCCAGAACTCCCCAAAACAACCCTACTCCGATAAATAATTTCAAAAGTACTGTAGATTGGTAAAAAAAAATTTTAAAAAAAAATTATTTTGGTCAAAAACCCAATGGGTATTGATCTCTTCATTTTTTTTTGATGTGTTGGGAACTATGGAATAGGCTGATATGAAAGCATTAGTTTGGCTAATGTATTTGGATTAAAATGGTGTGGCTTCTTTATCAGGTATTATTCATGGGCTGAAAATATGGAAATAAAATGGGCTTGGTAATTTAATTGGTTGGAGTATTCAACTTGGGTCTTTTGCTCATTCAATGGAAAATATTGGATAAATATTAAAAGTTAATTCTTAATTTCCATGTAAGGAATTTTTTTTCCAAATTAATATTTCTAGGCCATAATATATTAATTCTATAATTTCTAGGCCTAAGTTATTCATTACTTGAATTTATTCTTTTTCCATAAATAAATTAATTAAGAAAAAAAATAAGCATGAATTTCCAATAATTAGTCCCATAATTATTTTAAGTCAAATTTTCACATTTAATTCTCATTCAATATTTCAAATTTCAAATCCCAAAATTTGGGATGTTACAAGTTACCTAAATTTTTTGACACAAGAACTAAACTTAAGAAAATTTAAGTCCAACAAGCACATTCAAGTTCACTCTACAATAAATATATAATTATAGATTAATCAAATTTACTAGAATACTAACTAATACAATAACAAATAGTAAGTAATTAAACTCTCATGATTGACTCCCTTTAGTTGTCTTAGAAAGATAATAACAATTTATCTACTTTTCAAATCACAAATTATAACTTTTCCCATCTCTAGCTATTTCACTCAATTAAATTTTTTAACAATAATACTTCCCTCCAATCACCTTAAAAACCCCAAAATTGCTCACTTTAATCTTTAGTATCCTATAAATCAAAACTATTCCTTAAATCATCATTAAAACCACATTTCCTACTTTCATAAATTATTTTCTTACTTATTAGAACCACCAAAATACAATTATTTCCTCAATTTATTCAAAAATCCCTAATTTCCTACGCTTAAAGTTTCATCCAAAATTCTATCTTTCCCTCGTAAACCTCAAATACCATCTATTTAATCTTTAATATAACCTCCAATAAATTAAAATAATTCATATAAATTCGGATATAAAAGAGCCATTGTCACAAATCTTGATTTTCCAACCAAACCCTAAGTTTAAATCCCTCAAATTAACCATTTAGCTAAAACTCATTCTTAGTCAAACACCACTAGAGTCATCAAAAGCTATAAAATCAATTATAACACCTAAATTTTGAAATCTAACAAATCCTAGATTTCTCTTTTCACAAAAACTAAAAATAAGAGAAGAGAAATTTGAAAATAGAATTAGATCACCTACCCAAATATTCTAAAGAGAACCCAAACTTTGCCCTGCTCTCTTACTCACCCTCACTCAACGTCAACCACCTCCCTCTCTCAAACTCTCATTGTCGCTGGGGTAAAAGAATAAAAAAAGACGGGGAAGCACATATGTTTCTCTTATGTGCTTCTTACATACTTGTCTATCTAATTAGAGGGACAAACACATTTTTTTAATTATTTTGATTAAATTATATGTTACTGTTATGGTCCGACATAACGACCCAAGCGTCTAGGCGGCCCAATATGAAATATATCGAATATATTTCATATATCCCTATGATCATGGAAGATCTATCATATCTATACACAAGATATATGATAGATCATGTAGTTACGATATCAATGCATACCCTATAAATACAAGGACATAAACCTAAGGTAGGGACGTTCTAACTCAACCCTAGTAATTTCAGTATCACTGTGCACATCCCCACTTGACACATTCCCCATCCCCCCTTTTGAGGCGAATAGTCAATAGTGTACAGTGATCCCGTCTCCTCGAGGATATCTGCCTAATAGGTATTCTGGTGGAGTACACTGATCCAATATCAAAATACTAGCCCAGCGAGCTAGACATCTGGTTCCACACCATAACATTGGCGCCGACCATGGGGACCGTAAATTTCGATCCCCGTGACCACCGATGGCCAACACAAGAAGCTGCAGTCGGAATACTCACCATGGACATCCGTAGCAGGTTGAAGCTACGCAGAATAATCAGGATCCTCGGCCACCGGAGGAAGTACAGGAGGGGAACGTTTCAGATACGGCGTCCTCCCCTCCTATAGTCCCTAAAACCCAAACCCTAGCCACGACCGAGGTCTTGGTTCGGAATTCTGACGTCATCCTCCTATAGAAAACGCATGAGTCAATTCTGAGACGCATGGAAAATAATGAGAAGCGCAATAACCTCCAGCGTCAGGAAGATCATGTTAGTTCTCAGTGTGTTTTGATGATTAATAACAATTGTAAACATGAGAGAATGTTTTGTTGTTAAAGACTTGGTAAAGCTTGATGATTCCAATTGAAAAACATTCTCGGCGCCAAACTCGAGCTTGACCTTCTAGGCTCGAGCTTGCCTCTTACAGAAAGTAAACCAAGCTATTTTGCATTTTCTAAACTTGAGCTTGGTCCATAAACTTGAGCTTGAAAGTTTTTCAAAAGTTTACTCATATACTGAGTAAGCTCGAGCTTGCACCTGTAAGCTTGAGCTTACGAAGGTTTGAGGATTTTATCAAGTTACTCAAATTGCAAACTCAAGCTTATTAGTTTTAAGCTCAAGCTTGCCTCTTCCGAGACTTTTCTCAATGAGTTTACAAATATGTAAACTCGAGCTTGCGATTACAAGCTCGAGCTTACCACTGCGTAATCCTCTAAACTTGAGCTTATCATTTTTGTAGAGTTTGTGAGTTTACAAAAGTTGTAAACTCGAGCTTGGCATACCAAGCTCGAGCTTGCACCTGTGCGAGAAAGTTTTCAAGTTTTTCCTTCAAAGAGTAAACTCAAGTTTAAGGTTGTAAACTCAAGCTTATGTCTGACAAAAACTTTTCAAATCTTTTATTCTTTAGCAAACTCGAGCTTGCCCTTGCAAGCTCAAGCTTGGGTCGACGAGAGAGCAATATCGTATTTTGAGCTTAGCAAACTCAAGTTTACACCTCTAAGCTCAAGCTTGCATTTTGTGAACTAAAATTATTTTTGACATGAATAGTGCCAAACTCGAGCTTACTCACTAATAAGCTCAAGCTTGCGTTTTTCCATTTTGGCTCTCAAAATGATTTCAAGCATGTTTTCCGACAAATGCTAAACTCGAGCTTACTCATTTACAAGCTCGAGCTTGAGGCTTCCAGAGGCAAAACTCAAGTTTTGAATGAAGACCAAACTCGAGCTTGGTATAGTAAACTCGAGCTTGGAACCTCGCATACGAGAAGAACGCATCGAGTGTATTTTGTTCGGTTTGATTTATGCTTTAGCTTGATTCGCGAATTGGTTGTATATGATTTATATGATTCATATCAATATTTCTAACCAGATTTAACCGGTTTGCTTATGAGATTACGGAAGATCTAGGTTTGTTTTAAAGAAGACTTTAAAGCAACAAAATGACAACTTGCAATATTATATTATATCTTCTTCTCCAAAAGCAATGGGTTACAACCTGGATAGCAAAGACAACCATTCTCCAAGACAGAAAGCTAGCATCCACCATTCTAAAACAGCTGGACAACATTATACAATTGCCTCCACTATGGAACATACTATTCTGGAGCCAAATTTCAAATATTCAAATCTGCAACAACCATATTCAAACAGATTTGTTCACAACAGCTAGATTCATGGAGACACACTCACAATGCTATATTTTCGAATTAGATCAAGTCTCAACGGATCTACAACGTTCACAAGCTTCAATCCAAGATAAATACATGAAGATTTGAAGTCCGAAAGTAGAGAAGACATACACGTAAAACGCACACAAGAACATCGGTCTTTTCGCTTATATTTCTCATTTGTATCTTTGATACATTGTGTTTCAAGTGCTTATATTTATTCACTCTTTGAGAGAGTTCATTTCGTAAATCATTCTTTGTAAGAATCTCAAAGTTGTGGGACTTTGAGGTTGGGTTATCGATTACAACTTGTAAGGGGGAGTGTATCCTAGAGAGAGGATAACTTTCGAGTACGAGTGTGTATCTCGATTTGAGTGATAGTAGAAAAACCCGGAGAGTCCGGGGGACCGGACGTAGGTCAAGAGTTAAGACCGAACCAGTATAAATCTTCTGTGTCAAGCTCTTCCTTTCTAACTCCATTTACCTTGGTTAAGCATCTGTTGTGTGGGTGATCTGAAAAGAATTTTTAAAATCCCCAATTCACCCCCCTCTTGGTGATTTCTTTCACTTTCAGATCTCAGGATAATACAGCAGATAATGGAGGATCGATTTAACAAGTTTGAGAAATTAGTCGAAAAAAGAGACCCTGAAGGATCGCTGGAAGAACCAGAAGAGACACCCCCGAGGCCAAAGCACCGGGATATGAGTCGGGCTCTTCCGGGATCGGTTCGCATCCCGAGGAGGCAAAAAATACAAGATGACATAAGGAGAGGATAGCCGGCCTCGGGGATCTCCCGAGGAATACAATATGAAGTATTTAACTGATTCCTGCCGGGGTCCGTTCTCAGAGGAAATTACTTCCGCACCTTATCCAAAACGGTTGGATCTCACACATCTCCCAAAGTACGATGGGAGTCAGGACCCACGGGTCCACCTCGACATATTCGAATTGGGAATGTACGTACGGTCAATAAAAGGCCCAGTTATCTCACGAATTTTCACGGCAACGTTAACGGGACCGGCATAGAGATGGCTCCATACTTTACCTGCTGATTCAATACACCATTTTGAAGATCTCGGACGAAAATTTGAGTTGAACTTCACAACAAGTAAGAAGCAGCCGAAGTCTCGCTTACTTTGAGCAAAATCAAAAGAAAAGGGGAGACCCTCCGAAGTATTTGGATCGGTTCAAAGAAGTGGCTCTACAAGTACGCTCACTCCCTGAGGACGTCCATGTACACTGCATTGTAGATGGCTTGGATCCCTCGTCCCGATTGGCTAAGAATAACTTTAAAAACCGAGTCCACTAGCTCACCGAATTCCATACCCGAGCAAAGCAGTATTTGGACGTGGAATAGATGGAGATCGCCAATGCAGTCGGGACCGAGAAGCAAGGAAATATTTCGCCCGAGGTTAAGAGTCAACAGCGAAAACCAAAGGGAGAAGCTCTTCAGCGCGCTTGGAACCGAGATGTGCGCACTCAAGAAGGAAGACCTGAGGGCAGAGCACGGTATGAAAGATACACCCCATTAAACGCCCATCGTTCCCAGATTTGGAAAGAGGTGGCCCAGACTGAGATGAAAAGAATGGATCGACCTCGGCCTCCTAGAATTTGACCCACGACTGACGAATCCAGATTTTGTGCGTTCCACGATGGACCGGGGCACACTACGGATCAATGCTTGGAACTCCGGGACGCCATTGAACGATTCATCAGAGAGGGCAAACTACGTCAATACGTGATACAAACTCAGGGGCATAAAGGTTACAAACGTAAGCGAGGAGCCCGAAGTAGAAGTCCGGCCGTCAACCTTAAGAAAGACAAGAAACGTCGAAAATCGGTCGACGAGGAAGATGAGTTCCCGAAAGCCCAATTCCACTGCAATGTTGTCAGCGGAGGTTTTGGCGGGGGAGGAGATACAATTAGCCAGCACAAGAAATATTTGAGGGAAGTGCTTTCTGTAAGGGATCTCCCAAAGTTCAAGGACAATCCAACCAAACCGACACCGCCCCCATTAGTTTTCACCACGGAAGAACTAAAAGACGTGGTGCCGGGGCATCATGATGGATTGGTTATTACGGCAACCGTGGCTCAATGCCTTGTGAAAATGGTTTTTGTCGATGCACGGAGCTCGGCATATATTATTAGCTGGGATGCCTATAAGAGGATGAACATGGAGACAGAAGATTTAAAGCCGTGCAAAACAACCCTTATAGGGTTCAACGGGGAACATTCACCTCCCAAAGGATACATCGACCTAAGACTAACCCTGGGAACCAGAGAGGCGTTCAAATCCGAATGGGTAAGGTTCATAGTTGCTGATTTCCCATCCCCGTACAATATTATACTCGGCCGGCCAACCATCCATAGTTGGGATATGATAGTATCCACGAAGCACCAGAGGTTGAAGATGGTAAACAACAAAAATAAGGTCGTTGTTGTTAAAGGGAGATCAGAAGGAATCCCGACAATGTTATTTCGAGACAATCCGAGATGGAGAAGGGGGACCATCATCCCCACCTCGGATTCTAAGAGGCGAACAAATCCTGAATGCCGAAAATCGCAGAAGAGACGGACGACCTGTTAGCATGGTAGAGCTCGACCTAAGGGACGAACCCGAGATCCCACGTCCAGAACCAGAAGGCGAGTTAGAAGAACTAATTCTTGGAGGAAATCCTTCAAAAACAATTAAAATTAGTGGAGCCATGGATCATGATCTAAAAGATAGATTGATCAAATTCCTAAGACAAAATCAAGATGTATTTGCATGGACATCATCTGAAGTCCCGTGTATTGATCCTAACTTTTTCTTTGTCATAGATCGGTTATCCAAAGGGGTTCAAACCAAAGGGTACGTAAAAAAGAGAAATATTGGGGCCGACAGCGGAAGGCGTTGAGCAAAGATGTGGAGGAACTTTTGGAAGCCGGGTTCATTAGGGAAATACAATACACTACGTGGCTCTCCAACGTAGTTATGGTAAAGAAGCCAAGCGGAAAATGGAGAGTATGCACGGATTACACCAATTTAAATAAAGCATGCCCAAAAGATTCATACCCGATGCCCAACATCGATCAGTTGGTCGACAACTCGTCGGGCTTTCAATTGCTATCCTTCATGGACGCATATTCTGGTTACAACCAAATACCCATGCATCCGGGTTATCAAGAGAAGACAACTTTCATAACCGACAAGGCCAACTACTGCTACAACGTGATGCCCTTTGGTCTAAAGAACGTCGGGGCAACTTACCAACGGATGATGAACAAGGTGTTCGCGGATCAGATTGAGTGAAATATCGAGGTATACATTGACGATATGATTGTGAAGACAAGGGACCCGCAAAACCATGTCCGTGATCTAGAGCAAACATTTAATAAGTTGAGAAGGTTTCAGATTCGATTGAACCCGACCAAATGTGCGTTTGGAGTCCCAGCCGGCAAGTTCCTGGGCTTTATGTTAACAAACCGAGGGATTGAAGCCAATCCGGATAAATGCAAGGCCGTCCTCGATATGCAATCACCGAGGACGAAGAAGGAGGTGCAACAGTTAACAGGCCGCCGGCGGCGCTGACCAGGTTTTTATCAAGATCAGCCGAAAACGCGCTCCCATTCTTTTGGCTGTTGAAGAAGGAAACACAAGGAGGATGGAGAATGGAATGCGAGGCGGCATTTGAGAAGATCAAACTTTGCTTGGCAACCCCACCGGTCCTATCAAAACCAGACTCGGGTGAGTCTTTATTTTTATACTTATCTGTGGAGGAAGAAGCGGTGAGTGCGGCCCTAGTAAGAGAGACCGAGGCAGACCAATCCCCAGTCTATTTTGTTAGTAAGGCGTTACAGAGCTCGGAATTGTGATATCAGAAGCTGGAAAAAGTGGCTTTCGCCTTGCTTATCTCGGCAAAAAGATTGAGACCTTACTTCCAGGGGCACCATATTATTGTCCGAACAAGCCAGCCGCTTCGGCAAATACTACACAAGCCAGATTTGGCTGGGAGAATGACTAGTTGGGCCGTCCAGTTATCCGAGTTCGATATCTCGTACGAAGCCCGACATGCAATCAAATCTCAAGCCTTGGCAGATTTCGTCAGAGAACTCACCTCGACAGACCGAACCGACGACATTCAAAACAAAGTATGAAAGGTATATGTGGATGGTTCTTCGAATGCTAAGGGCAGCGGAGCTGGAATCATAATCGAAAGCCCAGAAGGAATTGCCATTGAACATTCCCTCCAATTGAAGTTCCCGACTTCGAATAACCAGGCCGAGTATGAAGCGCTGCTGGCCAGATTACTACAAGCCCGAGAACATGGAGCACAAAGAGTAAGGGTTTTCACTGACTCACAGCTTGTAGCCGCACAGATAGAGGGCACTTATCAGACGAAAGGCCCGTTATTGGCTAAGTATCTCAATAAAGCAAAGGAGGCGATCTCTGACTTCGACGAGGTTATAATTACCCACATCCCAAGAGAAGAGAACACCCGAGCTGACATATTATCGAAGCTCGCCAGTACCAAGGGCCCGGGTAGCTTCCAAACCGTCATCCAGTAAAATCTAATGGAGCCGAGTTGCGTCATGACGATATCAGCCGCAACGGATTGGAGGAGACCGATTGAGGATTACCTAGAAAGAGGAATTATACCGACGGATTCAGTCGAGGCAAAGAAGTTAATACGGGAAGCCGCCGTCTACACAATGATCGATAACCAGCTATACCGGAAAGGTTTACACACTCCAATGCTGAGATGTGTGGATTCATCCGAGGCCAGGTATGTGTTGGCCGAGATACATCAAGGCGTGAACGGCCATCACATGGGGGGCAAGGCCCTGGCCAGGAAAGCTCTGTGGGCTAGATATTATTGGCCAACAATGAAGATGGATGCCATGGAAGAGGTCAAAAGGTGTGAAAGTTGCCAGAAACATGCCAAGATTATTTGGCCTCCGCCATCAGAATTAAGTGGCATCTCGGCTCTGTGGCCGTTCTACAAATGGGGAATGGATCTCTTAGGGCCGTTCAAGGCAGCCCCGGGGCAATTTAGGTGGCTCGTCGTGGCAGTAGATTACTTTACTAAATGGATTGAAGCCAAGCCTTTAACCTCTATTACCTCGGCATGAATTCAAAGGTTTCTTTGACACAATACTGTCTCTCGATTCGGAATTCCTGCTGAAATAATCATGGATAACGGGACCCAATTTATAGACAAAGGATTCCAGACTATGGTTTCGGATCTGGATATTGTACAACACTTCGCCTCGGTAGAACATCCACAGTCAAACAGCCAGGCCGAAGCCGCCAATAAAATCGTCTTAGACGGCCTAAAGAAGCGGATGCAAGAAGCAGAGTCCAACTGGTCGAAGCTCTACGGCGTACTGCACGGGGATATAGGACCAGCGTGCAGACCTCAACCCAGGAAACTCCTTTCAGGTTGACTTATGGATGCGAGGCGATGATCCCTGTGGAGATAGGACTCCCGTCATGGAGGAAGGCCAAAGAATACAGGAGGGAGGTGAATCGAGCGAGGATGCCTTAAGGACCGAGCTGGACTTGATTGACGAAGTTAGAGTCAGGGCGCATTGCAAGGAGCTAGCTGCCAAGCAACTCATCGCAGCAAAGTATAATCGGAAAGTAAGACCCCGTTCTTTTAACAGGGGCAACCTAGTACTTCGACGCGCAGATATTGGAAACAGAAACGCCAAAGATGGCAAGCTGACAGCAAATTGGGAAGGCTCGTACTGTATAAAGGAAAAGCTAAGTAACGGGGCATATATACTAGAAACCCTAGGAAGGAAGCCTGTTAAAAGAACCTGGAATGCCGACAAGCTAAGGGCCTACCATAGTTAGATCTCGGGTCGGATGTCGCCCACGGTCAAGCTTGGTTTATTTAGTTTTCTTATTTAAATTTATGTCTCTTACATTTCGTTGTTTTTCATTAACACTATCAACTCTTTAAAGTTTTATCTTAAAGAAGGAACCCGTAGTGGAGTTCTTATTTCAAAGTACGTGCTGGTATAACTTAAGTTTTTACACCGAGGTCTACAAACCCGGTTACACCGCGGTCAACAAACCCGGTTTCTATTAACACATCTAGATGGATGACACTAGGACCGATGTGCCTAGGTATCGAGCAATGCGAAGTTGCCTGTATAGGTCTTCACAAAATTGACGCGTCAACGCTCGCTCCTTGATAAGAAGATGAATTGTCATGCCGACCCTGATCAGGTCAAAATATTTGGCTTTGTGTTACGGACACCAGAGCTCAAACATGTGACATTTTGCCCTTATCTTGGTAATGAACCCGGACGAGGGAGCCGGAACTCGGTAGTACGTTATGATAAAAGCATCCCATGCGGTTACATCAAGAAAACCCTACCAACCAACTCCAGATTGCAAGTCTGGAAGAAAATGCAGATCTGTACATATTAAAGACCCTGGCCCGGTTGATTGAAGGATTAGCATCACAAACGAGCAATCGAAAATAAAGATTAATTTGCTAATTTTTATATATGACCGCTGACAAAAGCGGCAATTGTTTAAATACATAACAAGGGCATAGACGCCCAGAAAAAGTTTCAAAACATTATAAGGGCACAGACGCCCAGAAAAATATGTAAACAGCAGCACTTTAGGAGGAGGGAGCAAGAACCTCAAAAGAAGAAGCTTCGGGCATAGCAGTAGAAGGAGCCTCGGGCACAGCTAAAAGAGGAGCCTCGGGTACTGCAGTAGAAGGAGCCTTGGGCATAGCAGCCTGTTGAGTGTCGGGTGAGGCCTCAGGAAGATAATTAAGAGAAACCTCGGCATCCTTCGCTTCTTCTAGCGCATCACCTTCGAGGACAGACGCCGAGGCCTCGCCAACCGAATGAGGAGGGTGATAGAACTGACCCTCATGAACATATGCCCGATAATGACACTTGGACATATCCAATGTGATATCAGGATTCCAATAATGGATTTGAGCCAAGGTCATATTGAAGGCATCCTTGGTAGTAGCCACGATGGTGGAGGACCAGCTGGCGTGAGCTATCTGGATATCTTCCAACGCCGTCTTGGCCCCACCCAACTCTTCGGCAAGACTCCCCCTTTGAGCCTGCACTGTCTTCAGGGAGTTCATACAGTCAGAATGAGCGGTCCTCAGGCTAAGGAGCTTGGAGCTCGCGGACTCCAGATTGTTCTTGACCGAGTTCAGCTCCACGACCACCTTATCAGCCGACTCCTTGACGGCCTTCAGCTCCTCTAACGCTTTTCCAGCCAACTCCCGGGCGGCCTTTGAATCTTCCAGCGCCTTTTCCCGCGCAACAACTGCTAAGTCCCTCTCCGCCTCCATTCGACGCTTTTCGGCTGAGATAGTAACAATTTGATACTTCAGATGAAGCAAGGATTGAGCTAGGCCGACCCCTTGCAGCAGGTGATGTTGTATTGAATGAACTAAACGTTCCTCCGCGTCCGTCAGGGGAATAACAGGGTCCTGGAACCTCCATGGAGGGAAGAAGGCAAGACTAAGTTTTTCAGTAACCCCCTTTTCCCAAGCCAACCCCCTTGGCAGCTTGGTAAGAGGAGGAGGAGGAGGAGAAGGTGTAGCCGGTACTGATTGAGAGGACGGAGAAGCCGATAAGGACGAAGAAGAAATTTCATTTTCATCAACCAAAGGGGCCTTCTGAGTTGAGGGAGTCGACTTGGCTGAAGGAGGATTGGAGGCCTCAGTAGGAGTCGGGGTCTAGACCCTCTTAGCCGGAGGGGCTTGCGTTTGTGACGCTGCTCTCTTCCGGCCTCGACCGGCCGCAATGGTAGCACGGGTACGTGATTCCGGCCTAGGGGGAGCCCCGCCAACAGGATTCACGTGAGAGAGATAGGGAGGCAGCCCGGTCATAGCTTGAGCTGCAATACGAAGATAAGAAAAACAGTTAGTCAACGCACGAATTAGGAAAGGTAAAAATCAAAGCGAAGCACATAAGGAACGCATACAAATAACATATCCCGGGTTGGAGCCGGGACTAGTGATAAAGTAAGCTGCGCTCCGGCTGCCATAAGTTTTAACGTATGACAGCAGCCGGTCTACGGAAAGAACCTCCTCGACTGGTATATCGTCTTGTTCAACTTGGTATGAGGAGGAGGCCACCTTGTGGTGGTCATACGTCCAGTACAGTGGGAACTTCCACTCCACCTTGTTTCCCTCAACCCCCTTCAGAAACCAGGGCCGCTGCCCGGGTTTGGCCACGACCTTAAAGAATTCGTTCTTGAAGTGCTTAAAGGAATCTGAGAAAGCAGTCAGGAGCCTCCGGTCAGGATCACTTCGAAGGGAAGTAAGCCCCTTCAATTTGTCCGCCTCCTTTCCAGAGCGAGGGGTACAAGGGCCGAAGAAATAGAAAAAGAGGGCGGTTGTGCAATGAATGGGATCTGTGAAAGAGTTACATAACCGCTCAAAAGCGGCTATGTACGCCCACCCATTCGGATGAAGTTGTGAGGGGGCCAGATGAAGATAATCTAGGCAGGACATTTGAAACTCGGTAAACGGGAAGCGAATACCGAGTCGGGATAGATAGGCTTTATAGAAGAAAAAGAAATTGGTACGCCCGGCTGCCCTAGAAGAACAAACGGGCTCATCGGCGTCAGGAGCACTCATGCAGAAACCCTCTAAGTCTGCCAGCTTCATCTGTTTAATTTCGGCTGAGGTCATTAGGGAGCGGGTAATGAGCACGTCGTATGTCACCCAGGGAAACTGTTTAATGAGGGCTCTGGAAGGAACGGATGGATATGTCTCCTCAGGGTCAGACCGGCCACTAACTTGAGATGAGGACGACTCCATTTAGACCTAAAACCAAATAAAGAAGAAAGACACAGATTAGTTGCTGAAGGGAATACCTGACGATTGCAAAAAAGTTGAAGAAGGGGTAGGAAATCCGGTGTCAAGGGTCGAGGTAGAAGGAGCCCTAGATCTATGTTGGCAGGGGCCGAGGGTAGTATCCGCCAGGAAATCCCAACCATTCGCTATAAAGTACGAGCTGTTGGCCAGACAATCCCAACAGGGGCCGAGGTACCCATCAGGCATACTCTCAATCCTGGCATTTGGAGTAGGCTCATGGAAGTTAATAGGCGCGATCAGGACGGATTCAGGTACACCTCGGCCTACGGGGTTCGGCAATCCACTCAGGAAAGGACGAGCATTTGGGCCCCTAGAGGAATTTGAACGCGACCTCTCGGCACTCCCCCCACGTGAAGCACCATGAAGCAAAGTACTAGATCTAGCCTCCTCGGGCAAAGGAGAACCCAGTACCTAGTAGCTGGCCTTGGGGAAACGAGAGCGTAACAGTTCCTCTTCCTCTTCTGGGTTTAGTGGTGGTTTTGAAGACGATGAAGGTTTATTCCTACCCATCAAAAACAGAGAAGGGGAACCTAAAACACGCATAAAAGGGGAGATGAGATGCAGGAGAAGTCAAATGGGATATGAAAAAAGGGACAAACATCTAAGGGAAAGAAACTCAGAATCCCACTACTACCCAAAGGCTTAAAACCAGAAAAGGCCAACCAGACAGAAATGTTACTTCGTGAAAACAAGAATGCATGATCACAACTATTAAAGTCACAGTGCAGTAAGAAAGAACAATACCTGAAAAGAAGGAATGCGGAAACAACTGAGAACATGATCAAATGAAGTTTTGTTGCGGCGAAATCGTCGTACTAAAGTGCAGAGAAGGATAGAGAGAGCAGAGATGACAGGGGTGTGGAAAATGAATACAAGTGTAATGGAGGAAAGATAAAGTCGAAAGTTCAAATGAAAGGGGTACAAGGGGGAAAACTCACCTCGTTTCTAGGGATGACGTGCGACGTGCAGAAGGAACATTAAATGCGCACGAATTCCAAAAACGGCGAAATAGGGCGGTTAAAGTCCTTCGCCAGTCCACGGGCGCCACATGGCAGGGGGCAATGATGGAGAAGGCGAAAGGGTTTTCACCTAGAAACACGGAAGGACTCGGGGCCTTGTGTCAGCCCCGCCCCTGTGGATAAAGTTTGATAAAATAGAAATATTTCGGCAATATTTCGGACTCGACAAACCTCCATGCATGACCCCGGATCCTGAGCTCAGACCTCGGATCCTGGAGAACACAATCAATATGGCCAACGCTAATAATGAACAGGCTCAGGCCATCACCATACGCCATCCGGCTATAGGATTGGCAACATCTCGAACTACGTAGGCTTTGATCCCTTGTTACAGGGTACGTAGGCCCTAGGCGCCATTCCTAGGTCAAGCCCAAATAAATCAAAAATCCAATATACGAAGCCGATAGGTATAGTCCACCTCGGTATAACACCTCGGACGGAAAGTACCAGGGCATGATACATCTCGATAGATCAAACGCTTGAACTACCGAGCTAGGGGCAACTGTTACGGTCCGACATAACGGCCCAAGCGTCTAGGCGGCCCAATATGAAATATATCGAATATATTTCATATATCCCTATGATCATGGAAGATCTATCATATCTACACACAAGAGATATGATAGATCATGCATTTACGATATCAATACATACCCTATAAATATAAGGGCATAAACCTAAGGTAGGGACGTTCTAACTCAACCCTAGTAATTTCAGTATCACTGTGCACATCCCCACTTGACACATTCCCCATCCCCCCTTTTGAGGCGAATAGTCAATAGTGTACGGTGATCCCGTCTCCTCGAGGATATCTGCCTAATAGGTATTCTGGTGGAGTACACTGATCCAATATCAAAATACTAGCCCAACGGGCTAGACATCTGGTTCCACACCAGAACAGTTACTTTCTGAATTTTTTTTTGCACCCAGTCTCAAATTAATTAGTTTCCAATCTTACATTCAGAAATATTTGTTTTGTAACACTAATATCCTGGAAATTAATTAATTTGAGATATTGAGTGCAAAAAAAAAAGGAAAAATTAAAATAAAGGACCTAGAGAAAATAATATTTATTATAAAGGACCATTGAAATTGTAATTACTTAGAAGGACCGAACATCATAACATAAATTTTAAATTACTAAATTGTCCCTAATCAAACCTCATGTATTATCTCTTGTATTCATAATTAAAAATATAACTAAAATTAAAACTAAAACGCCCATCATGATATATCATATCTTTTTTTATTTTTAAAATACTATTTAATTAACAACTGTTAAACTCATATTTTTCTTAATTTTGATTTTTCACCAATTCATATCATCAAGTTGTCCGATTTATATTATCATTCAAGCTCTTTTTATAAAAATAAAAACTAAAATTATTTCATATTTTTCAGGATATAATAGGTTAATTATATTTTTTAATTTTATTAACATTACATGAACTTTTTAACCCACATAAATTGTTTCTAAAACATAAATAAATCATACAAACTTTCTTAGTTTAACATATATGATAAATTATAAAAGACCTTAACTTTTATTAAAATTTTATAATTCCATTTTAATTAAAAATTTTGTTGATTTTAAAAAAATTATAATTTTTACAAATCGAAGAATGCATAATTTTTTTTTTTTTTTTTTATAGATATATATTCAAGTTGTGAAAATGAAAATTGAGAAAACTATTTTTAAATTTAATGAAACTTAAAATTTTGCATTAGTTTTAAAAATAGAATGGGGAGGAGGATATAGGAGGGATTGCAGAAGATTTTATTAGAGACATTTTAGTACACTTAACTTTATATTTTTATATTTAGTCCTTCTAAACAATTAGAATTTTTATGGTCCTTCTCCATAAATATCTTTTCCTCTAGACTCTTCATTTTAATTTTCCCAAAAAATAATAATTAGAAAACAACATATAATTTAATTTTAATAAATAAAATATATAAAAAATAAAAAAATGTGCATATCCTTCTAATTAAAAGGATATAAGAAGCACACGTTAAGAGAAGCACGAACCCGAGGACAGAGAGATACCTGTTGGGGGCGGCAATTAAATGGTAAGCGTGAGGGTAGTAAATGGTGGGGAAAAACGCCACGTGCCACCCACCATTTAACATTAGCCTCTTTTTTTTTGTTTTTTTTTTTTTTTTTTTTAATAAAAAAAAACTTTACTTCCTCCTTTTTTTTTTATTGTTGGTATATTATTTTTTTCTCCTACACCAAATTTATATACAGTACGAATAAAATTTCCTCAATGTTTAATAAGTTATGCTATTTCCTAAAAATAAAATTTTAAATATTTTATTTAACTTTAACTTTAAAAAAATTACTCCCATACTGCTTAATTATACAGTGAATTTTAATTACCATGAATTAATATCTCCTATAATATTAGTTATAAAATTAAAAAAAATTGGAATGTTACAAAAATAGTATTAATTAAACTGAAGATGACTTATATTCATAATCATGTTTTATTTATTTATTTTAGAAGTGCCTCATATAATGGATTGGAACATGTATATAGGTGGTGTTTGCTAGGTTTCAGTTCATTGGAAGAAGAAGTTGAAGGTGAGGTCTCTGAATCATATTTAGGGACTTATATTTCCCAACTTATGAAGTGTTTGGTGGAACTCCAGAAATCATCAGTTTAATTTATTTGCTGAGAGTATATACATAGAGAGACAGAAAAAAAATATATATATATATGTGTGTGTGTGTGTATATTATGCGTAGATGTGTGTGATTGATATGTAGGGTTATCTTCGAGTAATATGCGGGTATGTGTAAATAATATCCTCCAAGTGCATACCTATTTAACTTGGATTTGTCTTAATTAACTAGCAGTAATTAATTTGCTTCAATTACCATCATTATTTGCTTCTTCCCCTCAACCATGTCAAATCCAACTTATTTCTCTCTCTTTCTTGCTTTACGAGATTGAGAGGGCTTGTTCAGAATATACTTATCTATGATTAGAGCTGGGAATCAAGTCGGTTTGTGAAGGGTCAAGACCTAATAGGGTTGGCTCTTCAGGGTCTGGAGTAAGAAAAATATTTATTTTTTAAAGTCCGGCCCGAGAGCATCAGGGTCAGAGCCGGCCCTCTAGGGCCCGGAAGTTACTATTCCAAATTTTAACTATTTTTCCTCCATTTTTCCTCAAAGAAATATAATTAGTAAATTACAAAAATTAAAGTTCTAATTTATCAAATAAATGTTGTCAACATTAATATCAAAACAACACGAATCATCCAACAAATAAGCACAATCACTAATTCATAATCAAAAGCAAACTATGCTCACAAATAACTCATATAAAACATAAGAAGCATACCACTAAGCGACATTAGTATGATGACTATTATTGTCGTCATCTCTGCCACTGTCATCAATTTCAACGATATTTGATTGTGCTTTGCTTTGAGTAGGCTTTGGTTCATGAGTAAGAATATCATGAATATTTTCTCTTACATCATGAACACATCCATAATCTTTATTTGCAACAAATAATAAACCAAATCATAAAATTATAGTATAGTTATTGTGTATTTGTACTTAAATGGATAAATAACTCTATAACAAATATAAAATACATATAAATTAATAAATTACCATCATATGTGAATCTATGCATCTAAATAATAATAATAATAATAATAAATGAAAAGGGCTTACAGGGCCGACTCTTTTAAGCCCGAGGCCTTACATGACTTATTTTATTAAGCTCATCTAATTTTCAAGCCCGACCTTTGAAGGCCAAGGGCTTAAAAGGGCCGGCCCGATTTTCCGACTCTATGTATGATTGTTTAGTTAGATGAATAAATAATATTGATTTTTTTTTTAAATATCCATAATGTCAATATACGATTAAGGGAAAACAGACTTTTCATTCTCATAAAATTTGTGTTATTTACTTTCCATAATCTTAAATATAAGATTCAGTTGAGTCATTTTGTTATAAATATGCCATAAACAAAGAAAAGGCCAAGAGTTTTCCAATCAAACTTAGTGCATGTTTGGATTGGCCATAAAAACTGTTTTTTCAACATGCACGAGGTAAGTATATGAGAGAAGTTTTGTCTTGACATGCATGAACATGTTTTTTGAACGCTAACTCAAACAAGCTTTTAAAGTCCCTTTTGGATCAAGATCATAATCGATTATGAGTCAAAATTGTAATTGATTTTTTTTTTTTGAAAAAAGAAAATTCAAACAACTCTTATTTTTATTTGATTAAGGGTTTAATCTCTCATGATGTTTAGAATGCAAATGATTTTCATCTCTTTTAATATAGGCTAAAGTATACTTTTAGTCTTTTAAGTTTACATGAGGTATACTTTTGGTCCCTTAACTTTATAAAGTAAACTTTTAGTCCTATAATTCTAACACCGTTAATTTTGCTAACGGAAAATTCAAAATTAAGTGATAATAATGTAATTTTAAATGATGATTGTGTAATTAAATACTATTAAATTAAAATTAAAAATATGGTAAATTGAAAAATATATAAAATTTGTGTAATTAAATGCTATTAATCATCACTTGAGTTCGCTTACGTCGGCGTTTTTAGATTAGCAATATTAACGGTGTTAGAATTTTGGGACCAAAAGTATACTTTATAAAGTTAAGGGACCAAAAGTATGCTTGTGTAAAACTTAAAGGACTAAAAGTATACTTTAGCATTTAATATATGAGCTTCTTGATATTCAAATTTGTGTTCTTCTTTTATAGTATAGAGGTGAGGCTGCTTATCTATTCAACCAACTATTTGTTGGCAATATTTAAGCAATTATATGTAACATCCCAATTTTTTTATTTTAGAACAAAGTAATATTCTTGGAGAAATTAATTTATGAAAATTAAAATTATCATATAATTACTCTATGAAAATAAATTTTCTAAAGTGAGAATTTAAGAAATTTTAATACACACACATACATACAATTAAGGGCATATTTGCGCTTACAAAAAAAAGGGGCATATTTGCTCTTATCATAATCTCGGTAGTTGGAGAGATTTTAGGATCTGATTAGAAGATTATGGAAATTTGAATTTTATAATTATTATTTTGTAATTATTATTCTGGTTGTAATCCATAGATATTAGGATCTAGAAGATAATATTTATACGGTATATAATTATATAAACTCTGATCAATAAAATGTATCAGGATCAATTATCATCACCGTGGCTCTTCAGATATAATAATAAATTATACAATACAATATAATATAATAATATATATTATAACAATATTAAATATAGAATAATTGATAACAGTGGGTTATATTAAAAAGGGGGATGTTAATTGTATATATATGGTTAGGCCGCCACACACACATCGAAGATGCAACACAAACACTACACAAAGTGAACGGAGGAAAATTTCTAAAGAATAAAGCTGCCGTGAAGATGCTAGCTGAGGAATTAATTTCATGGCCTAATTTAGAGGCTCTAATTGAGAGTTTTAGAGTAACTCTTCTTTGATTCTCTATAAGTTTGGAGTAGAGGTAATCCTAGTTATTTTTTATATATACTTGTAAACTGTATATATATGTATATATTAAACATTTGTAGACAAAGTTAAATCGATATCGCTTTCATGACCGAAGCCCTTGCATTGCACCGATGTTAGCTCTAGATTTTTGAAACCGGATTTATTGTGCCCATGAGGGCTTGATTTAGAATTATATATTTGACTAAAATTATATTTAATGAGATGAGAAACTTTTTAAGCATATTTGTTGTATATTAGAATTCATGGTTATGTACTTTAAAATTTTTCAAGCATGCTTGTGTGTTATGATGAAAATATTATTTATTTTATTGTGATGGTTTGTTATTGATGCATATGAATGGTGGTACATTTGTGATAGGTTGAAGTAAAGAGGAATTTTTATGATGAGATTTCGTTATGCCATCACTCGGTGCACAATAGATTGTAGTTATCAGGGCCCCTTCTTCTATGTCTTCCTTTGGCCAGGATTGTATTGGAGCTGTGAGACAGGTGACACCTTCTTAGTTGTGTTCAAGGAGGGGAGCTACAGTCCATATTTAAGCTCTATACATTTGGCCGGTTGTATCTTAAAATTTGGTGAGCTTGAAACAATCCAGTTAAATAGATGAGTTTCTGTTGGACTATGTGTTAGTCTATGGTTCTAGTCAACGGTATAAGGATGGACGATGATATAAAGGAGACATATTGCATATTGAATAACTGTATAGTATATATATTATATGATATTTTTTATGAAAAATGTTTGGAAAATGAATTATGATGTTTTGGATCTCTTTTTGGGAGGGAGTTTTGGTAACTGAGTCGAAAACCAGTTTGTAAAAGGTTTTGTATAAAGTATAATATAAATATATTTATTTTAAGATGAACTGTATTATTGAATCGTATATTCTTGATCTTGGTTTGCATGTATATTTCTGAATAACCAATGGTTACTTTGATCCATGGATCTTATGATTATTATAATTATTTTTCAGAAGATTATTAGAGAGAAAGGGAAGACACATATGAAGTGAGTCTTAAAGGCTATTTTGTACTCCTAAAGTTCATGTTATATCATTTATATTCACTATGACCATAAAACTTCCGCAATTTATCAATTCTGAAATATTTTAGAAATTTATTTTGACACTTTAAATATTTTGAAAATGTTTTGGGAAAATTAATTTGGCCCTTTAAAAATGAGTTTTTGTTGATTAGCAATATTTATTTAAATATACACACATACATACTAAAATCAATATAATTATGAGACCATTATTATTGGTTTATAATTAATTTGCAATGCCGATGGTAGCCATTGAGGAAGGGAGAAGATGAGATAGAAGGGGATGTTGGAGGGGGAGACATTGAGTGGTGGAGGTAGGTAGCAGAGGTGGACGCAAGAGGGGGGAAACACCAGGTCGAAGAGGGGCTTGAGTTGTTAATCTCTATTTTTATGTTGTCATTGCTTATACTTGTCAACGTACGCTTATCAGGCGTTGTTGTTGACAACTTGAGTATAGACAATGACAACTTAAGTATAACAACTAGTAACTATCTCCATTAGGTGTCATTGAAAACTTGAGTATATCCAATGACAACATGAGTATATCAAATTAGCAACTATCCCCTTAGGCGTCATTGACAACTTGAGTATAATAATTAGGAACTTGGGTATGAAGATTGACGATTTGGAGAGATCATGTTGCCAATCTCTATACCAAGTTGTTAATTACCTATACTCAAGTTATCAACAAAACTTGAGTATAGATACTAACAACTACAAAATAACAATTAACAACCTAGGTTCTTGAATATTTTTTAATTTAAGGGGTATTTTGGTAAAAATATGCAAACTTCAAAATTCCATATTTATCCTTAATGACCCGTATGTCTTTTTGCTAATTTAGTAAACATCTTCAGCTTTTGAAGATTCAAATGATATTTTTTTTTAAAAAATAATCTTCTTCCTATGTCATGCCAGTATTTGAATATGTTTTTTTTTTTTTTAAAGATAATAATGAAATGAATGAATTGGGTGGTCATGAGATGAGATGTCACAATCAGGAACCATCCAAATCACTCAACGCTTATTACAATGCTCATCCTCCGGGGATCACAAAACAATTTTACTGTGTTCAAATCGTCCCGAGCGGGCCCCACTCGTAATCAGGTTTTTAACCGTGGTTCTGGGAATCAAGCAAATAAAGAAACATCCACCAGACCACCACATTTCATTCGGAGAACGCAATATAAAAAATTGGAAAAAATTAATACACAAATATAGTAAATGTTTCGTATTTTAATTTATTTGTAATAAAAAAAACCATTTAACCCTTTTCTAATAAAAAATACTAATTTTTCCCTAAATCACTCCCAGGGGTGTCTTTTATATCCACTTGCCACTTACATATTTTAATTTGCTCTCACTATTACTTTTAACTGGAGTTGAGAAAAGGCTGTAAATTGGTTAACTCTATCTAAAAATTAAAAAAAGTTGTTAACTTTGTCCATATTTTAACTCATACTTTAATAAGGAAAGGATTATTAAACATTTTTTTGAAAAAAAGGCAACATTAAAAACTACACTAAATAGTTAAATGCTTGGGAAAATTGTACTCATGTCGCTTGAAAACATTTAAATTGCAGTGAAATTTCATGGGACTTGGATGCTATTAATTTCAAACATAAAAGTACAATTTTGCCCCCATGTTAATAATGACAAGTTTAGAGCAACCAATGACAATTTTAGTGTATCCAATGACAACTTACATAGTAATAAGTGACTACATAAAACATTACTCCCTCCGGTCCTAATAATAAGACCAAAATTGACATTTTTTTAGAGAGATTAAGGAAGCCAATTAAATTACTTTAGAGTATTTTTATTTTTATTTTTTTCTCCAAACTAATTAATTTGACTAATAAAATAATATATAATCTAAGGATACACAACAAATGATATGATTAAGTAACCTATTTAGCTTTTTCAATCTTTCCAAAAAAAGACAACTCGATTTTATAATTAAGAGTGGAGGGAGTAGTTTAAAAAGTAAATACAACTTACAAATGTTGTTCTTCTATTGCATCATCCTTTGTTGGTTGTATATTATCATCTATATTCTCTCCTACATACACATGACCATTTTCTCTATTGAATTTAATAAAATGTTATACTCCATCATCATCTACAAGGTCCACAAAGGTTGTTGCATCAAATATTAGAGTGAATTTTATGAAAATTCTACTACTTTCTTTTCTAACAATTGATGCTACAATTATTCTTAAATCCTCAAACGTAGTGCCTTCTTTTATGATTTTTGTTCTAATATAACGCCATCCCCACATATTGCAAATCATATTCTTCTCCATTTAAAAATTGTCCCCCTATATGCAAGAAACACAATATACTTTTCATTCGTACTTGCCATCTTTTTTGTTATCCCGCAGAACAAAGTTGTTATTAACAACTACATGAGCAACATTAATAACCACTAGTGCAAAAAAAGGGCTTTAAAACCGGACAAAAGAAGCACCGTAAGACCGGACCCGCGACCGGTCTTGTTCCAGCCGGTATTAAAAGTCCACATTTAAGATCGGACTCGAACCCGTCTTAAAGAAACTCTTTTAGACCGGACATTTAAAACATTAGGTCTTAAAAGTCGTACTAAATAAAGCTGAAATATTTTTTATTCGGTCCTAAAACTCAACTTTTAAGACCAGGCAAAAAACTCGGCCGCTCTTAAAAGATCAAAATTATAAGACCAGACAAAAATAAATCCGGTCTGAAAAATAGAGGCTTCTAAGACCTGACGACTAATAATACGCGGTCTTAAAAGACTGACTTTCAAGACTGGACGGTAAATTCGTCCGGTCTTAAAAATTGAATTTTTAGACCGGATGTATAAATACACCGGTCTTAAAAGACAAACTTTTAAGACCGGTTTAATATCAAATATGTACACATGAACTTTAAGACCAGACATATTGATACATCCGATCTTAACAGTTGAACATTTAAGACCGGCCTATTTATTACCGGTCTAAATTTTCCTGAATTTTTCCCCTGTTATGTTATTCCTGATCATATATATTCACAAATCCACCACCCAATCCAAAGACATAAAAGTCGATACTTTAAGTACAAGCTATGAACAATTATGAATAAATTGAATTGGGAAAAAGAATACAAATATTATTCACCATGAGTTATGTAGCTTCTTAATTAATGAATATACTATGACTACAACACTTAAATTAATTTATACAATAAGATAACTTACTTACAATGAAAATACACAATAAGTTACAAATACAACATATATGCCCAATGGAATATTCACCATGCCTTCATTTGATTCCCACCCAACAACGTAACATCCTCTTTTATAACATGCCCTTTGGATCCGATCCGCCAAAAAAAACAAGAACAAACTTCATAGTCAGTGACATTGTTTAAGAACATAGAAGGAATATAATATAGTTAAAACCTTAAAGTTTTCAAAGAAGTTTGCATATGAATATTACCTTATGAATTATATTGACTCTTTTATAAAGCGATATCCTCCCATATCCCTTCTTGATGATCATTTCTTATACCGGGTTCATTATCCGCTTCATCTTCTTCGTTCTTTTCCGGTAGACCCCTTGAAAAAGGAGTACTATCAGGAAGACCATAATTTGAATGACTTTCCTCATCAATATCAATGACCCTTTTTCCTTGGAGAGCTACATACCACATTTTATTTTCTTGATCGGTGATATAGAACACTTGTTTCGCCCTGGTCTCGCCATAATAAAAGGTTCATCACCAAAACTTCTACCATTGACATCGACTAATGTAAATCCTAGCCGATCGATCTGAACACCATTATTGACATTAACCCACTTGCATTTGAAAATGAGAAATATATTTTTAACGTAGTCTACCTCCTAAATCTCTTCAATAATCACATAATATGGCATGACTGCCAATAAAGGCCTCTTGTCTTTCGAACTGGAGAAGTGCATAGATTCAGCCTCTAACATAACACCACTGTTCTGGACAGTGCTCTTATCATCTAGGGACTTCGTGTAAAATGTATAACCATTGATCACATACGAATTCCAACTTATGACATCAACCTCAGGACCACGGGCTAACCCTTTGATTGTATCAGAAACACATTCCTCTCCCTCGACCTTTTGTTTGAACCAGTTTGTAAAAGTTTTGTTATGCTCCCTAATCAACATTTGTTCAGTCATTCGATGATTTTCTTTCCTTACAACTTCTTTATGTGCAGCTATGATGGCTTGAACTTCATCAACATTATTCAAGATGTATAAGTGGACTTGTGACAATTCATCAGGATCCACACTCTTTACCGAAGCCCCTCGTCTACCCCCTTCAAAGATCCGACGTTTTGGAAGCCCAATATGTCTTACTTTGGCCAAATAATTTTGACAAAATTCCATGGCTTCTTCAGAAACATATTTCTGAACAATTGATGCTTTTGGCTGGTATGTGTTCTTCATGTACCCTTTTAGGAATTTCATAGATCTTTCAATTGGGTACATCCACCGTAAATGGATAGGTCCGCACAACTTTATCTCCTCACTAGATGAACAATTAGATGAACTATGATGTCAAAAAAGGTAGGAAGAAAAAGCTTCTCAAGGTGGCACAAAATAAGATATCCTTCATTCTCCAATTCATCCAACTTTTCAATCTCGAAAACTTTACTACAAACCGCATTGAAGAAGACACAAAGTCTAGTCAAAACGACTCGAAGATCATATTCAGGGATGCCTCGAATAGCTACTGGGAGTAGCTGTTGCATCAAGACATGACAATCATGAGACTTTTAGACTACTAATTTCAAGTCCTTCATCGATACAAGCCTCTTAAAATTTGAAGAATACCCCGAGGGAACTTTTGTGCCATGTAAACACTCACAAAAACTTCGTTTCTCATCCTTAGACAAAGTATGAGAAGCCGGGGAATAATAAGTTCTCTTCCCGTATGGCCTTGGATGTAAGTCTTCGCGTATTCCCATTACTTGCAAATTCAATCTTGCCTTCACACCATCCTTGGAACTACCTTGTATGTTGAGAAGCGTGCCAACAATACTATCACATACGTTTTTCTCCACGTGCATGACATCAATACAGTGTCTCACATCAAGATTGCGCCAATATGGAAGATCGAAGAATACAGATCTCTTTTTCCATATATTTGTTTCTTTTCTACTCTTTGCAGTCTTACCGAAGATGACACTGATATTTTTCACCTTTTCATAAACTTGCTCCCCAGTCAATGCCACCGGAGCATCTTCATACTCCTGGCCACCAATAAAGGCTTTCTTTAATCGACGATATGGGTGGCCTCGTCTAAGAAATCTCCTATGTCCAAGATAAACCGTTTTTCTTCCATGTTGAAGTTGATGGTAGCGTGTGCCTTCTTCACAAACCGAACATGCTTTATGGCCTTTTACACTATACCCTGACAAGTTCCAATATGCTGGAAAGTCGTTTATAGTACAAAATATCATGGCTCGCAATTTAAACACATCCTTCTTGAAAGAGTCAAAAACATCGACACCTTCTTCCCACAACCCTTCAAGTCTTCGATCAAGGGCTGAAGGTAAACATCAATGTCATTTCCGGGTTGTTTTGGTCCCGAAATCAACATAGACAGCATGATGTACTTTCGTTTCATGCATAACATTGGAGATAAGTTGTAAATAATAAGGAGTACAGGCCATGAACTATGTATGCTGCTAAGGCTTCCATATGGATTCATGCCATCCGTGCTAAGGGCAAGCCTAAGGTTCCTAGGTTCTTCGCCGAAGTTCGGAAATAAATGATCGATTTTCTTCCATTGAGAAGAATCGGCCGGATGTCGAAGCTTTCCATTAGAAATCCTCTCATCTGCATGCCACCTCAGATTTTTTGCATCATTTTCATTCGCAAACAACCGCTTGAACCTTGGTATGATTGGAAGATACCACAACACTTTTGCAGGCCCCTTATTTGACTTGTACCTTGGGGTTTCACATATTGGACAATTCTGCTTCTCTTCAAACTCTTTTCTATAAAATAGGCAATCATTCGGGCATGCATGGATATTTTTGTACTCCATCCTCAGTGGACAGAGTATTTTCTTAGCATCATAGTATCGATGCGGCAACACATTATCATCCGGAAGCATGTCCTTAAAAGCCTCAAGCATTTCAGAAAAACTCTTGTAGCTCCATCCATGACGTGCCTTCAAGCTTACCAATTTCAATACAGCGTTCAACAATTGGTATTTTTTACAACTAGGGTATAGTAGGGTCTCTGCATCACTGCACATATTACCATATGCATGTGATTGATGAAAAGCCTCTTCTCCTACATCACGAATAATGTCCTCTATGTGATCATTCATATCCGTGTCATTATCATCAAAGGCCACTTCCTCATGTTGAGACCCACTTGTTATTTTTTCACCATGCCATACCCATACTGTATAAGTCTTACAAAATCCTTCACAAATTAAATGTGTGTGGATAACTTCAGGACTTAGTCGACTCTCATTCAAACATTTTACACAAGGGCAATAAAACTTCCCACTATCATCATGTGCATTTTGTTTAGCAAATTCTATAAAGTCCCTCACCTCATTCTGATATTCAACACTCGTCCGTAACGCAGTTATCCAACCGTGATCCATAGTAGAATTCCTATTTATGACACGGATATAAAATAAGGCAACACCAAATTCATATTTATACTCAATGTCGGTTATGTCAATTTTTTTTTTAGTAGAAACTTGCCCATTAAATGCATACCGAAGAAACACTTTTGGTCATAAATGTATCACAGTGAATCCAAGAAGAAAAATTAAAGCATGACGAGGAAATTAAATGCATCGCGTGAAGGTCTTGTGGACTCACCTGTAGCATATAAATTCAAATGCGTTTGCGGAGTCTTTCTTCTCCCGCCACAAACGTTGATGTTGCAGACAGCAAGAGTAACCTAAAAACATTTGTGGTCAGTTGGGTAGGTCTAAAGCGCAAATATAATCTTTAAAATATAATATTCATTAACAACAGAGAAACCCACAAGAACATTTCATTGATTTCGTTCAACCCAGAAAACCATAAAGTTATATAACCGAAACACCTCTTACAGCTTGGTCTATAGACGTTTAGCTAACGAACCAGAAAGTGATTGTCGAGATAGCAACGCGAAGCAACACAAAAACACTGGAGATAGAACCTGAGTAATCACTTTTGGCGCGAGAAGAGAAGTTCAGAGAGGGAAATTTAATATTCCGCGCGACAGAGACATGTTTTATTAATTTGGATTTTATTAAGACCGGTTATTTATAAAGTAGCAGGTGATAAATATATAATTAAATTTTTAGGACCGGAGGGTTAAAAGACTCCGGTCTTAATTTTTTATTTTTTATTTAATTTTAAGACTTGAGTCTTATGAAACATCCGGTCCTAAAAGTCCTCATTTAAAAAAAAATTGGCTTTGGCGAGCGCAGTAGCAACTGAATGAATAAAAATTAAATAAAAACTGGAGAATAAGCTTCTTTAATTACGGGAGAATATGAACAAAAAAAAGACACAAGCTTAGTTCTTAATGATTTATACATTACTGGTGAATATGCACGTACACAAGAAAAAAAACAAAAGAAAAACAAGCAGAAAATTATAAAAAACAAGAATCTGACTAAACATCCTTGGCGATATTGGCGTGAAAAGCATTAAATTCCCGCAGGATATCAGTAAGTTCCTGCCTTATTCGCATCAGCCGCAATGCATCATTAGAGGAAAGAGGAGAGGGGTCAGCGGTAGGCGTGCTGGGGCCAACTGGTTGGAGAGGGGGAGCAGGAACCTCTTAATGGTCTGAAGGCTGGAGGGGGGTGCGGCAACCTCTTCATCATCCGAAATAACAATGGGTTCAACGACCCGAGACTCCTCTGTCACAATAGAACACACTCTTGATGGAGGAGGCGCATCGTATAACGATCTACGGAAGGCACGAGCATCATGAGTAAGAGCACCCCTACGGGCGGTTTTCTTGTATCTAACCATAGGTTGAGCAGTTGGGGCAGAGAGCCACGTAGTGTGGAGTTACGAGATTGTGAGGAGTTACTAAGGACAGAGAGGTATGTTGAGTTACGAGGTATGAGGAGTTTAATAAGGAGTTAAGGACAGAGAGGTATGATGAGTTAATAAATATGCGGTCTAAAATTCTTTTATTTAATTTTTTTCAATTCAATTGATTTTAAGACCAAACTTTAATAATATACCCGGTCCTAAAAGTCTATTATTTTTTTTCCAATTCAATTGATTTTAAGACCGACCTTTTAAAATATATCTGGTCCTAAAAGTCTATTCAATTCAATTACTTTTAAGACCGACATTTTATCTTATATCCGGTCCTAGAAATTTTTTTTTTCACATCAATTTTTTTAAAGTAATAATTTTTTCTAATTAGTTTTAAGAACAGATCTTTTACAATATCCGGTATTAAAAGTTCCCGAGTCGTATCCCTACACTCTGTTCAAATAAATGATTCAGAATCTCTTCGACTTCCACATAAACTTCCCAACTAGGCGTCTCCTCGTATTCTGAGGAACTATGCGTCTCCTCGTTATTGTTCCGGCGTTTCACATTGTTCGGGCATGGTTCTCTATTTAAACCCGATGTTACTTTACTTCCTTCACATTCTTCTCCATCACTTCGAAACATCCACGTAATAGTTGCTCCACCACCACGAGGTCCTCCTCCTTCGTTGCCTCTAGCTTCGACCTCTACCGAGATGATTCAAGACATCCCGGCCCGCCTCGATCATATAGACCGACACACGCGGCCGGCCTTTTTTTAGGTCTATCACGCCGTCAACGCAAAGCCGCGGGCGGTTCTCGATGCCCGGGACATTGAGAACCATCCTTCGATGACGACCTCTCCGACCTCTCCAACGACTCCCTCCCCTCCGACAACGACGATGGGGGAGTAGATTTTTTTTTGTCTGTACTGCTGTTGTTGCTCCTCACGGGGCAGCAGTAAAAAATATATAATATAAAGATCTTTTTGTTTCCATATTCGATCGCCATGTCCTTTTCATTATCTTCTTTCTTTTTCCGACAAAAAAGGAAACAAACAAAACATTGTCCTCGTGTAAATCAACATTAAAAATTCCCACAATACAGCTTAAGAACATACAAAAAACAAAAAAAGATCGTTTACCTTATTCGAATTAAAACAAACCAAATGACTATTCTTGTCAAGGTTGGACTGTCGTTGTCGTCGGTGTTACCTCGACCTGAGTTGAATATTTTCAGTTTCCTTTCAGTATCTTCCTTATTTTACGACAAAAAGAAAAGAGACAACGAAAAGGGAAACCGATAATACTGCTCAACATAAAGAGAGGTAACATCGACGACAACGAGGGACCTAGCTTGAGCGGAAACGTAACCTCGGTTGTCCGAAAACCGAGTCAAAAACTATTAAGAGGAAACAAATATATACACAGTCCTAAAGGTTAAACCATATTTTTTTTTAAAAAAAAATTTATGACTGAACTTTTAGGAGCGGAGATATAAAAAAACTACGGTCTTAAAAGTCTAGACATATTTTTTTGTTAATTAAACGTAGACATTTAGGACCGGACAAAATATAAAAATTCGGTCCTAAAAGTCTAGCGAATTTTTAGAAGACTTTTAGGACCGGATGTATAAGTCATATGCTGTCCTAAAAGTCTAGCCATAGTTTTTTTAGAAATAAACGAAGACTTTTAGCACCGGAGGTTTAATAAATATGCGGTCCTAAACGTCTCGCCATATTTTTAAAAATAAACGAAGAATATGGACTTTTAGGAGCGGTTATTTAACAAATTTACGGTCTTAACGTCTAGACATATTTTTTAATTAATTAAACGTAGACTTTTAGGACCGGTCGTACTATGAAGATGCGGTCATAAAAGTCTAGCGAATTTTTAGAAGACTTTTAAGACCGGACAAATAATTACGTCCGGTCCTAAAAGTCTAGATATAGTTTTTTTAAATATAAACGAAGACTTTTAGCACCGGAGGTTTAATAATTTCGCGGTCCTAAAGGTCTCGCCATATTTTTAGAAATAAACGAAGACTTTTAGCACCGGACTTTCAGATAGTCTCTTTTTTCTCATTTACAACATCTTGTACCTCAAATTTCAAGCACTAAATATCTAGAATGAATGAACGAATTTCTTTGAAAAATATACAAATTTATTATTGAATTACACATTGTGCGTATATTTTACAAATGAATTTAGGAATTAATTAGTTCATATAGATATTCACAAAACAAATTGCGTATGTGCTCCACTTCATCATCAGGAAAGGGAGCAGGTCCGGCAAACATCTGTAATCAAAGACAGAAACTGAATTAACTTGCGTGCATATTTCATATGTAACATGAAGACAGAAACCGAATTAACTTGCGTGCATATTTCATATGTAACATGAAGCCAGAAAATGAATTCAGCCACAATATGTAACATCAAATACATTTACCTTTGAGAACAATTTTGTCGTTCTTCTCCTGATAACATCATACATGTGTTTCATGACGTACATGTCACATAAGTTGGACCCCATTGGTTGCCGATGGGTCTAAAACGAACAAGAAATATATATTAGAGCTAGCATATATAACTTACTGACCAAGTTCACAAGGTAGTACGCCAGTGTTCAAATATGTACTAACCTCTGGTCTTAACCATTTAGGATAAGTGGCCTGAGACCCACGCTTTTTGTTTACCTCGACTTGGAATGTCATCATGGCACTATCATCAAAATCAAAAATTTATCAATAATGTTCACTGAAAATTCACAGTAGAGATTTCAGACAAGAGAATCAAAATGACATGCTTATTTGTTGACGCTCTGCCTCAATATAGGCTCTGGCACATTGTGAGTGGAGCATAAGAAGATAACTTTATGATCCTCTATGCACATGAGGACCAACTGCCAGTGGCGGCTGAAAATTCACAGCAGTAAAGTACTCAATGATATATGGAGCAGAATTATATTAAGTGAATTGCATACAAGAATTGTGATATGTACTTGTGGAAGTATGGAAACACATACACCTTTCTTCTCACTTCACACACCTTGGTTGACATGTATTCTTGTCTCAAGTCCAAGGATGTTGTGCTTGCATAGACTGGGCACAAGAATCCAAAATCATTTATTCTGCCTTGTTTGGCCAATTCTTGTTGCATGAACCTACAATAATGACATCGATCAGGGAATTAGTATATATGTATGTGTGTCTAAACGATGCATTTAAATTATGTACTCATAGAATCAGATACTTACTTCATAAACAGTTGAATGATTGGATTACTAAGCTCCTGTCCAAGAATCAGTAGGGACATTACATCTATATTGTCAAGGTAAACATCTACAAGATGAGGGACGCCTACTACTTCTTGGACAAGCCACAATTTATCTTTAAAATATATATTTTTGCCAAATCAGATATTTTTTCCTTGGCAGTCAAATGAGCAGTAGGGGATGGAACTTGAGGAGGAGGGGATGCAGCTTGAACAGGGGATGGAACTTGAGGAGGAGAGGGATGCAGCTTGACCAGGGGATGGAACTTGAGGAGGAGGTTGCTCTGACTGTCCAACAATGCAGCTCCCCTAGTGCTCTGCTGCATAACCGCAGGTGAATGTGTGATGGGAACACTGCTCTCTGGATGAAAGCTCAAAAGCAGCTTCATCTGATTCATTTCCTCCTTCATCTAGCTCATATGGGATTGAAACATTGCTTCTTTAGCCGCTGCTTCCTCACTGAATTTGGCCAACGTCTGTTCCATCTGGGATTGAAACATTGCTTCTTTAGCCGCTTCATCGTTATTTTGGCCGCCATGCTCCATCTTCTACCGGGTAACCATACTTTGTTTGTGGCGTTTGGATTTACCAAAGTATTCCTTCAGGCCTACCCATCCTCCAACCCCCCTTACACGCCCCGTGTGATCCGGTTTTCTGGTCGCAACGGTCATAACATCATTCCTCCCGTCCGACACAAAAGATCCCTCTGCTTCTTTCTTTTTAAGATCTTCCTATAAGATACAGATAACGAGAAGCTTAGTAATGAAACATGTTTAGTAACTAAAAAATAAAAATAACGATACTTACAATTCTTTTAGCAACTACACGAGTTTGTTCACTCGTGTAGGCGCCGCTTGGCTTTTGCCGAATATGCAACCACAACTCCTCGCGACGTATAGGAGATGGCCGATCAACTATCGCAGAAGGATTGGACTTAGCTTCATCTTCCAATCTCTTCCGCTTGGCCGCCATCAATTCTTTTTCGGCCATTTCATATCCGCCGCGAGAAGCCCTATGCGGGCAATCATTCTTTCTCCCTATCTCCTGTGCTTGTTCCCTTCTTTTCTGTGAATCAGAATTGAAAAAAAACTATTAATTATGAATTCCAGCCATTGATGTCTAACAAAAATTAGAGAACTTCTGCTTCATATGAAGGTTAAACATTAGTCAAATTCACTTCATCAAGTGTCAACATTTTATTTAAGAAAGATGTAGAATGGTAGAAGAAATTGGGAGAAGCAAAGGAAAGGGAGTTGCAGAAATGCTGCAAACTCAGTCAATTCATTCATTCATCATAACTGGTTCCTACACATATTAGACTAACCTCTTATATATAGTTAGAGGCTTGACTCTTAAGCCCCAATAACAGCTTGCACCGAAACCATTACACAGTTAACATACTAACTAACTAACAAAGAATGTCTAACCACTACCTACTATAATGAACTAAGACTATAATAATGGCTTGACTCTTATGCCATTATTATTTCCCTAATTACCTTCTTAGTATTTTACCTTTTCGTGGTTTACATATCGACTTGCATAGACAAATGCGGGAAATGTATACTTCTATTCACACACCAAACCATTTAACTAACAGGATTAGATGAATAACATTCACATATCCGCACAGGTTAATAAGAACACAAAAGGGCAAACAAAACTAAATATAAACTCACCAGAGCTTCAGGAGTGGTCCGCAGCTGAACAAATTGTTGCCAAGTTTATTCATCAATAAATGTGTACTTCTCCCAAGGATTTTCTTGAGGCTGAACCTCGGGAAAAATATACTTGTTAGCTAGAAAGGTCTTAAACTTCCTCCACCGATAAGCACAATAAGACAATGTCTTGGCTTTCAATTTCTGACAGTCAGGAACAATGTATGTAAGCCGGATAGTATCACAAATAGGATCCTTTACTGTGCCAACCTCCACACTTTTCCACTCATCTGCCAAGATGCTAACCTTGCTGCGTGCTAGATAGCCAACAAAACTAGTATATTTGGATTTCTTGGGACCGAAAGCTTCCAACTTTTCATCAAACTGAATCTCTAGCATTGAGCCAGAAGTCCGACTTAGGGTTACATCCATCATTCGTGTGCCTCTTCTACCACGACGTGCAGGGCGGTTACGAGGCTCATTGTGAGATGAAGAGGGTTTGTTCTGACTCACACGATCAGTGATGAAGAATCGGTGTTCCCAGACAGGAATATAATGGTTTTCACCGTTCATTTTCAGGACAGGAAGAGAGGTAATGCAACAGGAAGGGTTTCGCAACGTGAACAGAGGTTCTTCAGTGATAGTAACAAAAGCTTTCGCGCGAAGAAATATTTATTTGGCGGTTCATTTTTAAGACCGGATGAAAATATAGACGGTCTTAATAATTAGTATTCAAGACCGGATATATTAAAGTCCAGTCTTAAAAGTAATTAATTTTTTATCCGCACTCTTTTTCTATATTTTATACTGGCCGCATTTTATGTCCGGTCTTAAAAGAATAACTTTTAAGACCGTCTTTTATATATGTTCGGTCTTAAAACTTTATTACTTTTATATTTAAATTTTTTCTTATTATTTTGGACCGCATAAAATATCAGTCCGGTTGTGTGAGATTTCTTCATAAAGTAATTGATATTTGAATATTTTTTAATAACATTTTTAAGACCGGGTTGTTTTTTAACGGGTCTTAATAATATATTTAAGACCTATGAAAAAATGATCCGGTATAAGAAGTTCTTTATATTTACAAAACTGTCACGGTCGTACATAAGAAGTTCTTTATATTTACAAAACTGCCACCGGTCATACATAAGAAGTTCTTTATATTTACTAAACTGCCACCGGTCATACCTTTAAGACCGGTGCGTCAAATGTCCGGTCTAAATGAGGCGGTTTTAAAGCCCTTTTTTGCACTAGTGAACTTTAGAGTATTGTATTGACGACATGTTTTGAAATCGCTTAACATGGGTTATAAACACATAAATCTTCATCATTTGCATTTATCCCAGACTAAGCATACAAAAACAGAGCACAATCTCCGTAGCAGAAACTCATACCCTCTCACACACTCAATGAAACTACAACATAAATCATAAAGGCAACATACAATTAGCAATCATTAGATGCGTTAAACTTGTGTCATCGGTTGCTCTAAAATTATCGTTGATTGATCTAAACTTGTCATTACTAACAAAGGGGAAAAATTGTACTTTCAAGTTTGGAATTAATAGCACCCAGGTTTCTTGAGACTTCATTGCAATTTGATAATTTCAAGGACGTAGTTGTCATTAAGTCTACTAATTGAAACTTGACTACAATTTTCCCTAAATACTTTCTCTAATATCTAATACTCCATCTGGTCCTAATTATAAGACATAGTTGACTTTTTTGGAGAAATTAAAGAAAATAATTATATTACTTTAGAGTATTTTTAATTTTATTTTTTTCTTCAAAGTAATTAGTTTGACTAATAAATTAATATATAATTTAAAGATACATAACATATAAAATGATTAAGTAACTTATTTATCTTCCTTAATTTTTTCAAACAAAGTCAACTATGTCTTATAATTAGGACCGGAGGTAGTACTTTATAATAACGACCGAATAAGCATCTTTCTGAAAATTTCTTATAAAAGAGACAGAAAGAAGTACATATTTTTTGGGATATCCGCTCTATTCATTTGGCAGCGTTTTCATTTCATATTATTTATTTGAATGTTTCTAGATGTTGACTATAAATAGTTTAGTCAAAATTTCAATGCTAAACAAAACTTGACAACATACTCGATCTACGGCAAATTCTAGACTAATATTAATCTATTCGTCTCACATATTGTTCTGATACTAAACTCTTCATGTCACATATCTTAATGAATAAGATGGAGATGATTAAAGGAAAAACTGATAAGAAAATCCCGTTAAAAATTTTATTGGTGATATATATCTAAATCAAAGTACTAGTACTTTATGTATATAAGATTTACAGATATATTCCAATATTTTTTGTGTATAAAAATTTATTACTCCCTCCGGTCCTAATTATAGGAGCAAATTTTGGAGTTGGTTTTAGTCCTAATTATAAGAGCAAGTTTGAACTTTTGTCAATTTTTTCCTATAATACCCCTATTTATACTTTCTCAATAATAATTTAATAATACACCTATATATTTTATAAAGCAAATAATGTTTGCAACTCATTAATGTCATATACACCTAAATTATAATTTTTTTATATAAAATAATAATTGTAAAAGGTTTTGTTCAATATAAAAATTATATTTATATACTCATAATTAATTTAGCTTTTATATAATAAGTGATAGTTGACCGTTAATGGACTGCTGAAGATTTAAAATTGAATCTTAAAAAGGCAAAAAAAAAAAAAAACAAAGAAACTCACG
This sequence comes from Acacia melanoxylon, assembly GCA_019022615.1. NCBI lineage: Eukaryota > Viridiplantae > Streptophyta > Magnoliopsida > Fabales > Fabaceae > Acacia > Acacia melanoxylon. The sequence goes on from JAFJYJ010000052.1 coordinate 3,711,670, forward strand.
TGGCATATTTAAATATTGATTTAATTTCATTTTATATAACGCTGTTAATATAATTTTGGGTAAGAGAAATACATATATATAAATTATATTAAATGATGAGGCTAAAATAAGGAACAAAGCTGATGTGATCTAACCTGTAGCTTGAGTCCTATGTTAAATAAATGCATTTGTCGCTGTTAATATTATTTTGGGTAAGGGTATTTTAGGAAAATACACATAAGTAACTAATTTAACTTCCTTCCTTAATCCCTCCAAATTTTGGTAATTTGCTCCTATAATTAGGACCGGAGGGAGTATATCTTATTCAAAAATAACATTTTTAAAAGGAAAATTTCCTCAATTTTTCCGAAATTAAGCTTATTGGCCGGCGTTATGGGGGGACTTATATTCCTAAGAATCGCCATATATACATTTTCAAATAGCATCTGAAGATCATCACAATCTTCACTCAGGTAATGTGATGACAAAAACCTTCCTTTGGAAATATCCCAACCTTCTTATAAGATATCCAGCTTTTCAATACTTATCTCCCTTCCTCCCTCCCATCTCCAATATCACCAAAAACTATCTTTCTCCCTCCCACCTCCAATACAATTTTCTGATCTCTCATATTCAACCAACAGAAGAAGTTTCAGGTCATTACTATGGAGGTGGTGAATAATATCATGGAAATAGATGATGATATTAATGAAGAAGACCGCATCAGCCAGCTCCCTGATTCCGTGCTGGCTCTGATACTATCAAATCTCACAACCAGAGAAGCCGTGAGAACCAGTGTGGTCTCAAAAAGATGGAGGAACTTGTTCAAATCACCCACAAGTCTCGTACTTGATGCACACAACATGCTTGAAACTAACAAGTATTCTGATATGAACGTGTCCCAGATGAGTTTCTGGGAAAGGAGCATTGTGAAGATGAAAAGAACCGTGGAAATCATGAACGTCGTGTGTTTCTACTTGAGAAGTGTCAAAGAAGTTCAGAAGATAGAGAAGCTCAGGGTTCACTTCACATTTGGGAATATATACGCCTACAGACTCAATTGGTGGATTGGTTTTGCTCTCATGAGAAAAGTTGAAGAGATTGATCTGTGCTTGTTGGAAGATAATTACTTCAGCGCTCCAAGTGAAGGACTTCATGTGTTTCCTTGTGATCTTCTTGTAGAGATTTCGTCTCTGAAACGCCTGCGTTTGGCTTATTGCGTGTTGGCCCCAGGGTCTCAATTGTCCATTTTCTCTGGTTTCAGCACACTCAAGACTCTGGAACTCACCAAGGTTGATTTGGTATCAGACGATCACCTTCAGAATCTGTTATGGAATTGCCATGATATTGAGTTCTTGACTTTGAACATATGTTTGAATCTGCATTATTTGAGAATAGGGCATCCAATTTGCCAGAAGCTCAAATACCTGAACGTGAGTGATTGTCCTCATCTGAGAACCATTGAGCTGAAGGGACTTAATGTTGAAACTTTGGAGTACAAAGGAAGGTTCGTATGTTTCCAGTTCCATGATACTCCAAGGCTAAGAACTGTGTTCACTGGTTTGAATGATTGGAGGATCAGTAATGGAGATGTTTGGCCACTTTGTACGCTTCCAATTGATCTGCCTCAGCTTGAAACTCTCTTCCTAGAAAACACCTGTCACATGGTAAGATGAATAATTAATGATTGCAGGAGAACAGGGGTTGAAAACATTTCTACTAACGTTTGATTTATTATATGATGTTTGATGTTCTGTATGTGTGTGTGCGTGTTTCAGGCAGCGGCTATGCATGTCCCCAGATTTAGTAATCTTCGACACCTGATAATTCTGAAACTACACAAACACGAACACAACATCTCTTGGATAGCCTCAATTCTGAAGTCCTTCCCAAGACTCCAAAAACTGGAACTACATGTAAGTTCCTTCGTATATCACACTTCATTAGAATCTTAATTCAACCCCCCCGGGGGCGTTTTTGCATTTTTTCATTTCTAAATAGATTTTATATAAACTAACCCTAAATTAAAGGAGAAAAAAAACTAGAAAGGAAAATCCCCCAAAATAGTAAATTATTTTGTCATTTTTGGAATTTTTCTTTTCTAGTATTTTCTCCTCACTTTTCTTTTCATCCAAGCAGTATTTGGATGAAGAGAAAAGTGAGGAGAAAATAGGGAAAGGGAATACTAGGAAAGAAAATTGAAAAAAATGGTAACAAAATTTATTATTTTTGGATCGATGTTCGCCCCCTAATATTCTTTCTACCCTAATTTTCTCTTCATCAAAACACAGGATAAATGTAAAGTTTGCATTCATACCAGGGTATATGTGTGTCTGTACACTGCTTGGGAAACAGGAAATGTTTTGCATATCTGATATTGGATTGGGAACTGGATTTTTGGATAGGCACCCTCAACCCATCTCATCTGAACCGTCCAGATGAGATATGGACGGTCCAGATTTGATAATTTTTTTGTTTTTATTTTTATAAAAAATTATTTTAATGGATAGAAAATCTAAAATAAAAATAATATCTCAACTAATATTTTTTTAAAAAATACTTTTTTCATTTTAAAAACATATTTAAAAAAATATCAAATCTAGATCGTCAGATCTCATCCGGGACGATCCAAATGAGATAGGTTGAGTCATCCAAAGGATAGGCACCAAAACGGGTTCTGATTGGATTGTGCTATATAATTGCGGGGACACAAGTTTCTAGGCAAGCATAAATATAATTGTGGGGACACAAATTGTTAGGTAAGCCTAAAAAATCCTTTATTACTTTCTGATCAGATTGTGCTATAGCCAAAGTTCTTTCTAAAATGCGGGAAAGAATAGAAAAAAAATATCAAATTGAATATTGTGTAAAGTTGTAGAGTATTAAAAAATATAGTTAAAATGTTGAAGGAAAAAGAAACTAGACCAAGAACTCGATTTTCTTTAAGGAAGATAGAAGATTTAAACTTTGTATGACTCATTAGAAGAGGCATAATTGAAACTAGCAATGCTTGAATCTCACTAATACTGGATACACATACTTCCTCCGGTGTTCTCAATATATATAAGATCTACGTATATTAGTTATCAAATTTCAACCCTGAAATAACCACAATTTACTTTCATATGATGTGAAAAACCACAAGTTTGATAACCATTTTCACAGTTAGGAATGGACTCTTATGTTGGAGAAGAATTGAGGGACAGAAATTGGCCTCCAAGATGCCAACATGACAAGCTCAAAGAGGTAGTGATAAGCGGCATGAAAGGCCAATCGAGCGAGATCGAGATTGCGACTTATCTACTGATGAATGCAACTTCACTTCAAATTATGGAGATGGACCCTCGTCCTAGAGTGTACCTGGGAAATGGAAAATGGCACCAGCTAGAACCATATGGGATATGGCCAAGGACTGGAAGGAACATGGTAGAACATTATCTAAGTCAACATGCTGGGCCAGCAGTTCAACTCTTGTTCTTGTGACAGACTGAGACACAAACAATATACAACAGCTTAAGCTTTTGAGTTGAGATAGTGCAAAGGAATAACTCTGGTTAGATCATATGCCAGAAGAGATCGTGAAAATGCAAGGAAAGATGGTAGAATAGAAAAAGTATAAGGCAAAATTGGTTAAAGGTAGCTGTTAAACTTTTATTGGTTCGATAGACGTGATGCAACTTATCTTAAATTGTTGGTAACCTATCTTCAGCTATGTGCAAAATAAAAATTTTCAGAAGAGAAGTTAATTGCACATAGTTACTGATGAAGATATGTTACATACAATTGAAAAAAAAAAATTGCATTCGTTGAACTCATGCCCCCCCAACCAATAAAATTTTCAAACAAGCACTTTGAACCAATTTTGCAGAAAATAATCCAGGGAGTTAGGTTTGAAAACCATATTGAGCTCCCCCAAACACTTCAAATCGGATGTTTTTATGTATGTGCTCATGTTGGGAATAAAAGGATTTTGCTTCATTTAATTCAGTTCCTATATACCAACAGGGTTGAGTCTAGCGGAAGGATCCTACCTGCGTCTAAAAATAAAAAATTCAGTTATTATATATGTGTGTGTGTGTGTGTAAATATTATTGAAGGAGAAGCAATGTCGGTTGAACCGGGGAGTTCCCCCAAACACTTCATTGATCGATGAAGGGACACAGTGTGTGTGTGTGTCCGCCATGATGAAGGTGAAGTGTTCAGAGGAACTCCAAGAGACACCCAACAGATTGATATACATACAAGTGTTTGTTATGGTAGGAAACTATGAGCAAGCGAAATGTATTTATAATACACAAGCAAGCTAGGAAGAACAGAATCAAAGCAAAAGAAATCAAAAGTGAAAATGAAGAAGTTGGTAGCTAATTACTAAAATTCAGGAATCACTGAACCTGACCGAGAAGGAGGACCAAGAGAGATCCGCATAGAGAAGTGAGGTACACACAGATCGTGGACTCGTGGAAGCATCAACCAAAACCAAAAGTTACAGAAGATGCCATAATAGTAAAAATATTCGACTCCTTTAGGAAAAATTGGGGAAAAAGATATAAACCCTAAATTGCAGAATAAGAAAGAAAAGAGGCGTAGAGTAACGAAAGCTGACTGATGATATTCTTGTCGTCCCCCACTCAGATCAGATGAGGATATTTCTTCCCCGGTGGCCGAAAAAACGTCCAGGTTCAATGTCTCAGGGGCGAATGATATGGAAAGGAAGAAGGAAGGGTATTATTGTAAATTTAAAAAGCGCGGGATGGGATTGAGAGAAGCCTCACATGACACATGCAAGAACTTTGAAAATGAGGATGCCAATAAATTACACCCACGTTATTAGTCATGAGCTAATTAATTAAATTAAGTTAATGTTCTTTAAATCATCTCATCTTTTAAGTATTATCCTTAATCAATTAATTACAATAAATTCTAACCCAATCTTTACTCGTCTCTTTTAATCACTTTCTCCACCATAAATTATACTTATTAATATATCAAGGACATCATTGGGAAAACTATTAGTTACTACCTCGTTGACTTTGTAAGGTGACTTGAATAGAACTAAGAAAATTGAAAAGCTCTTAGAGTGTGACCTATAAACATTAAATATGATTGAAAGGAGTACGCAGTCCATCTAGTTTTTAAATATAAAATCCTTTTTAACTAAGGATTAAGATAAGAAATTAATACTCTATTCGTGCTCAAAATTTGAATTGTCTTTATCTTTTTTATAAGAGTTCGACAAGAGTTGTTTTTTCTATTTGTGCTCTTCATTAATTATATATATTACATTAATTAGAAGGTTTGTTGTACCTATATTTAATTTGTTTCTCTCTCCTACTTGTCTCCTTATAAGTTATAAATAAGGGCATACTCCCTCTAGTATACAATATAGGGTCAGTTTGAGTTGGCGTTTAAAAAGTACGTTCATGCAAGTCAAGAGAGAGTAAATCATGTCGAAAAAATAGCTTCTATCACTAATCCAAACAGACACTAAGGCACTTATAGAAAAATGATTAATCCACAATATAAGTCACTTAAAAAATAATTAATACTTATTTGTCAATTTTTCCCTTACAAGTAATGCTTGAAAATGTGACTTCTTATATTTTTCTCTCCTTTAAAACCAAATTTAATATGGGTAAAGTTGAAAAAAAAATCAATTTAAGGCAAATCTAATGAGTTAACTACCATTTATTAGTTATGATGAATTAATTAAAATAACTTATATTATAGACGGGATGGAGTAATTGGGAAAAAGTTTACTTTAAGACACACTTATTTTTTTAATTATCTTTAACTATTTTTTTAAATCGTGTAATTTGGTTATCGGGTTCTTCTAAAAAAGATCAGAGGCAGTATTAGTTAACAATGTTTAATCTTTTTTTTTCCCCCAAAAGAAAATGATAGTATCGTCTTTGTAAAAACAACTTTTTCCAAGAGCGGTTAGGTTTAGCTAGATAGTTCTTTTCTTGAATTTAATTAAAGGATTTTTTTAGTAATGCATCTAACAATATAACCTCATGATTTGAGATAGTAAGTTTTATATTTAGGACGAATTAAAAAGGATCCACTAAAAAAAATAAATGGGTAGTATTTTTTTTTTTTTTTTTGCCGGGGAAATGGGGAGTATTATTTTAGAGTTTAGTATATATACTTAATTAAAATAATATTAAAATATACTTTTATTTTATGACAACATTAATATTTAAACTAACATTTAGCTATTTCAATCTTTGACTAGCGAAAAGAATAGTAGAGCTACAATTTTGTTTTGAAGGTTATTCTTATGTTCCGAAATACCATTAATGAATAAGATATATATATTTTGATAAAAAAGAAAGAAAGAAAGATACACACACACACAGTGCTTCAAAAGAGTTTGAGAAACTAAGAGGAATAAGCTAAATGATTCAGACTCAATTCTTCATTAATGAATAGTCAAATTTAAGTATGTCATCAACCTTAATGAGATCAATTCATATATATTATAATTAAGTAATTTATTTAGTTTTTTATAAATTATTATCCAATATACGATTTAGGATTTATAGCTTCACCTCCCAACACAATTGTCTCATCTAGAGCTCAAACTCAAGACCCAGAAGGATCTAGTAAGGCCTTAAATTGTTAGACCAATTATATGTTGGTATTTATTTAACTTATTTAATTTCTTGAAATTAAATAAATATGTTTTATATTAAACACTAAAGCATTGTTATATCATTGTTGAAGTCAGGGGCTTTGAGCCAAAAAAAAAAAAAAGTTAGGGGTGGAATTAGGGAGGGGCTAGGGGTGGCCCCTAAAATTATAGAATAGAACCTAGATGTTCAGGAAATTACATTTCAACCTTATAAAATTTCAATATTTTCATTTTTAGTTCCTACTAAAAGTTTCATGGAGGGACTAAAATGAAAATCTTGAAATGTTTATAGAGCTGAAATGTAATTTCATGAACATCTGAGAACTATTTGATAATTTGCGCCTCCTATTACGATTCCGGCCTCCGCCTCTGGTTGAAGTGGATGCGTGACCTTGAGCTCTCCTTTGCGTTTTCTTCGCATCTCAACGATCATCTGCAATCCTTTCCTTCTTTTTGACGCGCTCTACTTTTGTTCTTTTCATATCAGAATCAAATTTTCACCCTCAACCGTTTCACTTAGCCAGGCCTCTTTTTGACGCGCTGTACTGTTTTTTATATTTATCCACCAACGTCAGGCATGACTAGCAATCGATTGGTTTGATTCGTAGAAATGTAGGCTCAAGATCCTCACTACCTCTAAGTAATTATCACGGCTACATATATAGAGTTCGAACACGAGACTGCTGATTAAATTGGAACAACTCACAGTCCGTCAATCCAAGTGTTTGGTGGTGAACAGGCAATATTCTTGTGATCCTCCACTCGATATCGGATTTGGATATTTCTTCCCCCAGAGACCAAAACTACGTCCAGATTCAACGACTCAGAGTCCCATGGAGACGCACAAATAGTTAATGAACGCATCTCAATGGACAGAGTTCGTTTGAAACGAGGAAGGAAATAGATTATTGTAAAGTTAATGAATAGCGGGGATGAGAGAGGCTATTAAAAAGAATATAGGAGGGATTATCTTTTAGAATTTAGTGCAAAAAGTTTATATTAAAATCTAATCGTATTATCTGACAACTTTAATAACATTTAACTATTTTACGTGGTGCATAATATATAACATGGCTAAAAGTGACTTGGAGCATAAGATTAAATCTATGAAAGGCGAGAAGACAAGAAGAGCTACAAAAGGAAAAGACATCTATACGTTTTATACAATAATATTCACCAAACTTTCTTTGAGCTAGCTTAAATAAATTGTACTTTAGCTACAATGGTTATTATGTCTGAGCTCTATCAATTTAGCCAGATTGCCCTTTTTTAAGAGTTGGCTTTCCTTGTAAAAGACTGAGAGCATTTATTTTGGGTTTTAATTAATTTAGGTAGTTGAAAGTTGAAACCTGATTGAGTCATATTGGCCGGTGAGCTTGCAAAATCCATCAATTGACTTTGCCATACAAAGAATAAATCTCTTCAATATTATTAAAAGGATTATATTGGGTATATACAAGTCTTGGGGCTGAAATTGCAAGGATCTTTTGGAAGATGTCTTATACTCCCTCCGATTTTTAAGATAAGACCTATTTAATTAATATTGGTCTTAGATATAAGACATATTAATTTTTTATATTTGTTAATTTTTTTCTAATTCATCCCTATTGATGCTTCCTTGACAATAATCAATGAGGAGAGGAAAGGAAAGAGTTAAAGAAGATGACATGGTGTTTCAAAAGATAAATGTCATATTAATTATCTTAAATATTTTTCTTAATCTAATTAAATTTAGTAAATAATATGTCTTATATTAAGAACTGGAAGGAGTACATTTTCTCGTTTGTGTTTGTAAGATAAATTAGCCCATCGAAATCTACTTCTCGAAGTAGCACTCATAGAAATGAAGTGTCCATCTTACTCAGATTACTTCCTACAAGATTCAGTCAGTTGACTATTTTGTTATTTTGTTTGGTAGGTTATATGTCCCAAATAGGCATGAAAAGCAGTGAGCCCAGGACTGTACAGTGCTTTTTAAATAGGCTGGGCGCAATAGGAGCGAAGGCACGAGCTGGGGGAGCCTGAGTCGGGCCTTTTCTAGGCCTAAGCCTTCATAAGGCCTTGTCGAGCTTGAAGCTTTTTTAAAGACCTACTTACAATGTATGCCTTTCAAAAGGTCTCATATTATAGGCCTTGGAGGCCATAAATAGGCTTTGTATATTTTAAACCTATCAAAACTTATATAAATATATCTTGAAATTATAATATAAGAATGAAAACAATAAATATTATCTTATTTATATGATATAAATATAAATATATTTATTTAATATTTAAAAAAGCCAAACACGAAGGCCTACAGGTCAGGCCTTAACAAAATAGGCCTGGCCTATTTACATATTCAAGCCTTTAAATAGGCCTTGGCATGGCCTTTTTAATAAACAGGTCAGGCTTGATCAGGCCCTAAATAGGCGGTATCAGAAAGCCACGCGATAGGGGTCTGGCCTATTCCCACCCCTAGTCCCAAAGTACCAATGAAGAAGGATATTAGTGCTTCAAAGGATTTTGAGAAACCAATAGGAAAGGGCTAAAGAATACCACCCTAATCTTACTTGTAAGTTTGTTTTGACTAAAAAATTTGATCCTTATTATAAGTCAAGTTTCAGAGTAATTAATGTGTTTTTTTTTTAAAAAAAAAACTTTTTTACCCCTATTAATAGCAACAAACAAACAAAAATTTATTTATGTTGACTTTTGGAACCAATAATAAATAAGGACAAAATTAGAAATTTAACCAATAGTTAATGAGTTAACTAATTTTCATTGGTATGTGAGAGTTAGTTAATTTAACTTATAAATAGTATCAGAGTGGTATAGTTTAAATGATTTAGACCCATTCTTCATTATTAATAAATATTCTTAAATTGTACTCTATCAAATTTAAGTATTGTCAAATTTAATTTAAGACAAATAATGAAGTCTCTCACTTGAAAGTTGATTATTATTACTACTTACGTGGAAAAAAGGGAAAATCTCACTTAAATATAATCTGAAATTTCAAAACCCCAAAAGGTCTGTTAACATTTAGAAAAGACATAAATGTGACAGGGATCAAATTGAGATTGTAAAATATTGATGAATTTATCATTATGCCCTCAGTTTTTAAATAAAAAAAGGTGACAAGATTCAAAACCCCATGATATTTGTCAAAACCATTATGATTTTTATTAAAATCATTACTCAATTGGTCACAACCAAAACTCTTGGTCAATCCTTTTACACATATTATCCGTACTTACCGAGCCAATTTCATTACTCAATTAGTCAAAACTCAAAACTCTTTGTCAATCCTTTGACACATATTATTAGTACTTGATGAGGGCCTTTTTGTCTTTAGCCTTGGGGTCCACAATCAAAAATAACCAAGGATTGCGTAAAGTCAACCCTAGGATCGTTCTCTCTCTCGAGGAGCCTTTTATTGAATCCTAAGTAATCTTTTTTTTTTGTCAAAAAAAAAAAAACCACTTAGTGTGTGATTAGGATTAAATTAATGTAACTTGGTTCCTCTTGATATGAATGAGATACCACGCCACTCAATTAATCCAAATGTCATGCAAATGCAATTAAAACAAGGAGAAAATAGGTTTTTGGCTTTTCAAATTAATAAATTGAAATAGGAAGGCAATTTAATTAAATGCTAAACTATTGTTTTTGGTATTTTAAATAAAATGGAATGGAGTATGAAAATGAGTATGGATGTTCTTGGAAATGGAATAGCGACAATCACAGTTCAATTAAATATAGGAGTAAATTTTCACTAAGTCTAGATGAAAAACCCCAAGATACCACTTGAGTCCAATATTCTCAATTAATAGTAGCTCATACTACCGTAGCAAACTACTATCTCTTGAGATATTGTTTAAAACCACTTAGTGTGTGATTAGGATTAAATTAATGTAACTTGGTTCCTCTTGATATGAATGAGATACCACGCCACTCAATTAATCCAATTCAATTATACTATCTAACAATACCACGTAGAAAGCATGATATCATTAAATCAATAAGGAAAATACACACATATATAAATCCAACAAGCTACAAAAATTCAATCCAATCACAAAGGTCCAATCCACGAAGTAATCCAACCAGGTAAACTAAGTCTCAACATTACAAAATAATATTCCTAAAACTAGGAAATTAAAATGTAATAAGAGAAAATAAATTGAACAAAATACTCTCATGTTTAAGCTTTGGAACTCAAATTGCTATCCCACCACCCAAGAAGCAAATTGATTAGCCACACATTAAGCTCCTTCCTGTCACCAAGGAACATTAAAACGCAGCTGCCGTGAAAATCAAATTTGGAGGCAGAACGAACAGGACTCTTGAAGAAGAAAAGAATTTGCAATGAAGGACAGTGGTGATTAGCTCTCAACTCCAGCAGCTATGGACGATGGTGATGAGTGATAGAGGTGGGTGATTATAGCCGAATGGAGAAATGTAAAGAGGTCTGTGTTTATCGCCAAAAATGGAGAATAATCCCTGGTCCTGTTCGCGGTGCTGTGGTCGTCGGAGATGGAGTATGGGGTGGCGGTGAAGGTGGAATGAGATGAACAGGAAAGGGCTGGTGGTGGTGTGTGGTCGGAGTTGATGGGTGGTGGTGATTGAAAGTCACGATGAAGGATGGAGATGAAGGTCGATCTGTCAATGGTGCAGACAAGACTGACGGTGATGGTGGGTCGAAGAAGGTGATGATGGTGGAGGGAGGAGGAGATTGACGGTGGTAAAAGGAAAGAAGAAGAAGGTCGATGGTATCCAAATTCCAGCGCCCTCACGCCTCTCTGCCTCCAGCTCCGATCTCGGTGGAGGGTAAAAGGGAGGAGATGCCGGTGGTTTGTGCAAGTCGGTGAAGATGGAGGTGCAAGCCTCACCTGCGACGAAGGGGGTGAAGGGTGTCGTCGGTGAGAAGGAAAGTGACGATGATGCAAAGGTGATGGTCGTGTGGTCCGAGAGCGTGAAGGTCTTTCTGATAGCGGCGCTGGTTCTTCTTTTGTATTTAATCTGTTGAATTTCCCCCTCCTGCGTCGTCTCCTTCCAGCTGACCTAGTTAATTGGTCATGGCAAAACACTGTGTTTTATCTCCAGCTCACAGTCCGTGTTCACACCAACATTCAAGTCTGGTAGCTTCCCTGGTCAAAACGCAAGTTTTGACCAGGGACTAAACTACAAAAAATCAAAATGTTGCTTAAGGGACCTATTTGAAACTTTTGGAATTTGATTTCAGACTTTCATTTTCAAATTTGTCCTTAACTTTTCAGGCATCTACAATGAAAAATAATTGATCTAATATCGAATATTCTCATAAAAATCAATGATTAAGAGTAATTAAAATTTCTTTGACAATTTTGCCCTTTTTAGCCCTAATTTAATGTATTTACTCTTAATCTCAATTTATCATAAGAAGAACATTTTAAGCTCAATAACTTTGATACAATGCATTATAAATCCCAATTTAATGATCCAAAATTATATAAAAATTTGGTTCGATCAGTACTATAGATTTTTTCAAAAACATTACGGATTTTATCAAAACGATTACTACTCTGGTCCTATTTATAACTCCATTTTGACCAAATCTCATATACCAAGGAGAGGTAGTTGAACAATAATTATAGGGGTAAATTTTTAACTTTATCCTCATTTATGATTGGGTATTCTTCAACTATTTTTTTCTCTCTCTATCTTCATGGGTATAATTAATATGGGTAAAATCGTCACAATTTCATTTATTACATGAAATTGGACTTATAAATAGAACCAATTTTTTTGGTCAAAGTGGACTTATAAATAGGACCAAAGTAGTACTCTTTTAGTAAATTGGAAAAGCTCGTTGGAAAATTCATAAGCTTGTCGGAAAACTCATGAGCTCGCTGGAAACTGTAAAACTTCATCGGAAACTAGTTTCTCAGCGTTGTGATGGTGAAAGTGAAGAGAAACAACGAAGTTGAATGAAGAAGAAGAAGATAACAATGAAGAAAAGAAGAAGCTCTACCTGGTTTAGATCGACGCAAGTGAGAGTAGGGAGGAGCTTTGATGGAGAGAGTAAGACTCAAATTGACGCATTAGTAAGAGGAGTGGGGAGCTTCAGGGAGGAGGGAGTGTAACACCCCAAATTTCGTAGCATAAATCGTGCTGTTGACACGTGGTTTTATAAAAATTCATCAGAGTTTGAGGTGCTACAGCTTAGCGTTTTGCGGAAACGGAGAGCATGTACTAAAAATTTGAACAACGAATTTAACAATGAGTAACTAATATAAAATACTCAGATATATGATGATGTCTGACGTATACTGATATATTAAAATTTTCCCGAAGGAATGTTTAAGTGATATAGTAATACAAACTTTATAATTACAATTCTTCTATGTAACTATACCCTCTTCAACCGAGCCTTGAGTAGACTTGGGGCGTAGAATCTAACTCGGTTAAATCATCCCATTTGGCCAGGCTGGGTAGGTCTAGTGGGAGTCTCACCTAGTAATTACGGCGACTGATTGACTGTACCACATAGACGACCCTTTCTAGTTTAAGCACCAAATGATATGGAGTAACCTTATTAGATTCATGCCATAAGGTAGGTTCTGTTGACTTTCTTTCCGCATTTTCTCTGACCGGTGCCTTATCACGGCTCCATCTACTGGTGTCTATCTATGGCTTCATCCACTGGTGCCTCCTCTGATTCATGACCCTTTCCTGTCTATTAGTTTAAGACTGAGGTCCAATGCCCATCGGACCTCAGGTAACGGTTAACCTCATGCTTATGTAAACAATATATGTATGACATGTATTCATAACATTTTCACAAAAATCACTACAAAAGCCCATAACAGATGTAGAAAATACATATATGTATGTAAGGCAATAACAATACACAGCCCCTGCAGTATGTTTGTTATCCCAGTCTGCACGTATCACCAGTGCCACGATGGCCTATCGTGTCCTCAGCGCTAGGAAAACTCTCAACGGTGTTATTAAAACCATAACCCGTATATTCATGATTGTATCAAAAACAATTGAGACAGAGTCTCGGTATAGAACACAACAATCATATATAAGCATATCACAAGCATCAGAGTCGGTGTTAAAGACGTCGCGAACGTACCTTCGTTGACGTACTTTCGGTACATTTTATGAAAAAGCTGTATTTTTGATAACCCAACAACGGTACAACGGCGGTATGACGATACAATTTTCACAGATATCCTATAAGGATAAGATTTATCAACATTTAGCACTATAATAGGCATTTTAGGTACAAATTACCATTTTGCCCCTAGTTGGACTAATTGGCGAAATTTCGCGAGCTTCGCTACTTTGGCTCTATCTCTCCGAATTTTGACATATCTCTTTTCCCCATATATTTTCAAAATAAATATCATATCTACTCCTAAAACATGATATCTAACTATTTTGAAAATTTAGAGATATATCTAGCAATTCTACTATATCTACCGAAAGATCTACCAAAGCTAAAGACCAGGGACCGAAAAACTTACCCAGGGCTCCGCTATATTTTCTCCAGGCTCCTCCTTCTCTCTAACCTCTCTCTAGGATTCGAAATTTTGGTGTGAAATGAGAAGAGGAGGTGATGGCTATTTATAGAAGAAAAAAATGACACTATTCATGCCTTTTTCGAATAGGATTTCGACCGTCGGATCGCACTTTGACACGTGGCTTCATCCTTGCCATCAATGTGTCTCCCCCTTATGTCATGCATGATGTCACACTCTTGCTTTATGTGGATTTGTCCGATAAAGTTCATTCGGTGTTCTAATCGTGTAATCTTGGAGAATCTTAAAAAATCGGCGACAAATTTGAAGGTATATTCTTCTTCTTTAAAACTACCTGGGTTAGCTAAATTTTTGATCCCATTAAGGGTATTCCGTAGTAGTCTTTGAAGATTTTTGGATAGGACGGCTTGCCGATTTACGGAAATAACTTCCGATAGCACCACTTTTGGACAAAAATTCAGCGATTTATAATATGTCGACCTAAGAAACCTAATTCATGGTTTGTCAACGGTCGTTTTCTATGGGTTCTCATTTCTACTATCGCCCAATTTCTTATTTACCCTGTCTTTTATTTACTCTAGTTGGTTTCGAGAAATGACTTCGGAGATAGCTGCTCCGGGATAAAATTTCACTTGTTAATACTAAGTCCGGATGTTTCGACTTAGTTCCTATATTTTGAGATAGGATTTAATTTCTATCGGTTCTCATTTAGCCAAACCCAGGTCTTTCTAGAATATATTATTATTTAATTACTTAATATCTAGATATTATTTTTGAAATAACCTAACCCTTTTCACACTACTTTTTTATTTATTATTTATTTAATAATTTCGCCCCCACCCCCTTTTAATTAATTAATTATTTCCTAATTAATTTACTTTATATCTTAATCTAAGTAATTAGCCATTAATTACTTAATTAGTCATTTACTAATTGTTGATAATTTTTTTAATTAGGATTAACTATTATCTCACAACTATTTTACTGACATTAGTATTTTATATCCCATGTAAAATATTAAAAATCATGGGGCCAAAAAGGGCTTATTAAAATAATATTAAATTTTCCCTTTATTATTTCTAAGACAATAATTTATTAAATTGCTAAAATTAAGGACAATACTTTCCCTAATTTTTAATATTTATTTCACTGCCCTTTAAGATTTATCATAATATTTTCGTCATATTTTATGCCCTAAAAATACATTTTGGGAGTTTTAGTTCTTTATTTCCATGACTTTTTTACCTTAGAAATAAGATAATTTTGCTCAATAGTTGAGATCACATATTCACCTATTTAAATAGGTAATATTGACTCAAAGGGAATATTTAAAATAAATAATTATCCGGTATTAAATATCCGGGTATTACAGGGAGGAGATTCGGTGAGGAAGAGATAAAGAGAGGGATCGAGGAGAGAGAGATAGAGAGCACGGCGGGAAGAGGAGGAGATGAAGAGAGGGAGAGAAGAGAGAAAGAGGAGTGTGATTTTATCTTATGTGAGAGGCATTTTAATAAAAACATTTAAATTTTAAAATCTTATATTCCTCTCAATCACTTTTGTGTCATTTTTTAATTTTTTAACATACCTTTTGGGGTTTTAGAATTTTCAGAGAGTATTTAAATGAGATTTTTCAACCCAAGAAAAAAAAAAGTATCAATTCAATTTATTGTTGGACTAAGTTCGGGCATGGCTTTTTAATCATAAAAACTCAGCCGGACCCAGAATTTTAAGTTAATTATATATTGTAAAACAATTAAATTAACGTAACCACTCAAAGACATGACGAACATTGTCCGTGCTGTCTTATACTGTGGGGATATTAAATAATTATTATATATATAGTTATTATTCTCTAGAAAATTAAATATCATTTTTTGTTTTTACTTTTTCACGTCAAAGCTTTATTAGAATTGAAAAGTGATGTCTTGACTCCATTTGGTTTCTTCCAGAACTAGATATTGGATCTTGAAGTTTAAAACTGCAGAAACCAAGATATTTTTGAGTCTGAACTGATAAGCTAATATTAAGAATAGTGCTTGTATCTATTATAACTTAATCAAATTACTGTATAAGTAACAGAAATGTAGAGGACTACTTATTACCTAATTAAGCAGAAAATTCAAATTCAATGCATATTTTACATTTTCAATGATCGCACACAAACCAAACAGCACTTTTCTTCTTTTGTTTTCTAGCCAACTTCCATATCACTATATGTCTCTCTGGCTATGAGCCTATGACCATTTATCCGTCTCCCACTTCCTTCTTGAAATCATCCTTTTATTTCGCAGACTGCCCTTCAAGTCAAAGCAAAAAAATCATAGATTTTGGGCAAAATACAAGCACACAGAGTATAATTAATATGATTAACATTGTATATATACTGCTGATGTAATTGGGTTTCGCATTTTGATCGAGTATATAAAGCAGTAATATTATGTTGAAGGACAAGAGAAATGATGATACATGAAGAACAAAGCGCAGTGAATTTAAGAACGTTGAAGATATATACTCACTGAACCTTAAAGCATAATGTTGTCTCAGAGTTGCAGAGTCGTCGTAGGTTGTCAGTTAGCACCCAGAGTACCCCCAAACACTTCAGTGATATATATATATCATCGATAACAAAATGAATGTTTACAAGATACAAATCAACCCACTTGGGTTTAATCATAATCATCCTTCACTTGAGAGAGATTAACAACTAATCATAACTCTAACTCTAGGATCTTAGAGGGACTTTCCTCTCTAAAGAGACTCACATTAATCTCCCGTTTAATAAAGTGTGGATCACACTATCCTACACTCCTCTAAACCTTATACTAAGCCCTCTGTTTATAAAGCTTTAACCAACTAAGTCAATCTAACTCTCCAACAATATCATACTCAGTGAAGTGTTCCGGGGAACTCTAGGGGATACCCGACCTAATCATTATCATAATCTGTACTATGTTGTCTGGTTTATGTTGTTTTGTGGAGCAAAACACCATATACATACATACATACATGCATGCATGCATACTCACACCCAATCTGTCTCCATAACTTGTTATGTTGGAGAAGATCAGTTCAAGAACCTCAACAAATCTAAGCCGACGTGTACCTTCACTATCAGGATATATATGCAAGTGTACTTTGAATCTGGTCGGGATTGAGGAAAATATTAGGGCAACAGAATATATCTGTATATATCATTATTGAAGTGGAAGCTAGCGTGACCTTGAGCTCTCCTTTGCCTTTACTCTCATCCTGGATCATCTTCAATCCTTCTCCCTTCTTATCAAAACACACTCACCTTTTGTTGCTTTTCATATCAGAATCAAATCTTCATCGGCCAGCTCAACCATTATTTCGCTCAGATCTCACCTTTGCTTTTTCTAGAATGAAGTTGATTAGTCTAATTGATGATGCTTAAAGAATTAATCAGATATAGATAGAGTCATAATTATTAGTATTAGTCTTCAACAATTTGCAGAGAATAGATCCTTATGATGACCACTGTTTGACATATATACCAGAATCTGGAAATAAAAATAATTTCTTAATATATAGAAACTATTGATAAGTACTGGAGCCAAGAATATCAGAAAATGGAAAGGAAGGAAAATGGACATATCAAAAGAAAAGCAAACTCTAACACGCACTCTTAAGATTCTCAAGTTGGTGGCGTTACGTTCATCATAATTCATATAGTCTATACTTCAGTCCAGGTTCACTTGTGTGCCTCATCACTTTCTGCTTTAATTGGTGGAGCTGCTTTTATTTTTCGGTGCGTTCAAAGCGTACGATATCATATGAACAAAACGTATGTATAGCTCAGAACTATATATAAATAGGACATGTTGGTGTATGTTTCCTTACCAACATGTCTTGCCAAAACCCTTAGAAGTTAAATCAGGTGAACCCTAGAGTTCCCCGCAAACACTTCACTGTGGGATATCATTGAATCAATGGTTTTTATTTTTAACTTCACTGAAGTGTTTGGGGGAACTCTTGATGCCACTTGATAGTTGAAATATATCATTCTCTAACTACTTCCAAAAATAATTTGCCCTCAATTTCTCTCACTCGTTGGTTTTGGTAAGTACTTATTAGTGTATTTTCAAAATCCTTGCTTCTATGAAGTTAATGTTTTTAGCAACGCTAACACTATATCCTGAACTTGACATGCCTAAGGATTTAGATGTGCTCGGATGGTCTGCGAAGTTGCTCAACGCAAATTAAAGGAACCTCTTGCAGCAGCTGCTTTAATTAATGGCTTTTTTTAGTTCGGTTGTTCACTATTTCCGTAGAGAGAAGATGCAAGCTTATGCTTACTGTTCTGTAGTTTCTTTTTTCCTTTCTCCATTATCAAAGAAAAGAAAAAGGCCAAGAATAATGCAACTCATCATGAGACTCATCTTTTAATTAGTTACTCTCTATGTATATCTTCAATTTTGCTTTAGTTCATCACGTGCACACTCTGAATTTATAACCGTATAACTAGTTTGATTGATATATATTCCTTCTCTTGTTAGGTTAGCTGTTTGGTAGCGTTTTATCAAGCATTTCTAATATAATATCCATAGATATGAGCAATAATTTTTAACCATCAAGTCAATCGTCAGCCGTTGGTTCTAGAATAGAAGGGGTCATGGCTAAGTATGAAATTACAGGTTCGAGCTTATGTTGAAGTAGAAAATGCCCTCAATTTGACCTAACACGTACTTTTTAAATATGATGATTTAGTAGTAGTACTAAATAACATATAGCTTCAGTAGAAGAAAATCAATTTTCTTGCTCAAAATAAATTTGATAGTAATGTGTAAGTGTATTTTGTTTAAATAAATTTGTGAATTTTGGGTTTGAATTTTCTTTTATGTACTTTTTCTATATTATCTTCCCTCCTATTTTTCCCAGAGATTTTTTTTTTTGGTGATCTAAAAGTATAGATGAGTTGGGTTAGGGGCTCATTAGGTCGTGACATATATATGGGCTCTAAAGAAAAGCGTATAGTGGTAAGTGCAGATCACCCACTAACAAAGATCCTCACATTAATGAGATTTGAACCCACAACTTTGTTTTGGCTTTTCTCGGAAATCTTGATTCACACGTATAGAATTATCACTTCTCCACTCCCTAAAAGAATTGAAGCACTTGAATTTATACTATAGTGCCTGTGACGACAATGTGTTTATCATAGAACAGATCATGACAAAGGTGCTTCAAAATTGTGAGCACAAAAGGCTACTTATTACTTTCAATTACTACTGAACAACTATTTGCTCATGAACATATACTAATATATGATTGTCCTAGCACAACAGAAGATATATAACAGATTAAAGTAAATTAATTAGGATGAGGCTCCTATAGTTCACAAATATTGCTTGAAGGCTCTTGGCCAAACACTGCAAGCTAAGGCAGCCTTATTATTGGGACATTTTTTACAAATAATATAGAGTTAAGGTGCAAAAATACTTATGCAATTTTTTCATATGTGCGTCTAGCACCATATATATTATTTGAGTAAAAAAATGCCCATAAACTTCTCTAAATAGGGCAAAAATGCGAGCTTCGTTAATTAAGACAACTGTCTATTAACTTTTACTTTTTGGGGCTGTACATTAATTATTTTTAAATAAGGACTAAGGGTCAAATTTACCCATGAACTTTTTGCAAAAATGCACCTAACACCATAAACTTTTCTTAGGTACAAAAATACCTATCAACCTTTTAAAATGGGGTAAAAATATAATCTCCGCGTTATCTACACTAAACGTTCATCACTTTTTATTTTTGTGGGTCTCACATGTCTCCAAGTCTCAACCTTTAGAAATCTGTGTGCTGAGTCACCATGGTCAACTCTCTCCTTCTCCCACCCTTCCTCTCTCTATCTCTCTCTTACTTCCCTCTCACCACAAGTGCCCACTCACTCCCCCTTCTTTCTCTTTCTCTTTCTTTTTCACCTGTAGATCTATTAAAATAGATACAACTTTCAAAACAAAGATATAGAGACGAGCTTTGGCATATGAAGGACTTCCTTGAGGATCCCTAACCTAAAGCAAAACAAAGGTCTAGTAGTTGACCATTGTAACTCAACGCACAGATTTCTAAATGTTAACACTTAGACACACGTGACCCCACACAAATAAAAAGTGATGAACATTTAGTGTAGATAATGGAAATGATATTGTTGCCCACATTTTAAAAAGTTTATAGGTATTTTTGCATCTAATTTTTTTTTATTTGTTGTAAGGTGCACTTTTACGAAAAGTTCATGTCTAAAAATAATTACTGTGGGCCCCACTAAAATCAAAAGTTAGCAGACGTTTGTATTAGTTAACAGAGCTGACACTTTGCCTCATTTAGAAAAGTTTGGGTGCATAGCCAGACGCACATACAAGAAAAGTGCATAGGTATTTTTGCACTTTAACCCAATAATATATTACCAGTTATATTCTGAACATTGTGTATATTTTCTTTCATCAATATATAGTTAGTATATGTACTTATTCTAAATGTAATTACTATATCTAATTACATAATTCCACATATAGTTCGATTTAAAAATATATGTGATCATATTTTAAAGTTGATTTTGAAATTCCTATCAATCAATTGCCTCTTCTGCTTTTCGTGCATTGGTTCGAAATTTCTTATAAACCATCATATACTAAAGATTTTGCAATAAAACTCCGGCAACTCTTAAAGTTTTTGAGTCATTTTTGGAACATTTATTAAGAGAGAAAATTAATAATAAATTTTTTTAAACATATTACATGTATTGTGAAGTATACATGTATAATAAATCTCAAATATATATTTGATGCAGGTAATATCACGCATACTAATGAGAGGTAGTTAGTTCAATGATTATGAGGTAAATTTTCAACTTTGCCCTCATTTATGAATGAGTATCTTTCAACTCTTTCTTCTCTATCTATTTTTATTGGTACAATTAATATGAGCAAAATTTTCATAATCTCATTTATTACCTGAAAGATGACTTATAAATATGACCAAATTTTTTGATAAAAAAGAACATATAAATAGGACCAGAATGGTATTAAAATGGATTAAGAGAGTCCTGCAATTGGACATGAAACTAAAGGTATACAAAGTTGAGGTAGGTCATCCTATATTAATAAACTTGAGTCATAATTTTGATAGAAAGAAAAACTCAACCTATATATACTTAAATATCTAAAAATTCAACATGGTGGATGTGGGATTCTCGTAATCCATATCCTGCAAACTTAGAAGATTCAATCACCATACACCCACAAAATTAACAAAATATTATTGGAAATTTTAAATTTGGTAGGGGAATGGGACGACAGAAAATTGAAGGGGCTTGTATCTGAAGAAGGACTATGTTGTTGCTGATATTATATATATGTACAGCATAATGAGGGATGAGAAGGGACGCAGAGATGGGATATGGAATAAAGTGTGGAAATGAAATTATGGGCCTCTGTCATGAGAGACTTTTAACAGCAGAAAGAAAGAACGAAAAAATGGGAGGTTCAGAATTTTACCAGCTGCAAGGAATTAACAGACTGTTTAGATGAAATCTGTCACTAACAAGTGAACAATGGGTTACATGCGTTCTGATGAGTGTATATTTTATAATTAAATAAGTATAGATTCGAGATATATTGAATTGAATTTATTAATATTATGCTTATTTAATTATCTTTTATATATTTTTCTATCTTTTAATTAAATATAGGATAAAAGAATATTATAACAAGAAAATCTATTGATATCCTATTTATTTGTTAAGGAGATATTATGTGATCTAAGAGAGGAAAAAAATATACGAAAAGCAACAAGGGCAACAAATTAAATTGAAAAGGATATAATATAATAATTATATTATATATCATAGTATTATATTATAATAGAATTGACCAACACGTACTGGATGGACTGGATGGATGAAAGGAGAGAAAGCAATTGAGCCATTGGAAAGATATGATATATCATATCTTTAAAAGATTTGGAATAAACGTGTGGGACCCGCAGCAAAAAGGCAAGAAACCTAAATCCTATATATTGAAGACGACTGCACACAGAACGAAAAGAAGAGGCGCAACACAATTCAAGGAGGAGCTGCAATTGAGGATATACGAGAAGCACGTGGACGACGCATTGAGACGCACGGGGAAGGAACGAGAAGAATTGAAGGATTCTTTGGGAGTCTTATTTCTCTTTTCTTTTCCTTTGTCTTGTTTAAATCGAGTTTCATCCTTTTATTTATTTCATGAATTTTATTATAGACATGTGTGGCTAAGTTTTCTTTTCAACCTAGAGAACCTATGAACTTGTTTGGGTTCTAGGTATTATTTCCCACTAGTAGTTTTGATTAATTTTATTCAGTTTATTTATTCTTGCTTTTCTTGCTATTGCTTATTAATTGGCCACTAGTAAGCATGTTTTGGGGGTTTAGGGTTGAACTTGGAAGAGAGAATCCTAAATTGACCTTGGGATTAGATAATGTGTAATTAGGTTTAAGTTTAATAAGGAATTAGGTTTTAATCTAATTTGCGTCTAGGATAGGAATATACCTAGAAGCTCCGCATAATCAAATTAGGGTGAGTTCGATCTAAAACGCATTTTAGTTAATTGTGTGAGGCATTACATAGTTAATTAAGATAGGTTTATAAATGGACCGGAAGGCATTTATAAACATTAATACTCTAGGTTAGCGATTAGGTTAATTCAAAATTAAATTAGTGGGGATTAATTCTAAGAAACCAACAAGGGATTAGTGACTCTAGGTTGTATTTCTTGATATTGGAAATTCGCTCTTTTCGAAAAGTCTTTTTGCTATTATTTCTTATTTATTTTCTTATTGAAAACAATTGATTTTCTCAACGTAAACGAAAAAAAAAAAAGAAATTTAACACCTAATCACTAGTTTGACTGAGTCCCCGTGGGAACGATAATTTTCTTACTTACTCTTTATTACTTGATACGGCCCGTATACTTGCAGAGTTTTAGGCTTAAAGTTTTGCTCTATCACGTTCATGTTCACTTGTGCTTTATGGTGATGCTTTTATTTGGTTCTTAAACATTGAACATCACATATGTATGAGAACTATATATCAATATCATGCGAAGGTGTGTAGTTTGCTTACCAATACAAGACTTTAAAACCCAAAGAAAAAATAAATCAGGTGAACCCTAGAGTTCCCCACAAACACTTCACTGTGTGCTCTTGATGATTTTTTTTTCATCTCTCATAGAAGTGTTTGAGGGAACTCTTGGCGCCACTTGATAGTTGATAGATATGGAGATTAATTGCTCACACACACACACGTACGCACACTCCATATATGTTGCTCTTACATAATTGTTTGATATACTCAGAAATATTTCCTTTATATATGATCAAATTCTTAGTCCATTTAATTTAATGCTCTTACCTACGCTTGTGGTTATGTATTTAAAATGGAATATTTGTTTTTATTTATCCTAAAAGAATAAACCGTTCTATATATGTTAAATATATGGAACTTCTTTAATATTTATATGTTTGAGGCACTGTGAGACACTAAATATGGGCACATTTTTCTATAGAGATTCAAATAATAGTTTATCATTCTATGAGGAGCTAGCCTTTATGCTATACCGAAACTCGTTGGTTATATATATGGGACTTGTTCACATGTACGTTCGATCTTTGATCTGTTATATAGATATGATCATGTTCGTTGGTCAATCTCAACGGAAGGCCTAAAATGGTACTGTAAATTTGTATTTCAAATCATTTATGGTATCACTAATTAATTATTGTCTCCTTTTCTTTTCTTTCTTTTTTGACATGGAGTGTATTATTCCAATTAATGTACTGTTTTGACATCAGTGATGAGTTTGCTTTTAGAGGAAAATGTATGTAGTCTTCACTAACCCCTCTTCCCACTTAATTTATCCACCATTGGATTTCTTTTAGGGAAAATTCCATTTAAATACCATGTGAATTTGCAAAACCTCCAAAAGTCCTCCGAATTTGTAAAAAGACTCAGAGGTGATATGGACCTTTTAGGGTTATGCAATTTCGTGACAAAAGACCACACTGCCCTTGCCCTTAATATGTTAGAAGATAGGTTATTCAAAGTCACTGGCAGTACACTTTTCATTCGAAGGCAGACAAGAAAATTGACCCCCACTGCTGGAGCTCGCTGCGTCGTCTGGACGCGCCGCCGTGGACCGCCCATCCACCGCCGTTGACTCCGCCGTGGACCACCGACCCACCGCCGTTCAAGCACAAACAAGAACAAACAAGAGGCACGTTTAGCTCTCTGTTCCCAATTTATTAACTTCCCTTTGATTTGTAAGTCTGCAATAATTTATGACAGAGTTGCAATATCAAATAATGTCAAAGTGTGAATGAATTTAAGTTTGACATCCTGGGTTTTAAATTGCTAAAGTGGAGTCATTTGCTTTTCTCCTCTCTTTTTATGCTTGTCTCGTGGTCCCATAATTTTTTTCTAAAAAATTGATTAATGGAAATGAAGCATCTTTTTTATGTACGGTGCATCATAAAGGTGCTGCATCCATCCAAAGATTCAACGCACCAACTAAAATTAATTAAACTCGTGCATTCATTGTAATTATTTGCTCTCGGAACACATTTCTCTCGCATTTAGGTTTTTGCTTTCTTGTTGGAACCTTTATTATCATTGTCTCCATATGCATAATTGCTACATAACTTTTTATATGGGTTTTTGTGAAAGTTCATTTTTTGTGGGTTTTACAAAACAAGCTTGAAGAAGTGAAAAAGGGAACCCTAAAGAAACAATGGTAATTTTCACTTCGAAATTGTAATTCTCACTTCACGAATGGTAATTCTCACTTCAGGTTTTGTAAAAGTCCATTTTTTTTTATGTTTTTACAAATCATGCTTCATGTAAAAAAGTGAACCCTGGACTTCACAATGGTAATTTTCACTTCGAAATGGTAATTGTCACTTCACGAATGGTAATTCTCACCAGGTTTTGTAAAAGTCCATTTTTTTGTGTTTTTACAAAACATGGTAATTTTCACTTCGAAATGGTAATTCTCATTTCATATGTGTAATGGTAATGGAAATGACTTAAAATCCCTGAAGCACTTGTAAATGCACTTAAAGGCACTTGTAAAATCCCTTGAAGCACTTGTAAATGCCAATACAAAGTATGTTATAAATAATATATTTTGTGTTAATCTCATATCCTTCATCAACTTTACTACCTTCTTCGTTGTTTGTTGCAGGTTGGAATGCAAGATGACAACAAATATGGCGGCAACACCTTCTTCAAAGTCACTAATTTGTTTTTTCCATGTTGGGGGGGAGTTCGTAGCCAACGGTGAAGGTGAAGTTAAATATAATGGTGGGAGTGTGAGGGTAAAATCGATAAAGGAGGGGATGAAAGTTGAAGAATTGAGGGTAATGATAGGACAATGGTTTGGTTTAGATGGTAATGGGTGTGACATTAAATACACTTTAAGCTTTGATGAAAAGATTTTAGTAGACATGGTTGATGATTATGAAATGGATAATCTGTTTAGTTATAATGAAAGAAGTGCACATGTGTATATAGGATGTAAAGGTAATGATACTGCAGCAAGGGAGATGGATGATCAAGAAAGGTATGTCATAGTTAGTTTAGTTAGAACAGTAATAATCTCATATAGGGTTGTTTGTAATATCTTGATAAAAGTTGTCATTATCTATGCAGGGTTCATCAATTCGTGGATCTTATAGAGCAAATGGCTTACATTGAGGAGCCAATGTCATACGGAGCGAGTGATGATTGATGCAATTGCATATGCAAGACTTGATTGTGACTTCGAATCTGCGATGGAACAAATGAAGCTTTTCAATAAGGAAGCATTTGAGTGGCTGATACATCATGGTGATATTGACAAATGGGCCATGAGCAAGTTCCCATTTCAACTGTGGGATAAAATTACCACAAACCTGGCTGAGTCCTTCAATGCTTGGATGGTGAAGGAGAGACATCATATTGTTGCCCAGCTTATACATGAGCACCGTGACAAAGTTGCAAAGAAGATATATGCAGCAAGTATGGCAATGAGTAAGTGGAAAAATGGTGTTAGCCCGAACATCGAACAACAAGTGCTGGAAAATGTGGCACGGGCTGAATACATGAATGTTCGATATATGGAGCCGGAAGGGCGCAGGTCCGTACTGGCAAGTGGGCGCTAATGGTTGAGTTGAACTTGCGCGAGTGCACATGTAAAGCATGGCAAATGTCAGGTATTCCTTGTCCTCATGCGTGTGCAGCCATAAAGGGTGTTCATGGTAATGTGTACAATTATGTTGATGAATGCCTTACATTAACAGCCCAAAAAAAGATTTATAGTCGAACCATGACTCCTGTTGTCACAATAGACATGCCAAATCCAAATGAATTCCGCCTATATGACATAGGAAGTCAAGTGTTCCTGACACCTCCCAAGACTAGCCGTCCACCTGGAAGGCCAAGAGTTGAAAGGATAGAGTCACAATTTCGCAACAAGAAGATTTACCATTGCAGCTCATGCCACGAAGAAGGACACAAGAAGAACC
The DNA here is from genome assembly GCA_019022615.1 of Acacia melanoxylon. Classification (NCBI taxonomy): domain Eukaryota; kingdom Viridiplantae; phylum Streptophyta; class Magnoliopsida; order Fabales; family Fabaceae; genus Acacia; species Acacia melanoxylon. The sequence continues at coordinate 3,738,362 of JAFJYJ010000052.1, forward strand.
GCAAAAATCCAAACCCAACTTAACTTTATTTGATCGGTTGGAGTCGTGGGGTAAATATTGTACAAGTCATCTTTTGGTATATATATACATTGACTTGGATCCCTTTACATCTTTTTGGGTAGAAGGGCTATAATACTTATAGGATCACTCAATATGTAATTAGTGTAAATGGCACAGAATATGTTCTTCCGTGGGAATGACACGGAAACATTACGTCAATGTGGATCGTAATGTTCTCTTGTCATTTTACTTTATTTTGTAAATGTTGTCATCCCATTATAACTTTTTGTAATTGTGAACCTATCAACACCAAAATGACTATCTGTTGGTGGAGACTATGTAATGGTAGTTACATTTATGGGAAGCATCATTATCAAATGTTGTGTCAGGATTTGTAAAAATCCATCTGTTGTTGTTCAGGAATGGTAATTGTCACTTCTGAAATGGTAATTCTCACTTCAGATTTTGTGAAAGTCCATTTTTGTGTGTGTTTATGGTTCAAGTAAAAAAAGTGAACCCTGGACTTCACAATGGTAATTGTCACTTCACGAATGGTAATTCTCACTTCTGGTTTTGTAAAAGTCCATTTTTTTTTTGTGTTTTTACAAAACATGGTTCAAGTAAAAAAAGTGAACCCTAGACTTCACAATGGTAATTTTCACTTATGAAATGGTAATTGTCACTTAACGAATGGTAATTCTCACTTCTGGTTTTGTGAAAGTCCATTTGTTTTGTGTTTTTACAAAACATGGTTCAAGTAAAAAAAGTGAACCCTGGACTTCACAATGGTAATTCTCACTTATGAAATGGTAATTGTCACTTCACGAATTGTAATTCTCACCGGTTTTGTGAAAGTCCATTTTTTTGTGTTTTTACAAAACATGGTTCAAGTAAAAAAAGTGAACCCTGAACTTCACAATGGTAATTCTCACTTATGAAATGGTAATTGTCACTTAACGAATGGTAATTCTCACTTCTGGTTTTGTGAAAGTCCATTTGTTTTGTGTTTTTACAAAACATGGTTCAAGTAAAAAAAGTGAACTCGGACTTCACAATGGTAATTCTCACTTATGAAATGGTAATTGTCACTTCACGAATTGTAATTCTCACTCGGTTTTGTGAAAGTCCATTTTTTTTTTTTGTGTTTTTACAAAACATGGTTCAAGTAAAAAAGTGAACCCCGAACTTCACAATGGTAATTCTCACTTATGAAATGGTAATTGTCACTTCACGAATGGTAATTCTCACCAGGTTTTGTGAAAGTCCATTTTTTTGCGCTTTTACAAAACATGGTTCAAGTAAAAAAAAAGTGAACCCTGGACTTCACAATGGTAATTCTCACTTATAAAATGGTAATTGTAACTTCACGAATGGTAATTCTCACTTCTGGTTTTGTGAAAGTCCATTTTTTTTTTGTGTTTTTAAAAAAACATGGTTCAAGTAAAAAAAGTGAACCCTGGACTTCACAATGGTAATTGTCACTTATGAAATGGTAATTGTCACTTCACGAATGGTAATTCTCACTTCTAGTTTTGTGAAAATCCATTTTTTTTTTGTTTTTACAAAACATGGTTCAAGTAAAAAAAGTGAACCCTGGACTTCACAATGGTAATTCTCACTTATCAAATGGTAATTGTCACTTCACGAATGGTAATTCTCACTTCTAGTTTTGTGAAAGTCCATTTTTTTTTTGTGTTTTTACAAAACATGGTTCAAGTAAAAAAAAGTGAACCCTGGACTTCACAATGGTAATTGTCACTTATGAAATGGTAATTGTCACTTCACGAATGGTAATTCTCACTTCTGGTTTTGTGAAAGTCCATTTTTTTGTGTTTTTACAAAACATGGTAATTTTCACTTCGAAATGGTAATTCTCATTTCATATGTGTAATGGTAATGGAAATGACTTAAAATCCCCGAAGCACTTGTAAATGCACTTACAGGCACTTGTAAAATCCTTGAAGCACTTGTAAATGCTCATACAAAGTTTGTTATAAATAATATATTTTGTGTTAATCCCATATCCTTCAGTCAACTTTACTTCCATCATTTACAAATTATTTACAAACATAGAGCACATCAAAAAATTGGGTTGAATCCTAAGACACAAAAGTGTCAAAATAATTGAAAAAACCAACATCTAACAATAATGCTCATGTCTTCCTTCTCTTCCTTTGGGTTGGTGGAGGAGTCGGGAGTCCCAAAGCAACATCTTTGGCGATATTCAATTCATGGTTGACCACCACCACGAGGGTACACCTATACTCGTTGAAATGGTCATCGCCATACCGCATAATTTCTTTGGGTTTCCAATTGTGCAACCAAATCAACACATGCACGCCACGTCTTGCCTACAAAACACGTAAACACACCAATTAACAAATTTACAATAGTTTACCATTTTTGACTTTCTGTCACAGAATGACACTCACAAATTTGGTTGCTGTGGAACGGGTGGCCAAATAATTTCTATGCTTCGCATCTTGGCTTTGTCATTTGGTTTCACAAGTTGGATAATCTCTTCAAAACGAGCCCTCTGTAAACAACACACATGCATTAAATAATGGTTTACTACACTCAATCGTAAATAAAAGCTGAATACATGTAACATACAATTTGTTTAATCGTCGTTGCTCGAGGATTAACACATCCAGTTTTCTTGTTTTTCCCAGACTCATTCTTACTCATGGCGATGTTTGTCTTCATTGAGTCTAAGACATAAAAATTCTTCGTGGCTGGATCAATGACAGTGCAAAACCAGTGGTGATCAACCAATACTGGTCCCATTATCAATTCACAATCACCAATGTTGTAATCTATATATTTAGGCAATAGTTGTTCCTTCCACTGAGAAACTTTCCATCCCGGTGGTTTTGTGGCCAATAAATTCTGCATAATCAACACATATTGAAGTCAAACATACCTATGTCAATGGGAAATAAATTATGCATAATCAACACATATTGCGCACTCCCTACTCATGTCAGTAAAGTTAGCAACTTTATTCTCTTTTTAAAACTCCTTGCTAAACATAAAGTACGCATTATTAGTGGACATTTTGCTACACTTTTGCTTTGGTATACCTGAAAAATTGAAATGGCAGTACACAAAATTAGGAGAGTTCATGAACCACATATAACAACAAAAATATTTGTATAAATCAGCATCTTGAAGGCTATAAGTTTATTGTGAGCAAAAAAAAAAATTACTTTGGGGTTGAGAAAGTTATGAATATGATGATATAATAATGAAAAGGCATAATGATAGTTTTGACAAGTATAGAGGATATATACAATGCTGGGACAAAGACCCTCTAACAAGCTGTAGAATATAAGCCACAGATTAAACACCAAGATATCAAAAACCAAGAAGTCAAACAACAACAATTGAAATTGAAAAATAAAAATCAATCTCGAAGGGGACCATAGGCAAGATGTAACCAATTTTTTAGTGAAACCCCAATAAACTTACAAGGCATGCTCTGAACTAGCTGCAATAAAGAAGAAAATATGATGCATGTGTTGAGGGATTGTCATATAGCCTGGGACTTATAGAGGGAGTTAAAGGGGGGTATTACTGTCTTGGAGTTTGGAAGCTTGTAGGGAAGAGAATGGATTGAATGGAATTTAAAGAACCCAGATGGTGACTAGAGTCTGGTGTTCGGGCTAACTTGCTGGTTGTTGTGGAATTGGCGTAATAGGAGCAGATTTGAGGATGATTTTAAGTTGCTTGATTGCAGAAGGAGGATTATGGAGAGGTATGTGAGTGAGGTTAAAAGTGCTAGAGTGGAGTTTGGAAGAGTAGAAGGAATAAGAAGGGAGGTGGGGATCCGATGGGTGAAGCCAAGGGAGGGTGGAGCAAAATTAATGTGGATGGTCTTTGTCGAAGAGTGCGAAAGAGGAGGGTTTGTGGAGGTGTAATTAGAGGAGGGGATGGCAAATGGGTATGTGCATTTGCAAAAAAGTTGGGGTATTGTTCAGCCATCAAAGCTGAACTTTGGGCTGCTTTAACTGGTTTAGAACTTGCTATCAGTTGTAATCTTGCTTGTGTAATTTTGGAATGTGATTCTGTGGCATGTGTCGTGAGGCTAATTGAGAATTTGCAGGTTAATGGTGTGTGTGATTCAAGCTTGCTGCAACGGATCAGTCTAGCTATTAGTAGGTTTTCAATTTTCATGATTAAAACAGTGATCATTTATTTACTTGCAGATTACATAGATCAATCAATCATAACATACAAGTGTACCTTGATTCCTTCAAAATTTCGGACAGCGTCGTTCATTGGTTTTAAAACTGTTTTAAACTATAGAACAATGTTTAAATCATCATTTTAACGTCTCCAAGTATCATTCAACCATCTAAAGTAGTTGTTCAGCATAGGGAAGCATTCAACATCAAACTTTAAAATAGATCATAGCTCCCAAATTCACTTACCTCGCCCGCCACAAATTTAAATATACAATATTACATATTCCTTGTACTTATCTTGCCTCTCAATATAAAACATGTGACTCAACATCTAATCTTGAAATTTTCCAGCTTCGGGATATACTATTTTCACCACCAAAGTAGCATGTTTACCGCTTATTTAACATTCTTGACCGTACCTTAGTACATTGGGTCACTTGATTAACGTTTAAAAATCTCAAAACATCAATTTATAATCAGTTTTTAACCTTCAAAATCATTCAAACAGCAGCACCTAATGATCTGAAAAATATTTCAAGTTTCCAAAAACCATCATCCTCAAGCAAAAGTGCAAAACTCAACATGTAAACACTTACACATCCATATAACATTCAAATACCCCTCTCATACATCAGTAATCAATCATTTCAACGAGGATTTAATAATGGGGTAAGGATTTAATAATAAAAAATCATTCGAATAGTATTTCTACAACTCCTCCGAAAATTCCAGCCCCAATCGCAAGATTTAGACCTTCATTTTAAAGTCTCCATACTTAATTTAGACATCAATCCAACCATATATCACCAATTCCATAATCTATTAAACAAATCTCCTTTTTTAGCCTAAATTTCAGAGAATTCTACATCTGACTCACAAGATTCGATTCACATAAGCTTTAATTTTAACCTCAGCAACAAATTTTTATCCAAACCGTAGGCAACGAAAGTGAATATCTTCTTCTAACATACCTCAGGTGGCCACTGACTGCGAGAACGAAACGAGACCGTCACTTTCTTCAACCCTAGATCTAGAGACAAGAGTGACCCGCGACGCAGCAAATCGATTGAAGGCCTGAAATCGACTTCCTTCCTTTCAACAGTGATCGACTAGCGGCCGGAGATCTTTCTGTCCTAAGTCGGCGATTAACGGAGACGAAGATGAAGCTCGCGCGAAGAGAGAAGCAACGTTCGAATGAGCGAATGAGAGTTGTTCGATTGAGCGCGTGAATGTGATTTAGATTCCTCCCTCCGCTATGTTATTGAGGGGTAGTGTGGTCTTTTATCACGAAATTGCATAACCCTGAAAGGTCCATATCACCTCTGAGTCTTTTTACAAATTCGGAGGACTTCTGTGGGTTTTACAAATTCACATGGTATTTAAATGGAATTTTCCCTTTCTTTTAATGGTTGAGATTTTATATTATATTAATAATAGTATTGTAGTATTAAATATTAAAGGATAAGAATATTTTTATAGACAAAAACTCAATCATTAAAAATCAATCCAAAGATACATAAATTACGTGGATTGGAAAAGAAGTGGGGACACTTCTTTGCCTTACCATTACTGCAACGCGATTCAAGAGCCTACCACACCACTCAAAGGCTGGATGAACCTTCTTTGTGCTCTTATAAAGTGGGTATTGGCTATTGCCACAAAAGGAGCTATTTTTATTAATTAATCATTGAGTAAGTATATGTGTTGACGATTACTAATTAATATAATGACGCACGTTATGCATATTTAGCCATTATTTTTATAGTTATTATTCTCCAGCAAATTAAATATCATTTCTTTATTTACTTTTTTCACTTCAATTGTTTAAAACTGAAAAGAGAAAAGGGGCTTGACTCCATTTGGGTTCTTCTTCCCGGACTAGATATTATTGGATCATGAAGTTTAAATTAAGAAACAATAAAGATAATTTCTTAGCTTGGGCTAGAACTGATAAACAATAAGATTAAGAATAATTCTCGTAGAAGCTTAAATAAATTCCTTTATCCTGTACGAGATCGAGTAGCAGAAATGTAGGTGACTACGTAATACGTACGCCCAAAGTTCAACTCCAATCTATATTTTACATTTTCAATCATCATACAATGCAAACTAAACCGCACTTTCTGCTTTGTCGTTTTGTAGCTAATAACTTCCATTATGTCTCTCTCGTTACGACCCTCTTTCTTCTAGCTATGGCTCCTTGAAGTAATCCTTTTCATAATGTGCAGAGCAAAACACAAACACAGAGTATAATTAACATTGTACATACTTTTGATGAACACGTTAGAAAATGAAGGATTGAAGTAGAGAGGAAACAATAGCCTTGAATCCTTAATACTTAATCCTTAAATCAATGAGAGTACAAGAGCCTTCATAGAGGCAAAATTATGATCTACAATAATCATAGAATTTAATCTAATCTAAATAAATCTTGATCAAATATAAACTCCAGTAATAATATTTCTAAGATATATCAAATATCAATAAATGATACATAATATGTATACCTAATCTGTCTCCATAAGTAACTTCCCTATAAAACTAGTTATGTTGGACCAGATCAGTTCAAGAGCCTCAAAAAAGATAAGCCTACGTGTACCTTCACTATCAGGATATATATACAAGTGTAGTTTGAATCTGGTCGTGATTGAGGGAAAGATTAGGGCAACAGAATATATCTGTATATATCATTATTGAAGTGGGAGCTAGCGTGACCTTGAGCTCTCCTTTGCTTTTACTCTCATCATGGATCATCTTCAATCCTTTTCCCTTCTTATCAAAACACACTCTACATTTGTTGCTTTTTATATCAGAATCAAATCTTCATCGGCCAGCTCAATCATTATTTCGCTCAGATCTCTCCTTTGCTTTTTCTAGAATGAAGTTTAGTCTAATTGATGATGCTTAAAGAATTAATCACATATATATATAGAGTCATGATAATTAGTGTTAGTCTTCAACAATTTGCAGAGAATAGATCCTTATGATGACCACTGTTTGACATATATACCAGAATCTGGAAATAAAAATAATTTCTTAAGAGAAACTATTGATAAGCACTGAAGCCAAGAATATCAGAAAATGGAAATGAAGGAAAATGGACATATCAAAAGAAAACCAAACTCTGACACACACACACACACAAACACACATAAGATTCTCAAGTTGGTTGCGTTACGTTCATCATAATTCATATAGTCTATACATTAGTCCAGGTTCACTTGTGAGCCTCATCACTTTCTGCTTTAATTTGTGGAGTTGCTTTTATTCTTTGGTGCGTTCAAAGTGTACGATATCATATGAACAAAACGTATGTATAGCTCCGAACTATATATAAATAGGATATGTTGGTGTATGTTTCCTTGCCAAGATGTCTTGCCAAAACCCTAAGCAGTTAAATCAGGTGAACCCTAGAGTTCCCCGCAAACACTTCGTTGTGGGCTATCATTGAATCAATGGTTTTTTTTATCTTTTTATTTTTTATTTTTTTAACTTCACTGAAGTGTTTGGGGGAACTCTTGATGCCACTTGATAGTTGAAATATATCATTCTCTAACTACTTCCAAAAATAATTTGCCCTCAATTTCTCCCACTCGTTCGTTTTGGTAAGTACTTATTAGTGTATTTTCAAAATCCTTGCTTCTATTATATTAATGTTTTTAGCAACGCCAATACACTATATCCTAAACTTAAAACGGCTTAGCATTTAGATGTGCTCGGATGGTCTGCAAAGGAACCTCTTGCGGCAGCTGCTTTAATGGCTTTTTTTAGTGCGGTCTATATCCGTAGAGCGAAGAAGCAAGCATGCTTACTGTTCTGTAGCTTCTTTTTTCCTTTCTCCATTATCAAAGAAAAGAAAAAGGCCAAAAACAATGTAACTCATCATGAGACTCACCTTTTAATTAGATACTCTCTATGTATATCTTCAATTTTTCTTTAGTTCATCACATACACACACTGAATTTATAACCGTATAACTAGTTTGATTGATATACATAAATATCTAAAAATTCAACATGGTGGATGTGGGATTTTCTTAATCCAGATCCTGAAAACTCAGAAGATTCAATCACCAAACACCCAAAACTTAACAAAATATTATTGGAAATTTTAAAGTTGCTAGGGGAATGGGACGATAGAAAATTGAAGGGGCTTTTATCTGAACAAGGACTATGTTGTTGCTGATATATATGTACAGCTTAATGAGGGATGAGAAGGGAAGCAGAGATGGGATATGGAATAAAGTGTGTAAATGAAATTAGGGGCCTCGTCATGTGCCAGATATTCATGTGGTTAGCCATACATGAGAGACTTTTAACAGCAGAAAGAAAGAACAAAAGACGGGAGGTTCAGAATTATACCGGCTGCAAGGAATTAACAGACTGGTTTAGATAAAATCTGTCACTAAGAAGTGAACAATGGGTGGTAGTCTATACATGCGTTCATGTTCACTTGTGCTTTATGGTTACGCTTTTATTTGGTTCTTAAACATTGAACATCACATATGTATGAGAACTATATATAAATACCCTGCGAAGATTTGTATTTTTCTTACCAACACAAGACTTTAACCCAAAGGAAAAAAATCAGTTGAACCCTAGCTAGAGTTCCCCACAAACACTTCACCGTGGGCTCTTAATGCTTTTTTCAATCTCTCACTGAAGTGTTTGAGGGAACTCTTGGCCCCACTTGATGGTTGATAGAGATGGAGATTAATTGCTCACACATGATATATGTTGCTCTTACATTTGTTTGATATTCTCTGTGATCACTACTAGAAAAAAGCTTTATAACGTACTTTTTGTTAGCCTTTCTACGTCTTTTTTTTGGGGACGCCTATGTAGGAGTCGTAGTAAGTCAAGACTTACGGCGTCCTAAAACAATTAGGATGACATATTGCTTTTTTTTTTTTTTAAAAAAAAACCTCCTCTAACCTCAGGTTCGAGGGGTTGGCCGTGGAAGAAGAATTGGGAGGTTTGGCCATGGAAGAAGAACCGGCAAGAACAACACAACAACAATCAACATACTTCAAAAGAACCAGCAAGAACTACACATCAACAATCAATAATAATAATAATAACACCAGAGTAGCCACAATCGGCATCTATCACCAATTCACACAAAAACTTCGAAGTTCAGATGTCAGGAGAGCCACAATCGGCTTCTATCACCAATTCAAACAAAAACAAGATGAAAAAAAAATTAAATCAAAGAACCAGATAAACGTGAGATCTAGAAGTTCGAACAGCTCGACATCGTCGTCGATCGTGTTCATCTAAATCAAACAAAGAAATCAAACTACCGTGCAAGAAGACCAAATCAAGCAAATAAATAATCAAATCAAACCAAATTGAAGTCATCGTCTGCAGATTTGAAATCGCCGTCGCAGATCTAAAGAGGGAGTAGAAGAAAAATCGAAGTCACTGTCCGCAGATCTGAAATTGATGTCCCAGATCTAAGGAAACCGTCATCGCAAATCTAAAATCATTGTGCAAGAAAACCGATCTTTGCATTCACCGTCCACCGTCACCTTCACGTTCACCATCTGCATATCGCATTTGATGTCTGTCGTCACCTTCAATTCGTCTTTGCTGAAGAGAGAGCTGAGAGAACTCAAGAGCTGAGAGATGAGCAAGAATGTTTGAAGCACTAAAAGTGTTTAGGTGTGTGCTGAAAGATGAGCGAGAGCTATGAGATTTCAAAAGTGTTCAGGCGTCCCAATTTAAAGTTAGGACGCATAAAGGATCACTTTTGGTGTCTTAAACACAATTTAGAACGCCAAAAACAATGCTTTTGGAGCTAGACGTGGCGCCAGGGTTCACTTTTGACGTCCTAAATTAAATTTAGGACGCCAAAAATTCTGCTTTTGGAATTCCAAATTTAATTTAGGATGCCCAATATGTTGAATTTCCTCTATATAATTACAAAAATGCCACAATCTTTATATTTTCCTTCCCTTCTAAAAAACAAACGTCTTTTAAGAAAGTAAAATCACTTTTTGTAGTAGTGAATATTTCCTTTATATACATACATACATACATACATACATACATACATACATACATACATACATATAGATTTATGTGTGTATATATCTACACACACGTGTGTGTGCGCATCTACATAGATACACACACACATATATGTGTGTGTATATATATATATGGTCAAATTCTTACACCTTTTAATTTAATGCTCTTACCTACGCTTTTGGTTATGTTTGTAAAATGGAATGTTTGTTTTTATTTATCGTAAAAGAATTAACCGTTCTATATATGATATATATATGGGACTTTTCTTTTAATATTTATATGTTTGAGGCGAGACACCAAATGTGAGTACATCTTTCTATAAAGATTCAAATTATAGCTCATAATTCTATGAGGAGCAAGCCTTTTGGATGCAGCTTTGGTCCTGCCGTCCTATACCCAAAGTGGTGCCGTTTTGGTGCAAGATAGCAAGTTTTTTTTTTCTTTGAAAAATATTTTAGGGCACTAAATAATATTAAAAAGATATTTCAGGATACTGACTGATACTAAAAAAAATACTATTTCATGGTACTAACTAATACTAACAAAATTCTTCTGGATATTAAATGTTACTAAAAAAAATACCTTATGATCTTAGAAAATTATTTTAGAATCTTCAAAAAATTTCCTCAAGTATATTTTTAGTATCAATAAATATCTAAAATATTTTTTCAAGATCATGAGGTATTTTTTCAATATCTTGAAGTATCTTGTTAGTACCAGTTAGTTCCCTGAAATAGTTTTTTAAAATCCTAAAATAATTGTTTAAGATCATGAAGTATTTTTTAGTACTAGTAAGTATCCTGAAGTATCTTGTTAGTACAAGTTAGTGCCCTGAAATATTTTTTCAATATCCTAAAATAATTTTTCAAGATCATGATATTTTTTTAGTACCATTTAGTAATACTGAAGTATCTTGTTAGTACCAGTCAGTGCCCTAGAATATTTTTCGAAGATCCTAAAATAATTTTTTAAGATCATGAGATATTTTTTCAATACCAATCAGTATCCTAAAGTATTTTGTTAGTACCTGTCAGTGCTCTGAAATATTTTTTCAAGAACCTAAACTAATTTTTCAAGATTATGAAGTATTTTTTCAGTACCAATCAATATCCTAAAATATTTTTTTAGTATCATTCAGTGCTTTAAAATATTTTTCCAAAAAAAAAAGGAACTTATTGTTTTACTCCAGAATGGCGCCGTTTTGGGTATAGGGCGGCAGCGGACCAAAGGGGATAGCGGATCAAAGCGGCAGCCTAGCCTTTTATGCTATACCGAGGTTGATTATATATATGGGACTTGTTCCCATGTACGTTAAGTCTTCTCAATTCTATAGATATGATCATGTTCGTAGGTCAATGACAACGGAAGGCCTAAAATAGTTCTGTAATTGTATTTCAAATCCTTTATGGTATCACTAATTAATTAATGTCTCCTTTTTATTTTTCTTTTTCTTTTTGACATGGAGTGTATAATTCCAATCAATGTACTGTTTTAAAAGCCACATTGGATGTTGAGTCGAAAAAGTTAGTAGGTCATAGTTCAAACAGTCGAATCGGTGTGGCCATCTGATTGGATGAGAGACATAATAATGAAATTAAGAATAATTTTATGTACAAATATAATAATATGTGTAAAAAAATATTAATATAATTATAATTAAATTAGGTTGGTGTGAGTGATGCGTTTGCTTTTATGGGAAAAGGGGTCAGTGATGCCGATACCATGACCGTAGAGTCAGTGATGCGTTTGCTTTTATGGGAAAATGGGTCTTCACTGACCCATCTCTCCACTTCATTTATCCACTCGGAGAAGAAGTGGAGACACTCCTTTCCCTTACAAGCAGCGTGATTCAAGAGCCTACCACGCCACTCAAAGACTGGATGAACCTTGTTTGTGCTCTTATTGTTAGTATTTAGGTGTCCTAGAGACAATCCATAAGGACATATCAGCACCTTTTTCTACGTTGTAGTATTTCATAAATGAGCATATTTTATCTTTATCATATTTATGTCTCAGCTTTATTTTAAAGTAAATATGTGTTTGAAGATAAAAGCCCTAGGAATAGAATATGTGTTAATCTCGAGGATCAATAATAAGAGATCATGATCATGAGGACTCGAGAACACTGTATATCTATTACCTAAAATTTGTTCCTAGTCTTGTGATAGGGGAAAACTTTAAGCCTATAAACTCCGCAAGTATACGGGCCGTATCAAGTAATAAAGTGACAAGAAAAGTATCGTTCCCACGAGGACTTTGTATCACAACCTCAATTAAGCATTAATTTTACAATTTCGTTTACGTTGAGCAAACCAAATTAAATTTAATTAAAGGGGAAATAAAATAAAATCAAAATAAACAAACAAACTACCACAATAATAAAATGAGCAACCCAGAGTCACTAATCCCTTATTAGTTTCATAAACCTTGATTTCACTAATTTAATTAGCCTTAATATTAATTTTGTTAATCTCGAGTATAAATAGCTATAAGTGCCTGTCGGTCCACTTACAACCCTCTCTTGAGTATAATTTGTTATGTTTAACATAATTACTCAAGAGGCAATAAAACTCGAACACACTCCTCAACAATTATATGGGGCCATTAGGTATATGTCTATCCTAATCGCAAATTAAATCGTAATCTAATCCCATATTACTTAATCTCAGAGCTTAATTAAAATTCCCTTCGTCAAGGTAAATCATAATTCTCAAATTCATATTCAATGATGGCCAGTCACTAAATAGATAAAGCTAAACAAGATTAAGTAACCAAAATTAATATTAATTATAACTAATTAATAAAAACAAAGTCTCATCAACAAATAAATTCATAGCTCCTCTAGGTTGCAAAAAGACATTAGTCAAACATGGCTTTAATCAAAAACCATCAGAGAATTTAAATGCAGATTCAAACAACAAACAGTAAGAAATCCGTCCAAGTCTGCCTCTGGAGCTTCTATCACGTAGCTGTGTGTCTGGGATGGGGAGATCGACAGTGGTTGTTGGGTGAAGCTGCCGATGGTGAAGAGGTGGATGGAGGTATGGTGAAGATGCTCGCCGGCGACTGTGGTGGAGAATAATGCCGCCGGCGAGGGAGGAAGAAGAAGGATGAAGGTCTGGACCACGGCGCTGCTTCTATGCTTTCTTCGCTCAAGTCATGCTCACCGTCGCCTCTGTTTTTCTCTTTTTCTTTCCACTCGTGCTCACTGTTCTGATTCAAAATGCCGCCTCCCAATTCCAAATGTGCCTCTGCTTTTTAATTTAGGTCTTCCCTTCCTCTTTTCAAAAACGGTGTCGTGGCTCCACTTCTTTTTTATATAGCTTTTTAGGTCTTCAATTGTCAACAATTTGTGGGTCCCACATCCATTGAATCAATTGCTGAAATCAATCTCGCTGGAGTCGCTGGAGTCCTGGTCCTTTGATTATGAAAAAGAAAAATTTATATATTTAAAATAAAAATAATAATTAAAACATAAACTTTTTTCTTTTTCTTTTTCTTTTTCTACCTTATATCATTATAATTTACTTCTTCTTATATATAAACCTAAATATTTCTATTTAATTAAAATTGAGATATTTGTAATAAAATCCCCCAAATAATGCATCCAAATTGATATCTCTTCAAAATCTCCAATAAATCCCTTTAATTTAGCATTGATGACTCCCCAAATATATTAAAATATGTCTCAAATATACTAAAAATGGGAAGTCATCATCTTGAATCACCAAGAAAGAGCATTGATGATCTCAATAAGACTAGTACGACATCGTCTACTTGTAAAGAAATACAAGGTAGGGACCTCATGGAATACAGGCATGGTGATGCCTTAGCTGATGTCGTGGGTGGATCTGTTGGAGAACAGATAGCACCGAACAGACCCACCGAGAGACTCCACAAAGATTCATTGTAGAGAGTATCATTGAATATGTAAAGTCTCTCATCGTTTGGTAGCGCGGATCGTCCTAGACTTAAGGATGTCATCGAACACTATGTCTTAGGGTTATACTTTGACTGTACAACTCTATCCGCCTGAAAATAGGGAGAACAGTGTACTCTTGGGTGTAACTCGAATACATAAGTATAGATGGATATTGTTCGTCTCGCAAGTGCACGAGTTTCACAAGTAATAAAGTGATAAGTAAAGTATCGTTCCCACGAGGATTTGTTTAACAAATTGGTCAAGCAAGAAGCTTAGTGAATTTCATCAAGTTGAGCTAAAACAAAGTTTTGAGTTGGAATGTGAATTTTTAAAGACTTTTTTTAAGACTAAAAATTGATAAAGGTAAATGATTCTTTGACTTCAAGGATAAAGAGCCTAGGATTCTTCTTCCCTTTTTCATTTCATAAAACTTGGTTACTTTCCTCTCTAGTAGTATTTCAATACATATATGTGTTAGTCTAAGGTTCACAAACACTTGACACGCTCTCTCGAGTCAAAATCAAGTTTCTCTTCTCATTAAGATGCACAATCTCTTGCTACAATTAATGAGAATCAATATTTAAGCAACAACCTTAATGTGACAATGCAAGGCTAATAAATATATCTCTATTTCACCAACAAACTATCCATTTATCAAGTAAACTTCAAGACAAGCATGATTTCAATCAAGTTCTACACCTAGACTAGCTCTCTCAAGTCATAACCTAAGTGAATAAATCATCTAAATGGAGGCCAATCACTTAGAAGCATTAAGCCAAGGTTAAAATCAACACATATATATATTTATCTACCAAAAGAGAGGAATATTCAAGTATTAATCCATACAAAGGGTAAGAAGAACCCTAGAATGAAAGGTTTAGCTACTCATGTTCAAATACAAAGAGAGTCTAAGCAAAGAAACTGAATACATGAAGAAGCTATGAAGAAAAGAGAAGAAAAGGGGAGAAACCAAGGTGAAATCCCCAAAATCTTGCTTAGGTTGAGCACCCAAGCCTCCAAGATTGCTAAGATCTCTCTCCAAAGCTCTTTCCTAGTGTGCCCACTTGTTTCCTTAGGTCAAGAGTGTGTTTTTCGGCCTTTCCCTTTAGGTTCAATAGTGTTTTTCTATTTCTGAAATGTTAAAACGCGAGCTGTACTTTCTGCATTTTTTTACGACGGTGCGGCCGGTTGTTCACTTCCGGAAACTGCGCCGCGCCGGTTGTTGACTTTCCGTGGAAAACTGCGGCAACGGCGACGTTGTTGACTTTCCGTAGCCGGTTTGTACGGGTTCTTCAAACTTTGCCCGCTTCACCTCCTTTATTTCTTTCCTTGTTTCTTGGTTCTTATAGAGCTTCAAAACTTGTCTCCATCTTCCTACAACATAGGAAGCAATTATCAATTCTCAATTGAATCAATAACTCTATAATAACAAGAATTTCTTTGATTTTTGCCTTATACTTTGATATGCACATTTTTCTCTATAACTTCATTTCTATGCACATTTTGAACCAAAAAATAGGTAAAAAGAGAGAGAAAATGTCTTTGGAATATTGTCAATTTCTAAGAGTTAACGAGATATCTTTGAGAGGACTCACGAGTCCCCTACAAGGGATTAGTCATTCACAAGACCTAGGTAGAGCTTAGATAGCTTCTAATTAACTCAGGAGTATGTGCGCACAGCAAGTGATCATGAAGAGTCATGATCTATCGTAGAGTTAATATAAGAAGATTCCTAGTTCTGTGAATTAGCTACATTTAGTCAATTAAGAGAGATGATACTCTATCTTTGCTCCCGACTAAATGTGAATGATGATGTGAGGGATGATGCTTGCACGGTATCCAAATATGAAAGGTAGATCACTTAATCAACTCAATTAGTTCTGGGGCCGCAGAGCATTGCTAGTGTCTTATGAGGTCATTAAATAAATTGGACTCATTAAAGAGGTTTTTAATTGGTCCAAGTTTATTTATGTCAGTGACTAATTGGGCCTAATGGGTCACAAACAAAGGTTATTCCCGATTGTTTAAAATTAGCAAACTTGGACCAATAATTGTTATTGGGCTTTATCAATAGTAAATGTGTAATTGAGTTGGAGTGGGACTCCAAGCCCAATGAGGAGATTTGAATTTTAATTCAAAAATGATAGGTTATAAAAGATAATTCTGAATTATCTAATATATATATATATATATATATATAAAGATCCAATAATGATTGGATGAAAATAGGAGAAATAATAAATGAGGATTGATTTAAAATGATTTTGAATTTTAGTTTAAGAGATGAATGTGATTCATCGTCTTAAATTATTATTCAATATTCAAATATAAATTTAATTCATTACGATTTGGATTTTTTTCAAACCAAGTTTGGATTGGGCTTTTCTTGTGAGCATTTAAAATAGGGTTAGACTCTTATAAAGTGCTGAATTTTTATATGCCCTTTTTATGAACGTTTTTTGAAGGAAAAAAATGTGAATTTAATATGACTTGGTTGACAAGATATGAATATGATTCATCATATTAAATTCAATCAATCAATCAAGATGTGAATTTAATGTGACTTGGTTGACAAGATATGAATATGATTCATCATATTAAATTCAATCAATCAATCAAGATATGAATTTGATTCATCATCTTAAATCCAATCAATCAATCAAGATATAAATTTAATTAATTATGAATTGGATTTTCCAATTCAAGCTTGGATTGGGCCTTTCTTGTAAGCACTTAAATTAGGGTTAGACTCTTATAAAGTGATAATTTTTGGTGTGCCTTCTTCTTGCACGTTTTTCTAGGAGAAAAACAAGAACCCTTCTGCTCTCTAAATTTAGGTCTTTACCAAAGGTTTAGAGAGGAAAAGACACCATTCATAAAAGGGTAAGGTTCCAACCTTGTTCATCCTATCCATAACCTAGTTCCAAGAAACCATCACCTTCTTGAAAAGAGTAAAACCCAAGGAAACCAAACATCAACCTTGTCTTCGCCTAGCAAGCATTCAAGGAGTGAGAGGTTTCAAGAGAAGGAGTTTCGTTGCAATCGGGAGGTAGCCGTGTGGATCAACGTTAGAGGACATCAACAACATTGAGGTCTTCAAGTGATCTAAGGTAATCCTAATCTCTAATAGTTGTGTTGTCAAGTTTTCCTAATCCCTAATAGTTGTTTTAACGAGTAATTCCAAAGTTCATGAATATTATAAATTGTTATGAATTATCATGAGCGCCGTAAAAAGTTACAGATTAATAATTATTAACTAATTAATGTAATGAGTTAAGATTAATAATTCATGAGAACGTAAGGAGTTACGGGTTTCATAACGATTAAACAAAATTTTTGTTTTCAACCTCATGAACCTTTGCATGAAAGTAATGTAATAGGCAAAATTAACCATCACTTATCAAGTGGGTATCGGCTATTGCCACAAAAGCAGCTATTTTTATTAATTAATTATTGAGCAAGTATATGTGTTGACGATTACTAATTGATTTAATGACGCACGTTATGCAAATGTAGCCATTATTTTAATAGTTATTATTCTCTAGCAAATTAAATAGCATTTCTTTATTTACTTTTTACGCATCAATTGTTTAAAACTGAAAAGTGAAAAGGGTCTTGACTCCATTTGGGTTCTTCTTCCCGAACTAGAAATCACTGGATCATGAAGTTTAAATTAAACTGCCGAAACTATTTAAATACTTTCTTAGCTTGGGCCTGAACTGATAAACAATAAAATTAAGAATAATTCTTGTAGCAGCTTAAATAAATTGTTGTTATCCTGTATGAGATCGAGTAGCAGAAATGTAGAGGACTACGTAATTGCGTAAGCCCAAAATTCAACTTCAATCTATATTTTACATTTTCAATCATCATACAATGCAAATTAAACCGCACTTTCTGCTTTGTCGTTTTGTAGCTAATAACTTCCATATCCCCTATATGTCTCTCTGGTTACGACCCTCTTTCTTCTAGCTATAGCTCCTTGAAGTAATCCTTTTCATAATTTGCAGAGCAAAACACAAACACAGAGAGTATAATTAACATTGTATATACTTCTGATGAACATGTTAGAATATGAAGGATTGGAGTAGCGTGGAAACAAGAGCCTTGAATCCTTAATACTTAATCCTTAAATAAATGATAGTACAAGAGCCTTCATATAGGAAAAGTATAACCTAAACTAATACTAGAATCTAATCTAAATAAATCTTAATCAAATATAAACTCTAATAATAATATTTCTAAGATATATCAAATATAAATAAATGATATGTAATATCTCAACATGAGAATATATCAAATATTAATATAAGATATAATAATATCTTAACAGAACCATTTTGAATGAGTTTATAAAGCAGTAATATTAATTTGAAGGACAAATGATACATTGAAGAATAAAGCGCAGTAAATTTAAGAATGTTGAAGATATATACTCACTGAACCTTAAAGCATGTTAACGTTGTATCAGATCAGACTTGTACCCTATGTTTGGATGATGTCAAGAAAAGTGACGAGAAATATAGAGGAGGATTCTAGGAAGGAAAATATCCATAAATGGAATTTTTTTTTGGAGATTTCTCTTATAGTTTTCTTTCCCCTTAATTTTCTCTCCATTTAAACAAAGGATAGAGTCATAGTCAAAGGACACCCATAGTTCCCCCAAACACCCCCAGAGAGAGAGAGAGTAAAGCAAGCATCATATTACCTATAACCATGGTCCTCATGGCTTGAGTTTAAATGGCCTAGAGGACCCGAGTTGGATTATTGGTGATTTAAAAATCTTTAGTCACCTCGGGTTAAATCAAAATAAACCAAATTATGCAGTTTATTGCACAACTCATGTTGTGTTCTCTTAAGAAGCCTTTTATTTAATTCATATACTAAACTAAAGTGACCAAAAAAAAATTAAAAGGGGTTTTGCATTTGATTTTTTTTCTTTAATAATGGAAAACAACCTAAACTACTATTTTTTTTTTGGATTTTTGATAAAATAATGAATGAGGAAATTAAATTGGATTTAAGGAATGATATGATGGAATGCTCCTTGGGAGTGAACCTATGACTATCCTAACTTGCTTAATGATATGGGAGTTAATTAATTCACCAAGTCTAATTAAAAACCCCCAAACACGGTTTGAGTCAAGTGATACTTAACAAATAATATATTTGTCCTAAGCGTTAGATAACAAATAGTTGCTAAGGCACTTTTAAAAACCATTTAGTGTGCAATTTAAATTGAGTTAATAAAACATGCTTCCCTAATGATGAATGCTCACCTAGACACTCAATTGAAACACAAATCGATCATAATACCTAACAACGCGCTAGATAAAACAATTTTGATGAGTGTAAATGGAAATATAAAAATAAACTCAAATCTCAAGTCAAACAACTCAATTTAAACCACAATAATCCAACTAACAAAGATTATAACATATAATCTCAACCTCAATTCAAATTAAAATAATTCCTAACGAAAGAAATCATCATGTTCAAGAGAAAATTAATTGGAAAGCAAATACTCCCCTAATTGAAGCTCCCAAGTTCATGCCATAGCATCCATCTCCAAGAAGCGCAAGATATTTAGCCTCTCATGATTTGGCATCTAAATCCCCCTCCCTTGAACCTCCAACACGTGACATTTATATAGGAACAAGTTAGTGTACAACTAATGGTGGCCTCTACAATTGAGTATTCTAGGCTTTAGCGTGTCTGATGGCCCAATTTCGCATAAGAATGAAAGGTGAATGTGATAGCCAACTTTTAGACACTTTGCTAAGGTTTCCTTATGTGCTTTGGATGAAATCAATTGGTCATAATGGTGATGAAGGTGGCTGGTCAAGATAAGGAACAAAATAGGAAAGTTTTTAGCCTTTACTTAGGTGTAAGTCAGTATAGTTTCTTAATTTGAGTGTGATCACTAGGGCTTCGGTTTTGCTGACCTCTCTTAGGTTTCCCAAGGTTTTCTAAAGTTAATTGGATGCCTAATTTGCTACATGGAAAGGAAAATGAGTGGTGGTCAAGCTTGCTCCAAAATAGGAAACTAAATGCCTTAGATTTAGGTGCAAGATAGGAAAGTTTCCTAATTTGACTAGAATAATTTGGAGCCACGTTTTTTATGCTTTAGAAAATGATTTAGTAGTCCTATTTGACCTAGGATAAGGGTTTCCTAAATTAGTTTGATGAACTAAGTGGTGCCACTTGTCTTGTGGTTATTTAGGATGAAAGGTTGTGAAAGATTCCTAATCCTAGTAGGAGTAGGATTGTAGATAGTTTCCTAAAACCTTGTTCCTTGATGTTCAATTCTTCTTTTAACTTGTTGTGTGACGCCATTTAGGTGTTTGTTGGAGAGAAAACCATACACAATGACCATTGTACCCTTCATTAGTTGACGTGACACCTTTCTTGACATGGTTAGTAAGAAGGCTTTGTGAAATCACTTTTTTGCCCTTCATTTATGGTTAGTGGAGTCCTTTACTCTCTAGGGTCAAGGAAGACATGTCATTCAGGCTAAATCGATGGTAATTGGGCCCATTTAAAGCATCACTACTAGAAAATACTGAAATAGCGACGAAATTTGCGAGGAACTTAATTTGTCACAAATTGCATGCGATGGAAAAAAAATGTCACAACTTGCGACGAATAAAACATATCCATCAAAAAGTTGCGATGGAATTTTTTGTCTGTCGCAAAAAATATTGCGATGGAAACACATATATGTCGCAAACTGGCTCGGCGGGAAAAAGCACGCCAATTTGGGACAGATATGGTTCCGTCACAAATCGTGAATCATATTAGGTTAATCGCATATCAAATCTACCTCATCTCTCAGGTCTCCGCCTCAACTCTCCGGTCTATGCCTCAATCTCACTCCCTCCAGCCCTCATCTCCGCCTCGATCTTGCTCCCTCCAGCCCTCGTCTCGTCTCGATCTCCAAAGATAATTTCCAATTGATGCCTAGTTATTGTCTCTAACTCGGAATTTAAGATTGATGACTCGTCTCTGACTCTGATGCCTCGTTAAATATGGGCAAGCTCAATTTGTTGGGTTCAATATGGGCATGTTATTGTTGCTACTTTTCTGATTGCATTTGAACTTAATGCTTGCTTGCATTGGCCGATTCTGAACACTTGAATGTTTTTTACGGAGATATAATTGTTTTTTATGGGCAGAAGGTCCTTCTGCGTTGGGAGTTATACTACATAAAAAACACAAACACACATCATTATTAAATATCCTAGAATATTGTTTGTTAAGGCTTTATAAATCTGTAAGATAAGAGAATGATTTATTATTGAATGAGAACATTAGATGAGGTTCTTATGGTAGCTGCAGGAGACATGTCCTCCTGAGACTGTGAGCATATTGGAATCATGTATGTTTATTTTTTAATGTTTCGAATGCCAAACTTTACTTTGTATGCTTATAGAAGGTTAATTATTGGTTAGAAATAATCTTGGGGGCAAAACAAGCTAAGTACACAGAAACATACTCTACACATATGTTAAATATTTGTGAATTTAGTAATTTACCTCACACGTCTGTTTTTCTTAGTGAGTAATTGTTTTAAGAGAGTTGAGGCGTGAGATAGTGAAATTAGTTTGTTTGTGAAGTTGAAGTAAATCAATGTATGTGCAATTGTGACTAGTGATATGTGGTGTTATTTTCTGCTGCCTGGGGAATTGTTTTAACTTTGAGTAATCATGGTGGAACCTATATAGTGCAACTATGTTATTCTTTTTAAGTAATTTTGACATTATTTAGTTATTGGTTGGTGTTTTTTTGACGTGGCAATCATCCTGCTTAAGTCTCGAGTTCTTTTTTCCCGTTTTCATGCTGCTTTTAAATTGATTTTCTTTTCTACATATGTATCTAGGAAGCTTTGCATCTCTGCAAAAGTTTACTAGGAATGTAAGAAGAGTTGGAATTGAGGGTAGTGATTTTGTTTTCCTGTTTTAGTTAGCCAATTAGCAATAAGATTTATTTTCTTGTTTGGTTATATGATTTCTCCCTACCTATTCATCCAATTTGTTAGGTTATATGTTGTACCCAGTTCAGAAAATATGTAATCAATGGGTATCGGTTTGCAACTTTAGAAGCAAATGAAAATATGAAGAGTTGAAATTACAGTGTATGTTGTCAAGGTGGCCAAGTTGACGGGGTCGAGGGCGACTACTACGGGAAGTTAATTGACATAATTCAGCTGGATTACCAGTGTGACAAGTCAGTGACTCTATTTAAATGTGAGTGGTTTGATAACACTTCGTGTGGAACAAAAGTGAACAAATATGGAAATGTTAAGATTCATTAGGCAAGAAGATATACAATTGGTTATAACCCATTTATACTTGCTCAATGTAACATCCCATTTTCAAAAGCAGTATATATTTTTTTCATCAGAGTAGAGCATCGGAGCGATTGAGTGACTGATACATATATTAAAAATGCCGTAAGTCTGGCTGATTACAAAGGCGGTACAATGACCGAGAGTTTTTATAGTAAATAACAACGAAGTGTCTCCCGGCAACACTCATCTTTGTGGCAACAAAAGAAATCCTCCGGCTAGGACTCTAAGCGTGCTGCTTGCCCTTATCTTCGGCGCTCGGTCCTTCTGACCCTGAAGCTATTTTAAATGCTGAGGTCCAAATGCACATCGGACCTCAGGTAACTGTTAACCTCATACTTATATAAACAACATATGGATGACATCACAGTATTAATCAACACATAAGTACATAGCAGATGCAAGATTAATATAACAACAGTACACATCTCATGTAAAGTTATCTATGCTAACAGTACACATCCCATGTAAAGTTATCTATGTTAACAGTACACATCGCATGTATAGTTATCTATACAAATCACTCGTATAGTCGTCTATCACATATAAGCATACAATAAGCATCAGAGTTAGTGTTACAGTACGCGAACGTACCTTCATCGGTGGTATAACGGTACTTTTTCGGAAAATGGTACTTTTTGACAGCGGGTGAAACAGCGGTACGTTTATCTCAGATATCCTATAAGGATAATATTTATCAATATCTAGCAGTATAACATGCATTTTAGGTACAAATTACCATTTTGCCCCTGAATTTTGACAGATCTTTTCCCTCATCATATTTTCGAAATATATATCATATTTACCCCTAAATATGATATCTAGACTATCTGGGAAATTTAAAGACAATTCTAGCATTCCTACTATCTCTACCGAAAGAACTACGAAACTTAAGACTAAGGACCGAAAAACTTACCCGGGGCTTCGCGACTTTCTCGGGCTCTTCCTTCTCTCTAACTCTCTCTAGGGCTGCGTTTTTGGGGTGAAGAAATGAGAAGGGGAGGGCTTGCTATTTATAGAAGAGAGGAGGGACAAGGTGGGAATTTCATCAAATGTCTTCAGATCGGATTTCAATCGTCGGATCGCACTTCACCACGTGGCTTCATCTTGTCCATACACCTCTTGTGCTGACATCATCTTTCTAGAAGAAGATGATGTCATGCATGATGTCATGCATGCTGACTTACCGATAGCGTTTCCTCGATCGGTGTCCGAATCGCGTAATTTTGACGAAACTCAAAAATCCGGGAACTAGGTTTTGAAGTTCCATTCTTTCTCTTTAAAACTACTGGGTTTCATTATGTTTTTGATCCCATTAAGAGTATTCCGTTATTTGCCGAAGATTTTCGGACAGACACCATGATTCGGAAATCACTTACGATAGAACCGAACTTCTTGCGAGAAAATCACCGGTTCGCAATATGATCTGATCTAAGTAACCATATCCCTGGTTTGAAAAACACGGTGCGTTTTCTATAAGTCACTTTTAGCACTATCTCGCCTTATCTTAATTATCCGGTACTCTAATTACGTTGTTGGTTTCGAAACGACTTACGAGACCGCTCAATCCGAGATAAATTTCACCTGGTTCATAAAAGGTCTAGTGGTAAAAGACTAAATTTCTATATCTTGAGGTAGAATTTCATTTCTATATGTTCTCATATCTCCTGTTGGCTCTTTTACCGATTATATTATTATTTTATTCAAAATATCTAGATATTATTTATTTTTATTTTATTTTTCATTTATTTTTCTAAGCATAAAATATTTTATTAATATTTTATTATTTATTTAATTATTAATTTCGAATTTCTCCTTTTAAATTAATTATTTACTAATTAATTTACTTATATCTTAATCTAAACAATTAGCCACTAATTACTTAATTAGCCACTTACTAATTGTTGATAATTTTCATAATTAGGATTAATTATTATCTCACAACTTTTGCACGACATTAGTATTTTATGTCCCATGTAAAATATTAAAAATCATGGGGCCATAAAGGGCTTTTAATATTATTATATTTATGCTTCTCTATTTTTCAAGGAAATAATCCCAAAAATTCCTAAAATTAGAGACAACATACTTCCTAAGTTTTTGTCGATATTTGTTGCCATATGATATTTATCATAATATTTTTAGGGTATTACACTCAACATGTGAAACAAGTTTATTATACACTCATACCCTACATCCCATCAAGCTTGAAATATTATCTCTAAGTCCAAAGAGTCAGAAACAAATGACGATATGACTGAATCATTCCAAGTTAATGTGGAACAAATACTGCTCGTAAATATTGCAGAGGATGATGTAGCAAGCAATCTCTTTGATTCTGCTGCAGAGTTAGAGTTGATTCCTATCTAGATGGACAATGAGGAATCAGACGATAGAGATTTATCCTGGTAGTGAATCAGATTGCTTGGGTCAATGACTACTTGGTAAGTTATGTCCTTCATGGTTATTAATTGCTTCTCATCAAAATGCAAACTAATTAATTACTTGTATAATTTTGAGCACTAATTGTTCATTATTGATTTTCAGGAAAAATTTAGGTGGTTGCCTGGCTATCAGTGAGATTTGGGAAAAGCTTATAACTACAAAACAAGCACATAGTTGTCAGATCACTTATATAAATTGAGACAAAATAAAGGCAAGGAAACTTGGATCATCCTGAGACCGCAGCACAATTATTGGCAACAGAAATCTTTGCAAAATAAGTTAAATAGGTCCCGAATGGATGGACCCTCATATAGTGGGGGCTCTATTCTAATAAGTTAGCATAGAAGACACGTTGTAAATATACATTATTTTCTATTTTGGTATTCAATATTTTGTACTTCGAAGTAATTAATTAATGGTCATCATTTGTATTTGCAAGAAGCTTCTAGTGACTTACCTTCAGAATTGGTTGATTGGGTTACTTTTGAGCGGACTCATTTTCAGGAGTATGTAGCTACTCCAGTCCATATTGAAGGACAAGAAGGATAAGGGGTCAGCTCCTGGTGATGTTGATGAGCATGACGACCATACTGCTACTGTATAGACATTATTTATGATTTTTTTTGTTCTTTTTAATCCGTTTTCTTGGCAACATTGTTGTTTATAGTTTGTTTTCTATATGTAAGCTTTTTTATGATTGCTACTATATATTTTTCATCATATACACTTTTTTTATTTCATAATTTTTTTTCTAGTGGCTGCTGAGGAAGAGATCTAATAAATATATTTTTTATATAATTTTTCAATTTGCTAGCGATTATTTTCACAATTCCGTCGCAAATTTCCTGAACTTGTGACGAAAAAAAATCCGTCACAAAATATTTTAAATTTTCATAATAATTTTTTTTGTTTATTGTTACTGAAGAATTCAATTTGCGACAGATTATTTTATTTATTCCGCCACAAAATTTCTGAGTTTGCAATGGAGTACAATTCTGTCGCAATATTACGTCTTGCGACGGATTTTGGTTTTCCATCGCAAAGTTGCTTTGCCATGAGAGTTGTTACGCCAGAAGTTGTTCCATCGCAAATCTTATTTGTGACAGATTTCCTCTGTATCGCCACAAATTTTGTCCGTCATTAAACTCTTTTTTTTTTTTGTAGTGCATATGGCTAAGTTGACATATATGAGCCCTAATCATGCTATAAGTTGGCCTAAAACTTGTCTTCAGGCCTTGTTCTTCTTGGGTCCTCGAGAACCTATGAATTTTCACTCCCTCTAGACTTCAAAGCTTGTTTCTTCATCCTCTGGGCTTCTATCAATGTCTTCAGCCTTAGCCTACAAACTCCTATGCATTATCCTGAAATCAAACAAAAATACCCTTTTAATCCAATAAACAGGAATCATAAAATCAATTGAAAAATAAGCCATTTTTATGACATATTTTTTGTGCAGTAGCTTTTAATCCAAAATAATCAAAATAATCACATGTAAGCTCAACAATGAAGAAAAAAATATCATAAAAAGATATGAAAATATATGTTAACATAGGGATATATCAATGGGTAAAATCAAAGCAAGAATCATACTCAGTGAAGCGTTCCAGGGAACTCTAGGGGACACATGACCTATAATTATCGTCATCATTTGTACTGTGCTGTCTGTTTATGTTTTATTTTGGACACACACACCCTTTGGTCCTTAATATAATACATATTTGAGGAGTTGATCTTGGACTTAAATATAAGACATAATTTGTATATTTGTTAATCATTTATCCTAAGTAACCCTATTAGTGTTTCCTCAACAATAATCAAAGAAGAGATAATAAGGGAATTAAGGAAGATAACTAGCTAGGGTGTTTTAGCAAATACATGTCATATTATTCAACTCAACTAACTTCTTTGATCTTATCAAATTATGTAAATATGTGTTGTGTTAAGGATTGGAGGAGTATATATATTTATACCCAATTTGTTGTCCCCATACCTTCCATAACTAATTAGGTTGGACTAGAAGTTGAAGATCCTAAACAAAGCTATGTCCATGAGTATCTTCACTAGCTATCAGGATGTATATGTGTAGTTTGAATCTGGTCGTGATTGAGGGAAAGATTAGGGCAACAGAATACACACACACACACACATGATTGTTGAAGTGGAAACTAGCTAGCTAGCGTGACCTTGAGCTCTTCTTTAGATTTCTTTTTCTTTGCTTCTCATCATCCATCATCTTCGATGCTTTTCCCTTCTTATCATCAACATGCACTGTACTTTTGTTGCTTTTCATATCAGAATCAAATCTTCACCACCCCAATCATTATTTCACTCAGCTTATAAGTCTAATTGATCACATGTATATAGAGTCATAATTATTATTATTACTACTAGACCTCAACAATTTGCAGAGAATAGATCCTTATGATGATGACCACTATATGTTTGACATATAGATACCAGAATGTGGAAATCAAAAAAATTTCTTAATTAACAGAGCTCTTGACTCATCTAGCCAAGAATATCAGAAAATGGACGGATCAAAAGAAAAGCAAACTCTGACACACACACACACCTACGTGAGATTCTCAAGGTAGTGGCATTTTTCATTATAATTCATTTAGTCTATACATCAGTCCAGGTTCACTCATGTCTCACTTTCTGCTTTAATTTGTGGAGTTGCTTTTCTTCTCGCCGCGTTCAAAGCAAACAAACATAAGAACAAAACGTATGTATAGCTCAGAACTATAAATATGACATCTTGGTTTATGTATTCCTTATATACCAAAACCCTAAGAAATTAAATCAGGTGAACCCTAGAGTTCCCCGCGAACACTTCACTGTGGGCTCTCATTGAATCAATGATTTTTGACTTCACTGAAGTGTTTGGGGGAACTCTTGATGCCACTTGATATATAGTTGAAATAGAGATATTGTTCACCAATATAACTTATGGCCCCATCCAAAGATGATTTACCCTCAATTTCTCAAATTCGTTTGGTAAGTACTTATTAGTGTACTTTCAAATATTCTTGCTTCTGTGAATTTTTAATGTTTTTAGCAACGTTAATGCTATCCTAAACTTAAAATGGCTTAGGATTTAATTAGGTGCTCTATTGGTCTGCGTATGATGGAACACACCTCTGGAACGAAGTTGCTCAATGCAAATTAAAGGAAGCACTTGCACCAGCTTCTTTTTTTTTTTTTTTTTTTTTTTTTTTTTTGTTCGGTTTTCACAAATTCCGAATAGAGATGCAAGCTTATGCGACTATTCTGGTTTTTGTTTTTTGTTTTTTGCCTTTCTCCATTATCAATGAAACAAAAAGGTCAAGAACAATGCAACTCATCATCATGTGACTCGCCTTTTAAATACTCTCTATATCTTCAATTTTGCTTTAATTTTGTTCACAAAAATTGAGTTTGTAACAGCATTAACTAGTTTGATTATTATATATATTCCTCCTCTCTTATTAGGTAAGTGTTTGGTTTGGGTAGCGTTTTTTAATCAAGTACTCCCTCAGATCTATGATATAAGATATACTTGGAGAGTTAATCTTAGTCTTAAATATATGACATTTTTTTTTCCCTAATTTCCCTATTAATCCCCATTCAACAATAATCAATGAGGGGGGAATAAGGAATTAAGGATGATGGATAGAGTGTTTTATGTTTGAACAAGACTTTCACCCAAGAGGGGGTGAATTGGATGATAATTCAAAATTCAAAATTTAATGTAAGCTTTAATGAAATAAAATAGAGTTGAAGAGATGTTAGCAAGGATGAACACTCGAGATTTATACTAGTTCGGTCTAAACCACTTGATCTATGTCTAGTCCTCAGAAGCTGTATGATATTTTCACTTTTCTCCAAGATTTTTGGGCTCTTGGTGCCTCGGTTCGAACTAGTTATTTTTCAAGAACAATAGCTCCCCCTTACACACTTTGCAATTTAATGCCCACTCAAGATCACACAATCTTGAGTCTCTCAGATAATAAATGAATCAATAAATGTATCTTACAAGAGTAGATGTATGATTACTAAAGCACAGGCTCAAACTTAAGAGCTTTAAGACTTTGTAATGAATGTAACAGAAGTATTTCGCAGAAGTTTGTTGCTTCGTCTTCAATGTTTTGGGTATTCATAGGTAGAGTGAATTAATTATTGTTGCCTTGTTGAATGTATCCGTTGGAATGTCCTTGGTCATTATTATATGGCCTTTGAACTCTTTGAACATTCTTTGTGTCTAAAAAATTAGCCGTTGGAGTAGAGAGAATGTTTGTCGTTTGAATGTCCCTCTCACTTAATGCTTCTGACACAAAAGTGTTTTTTTTTTTTCCATTTGTGAGTTAATCCTTGTTTGATCACTTGGAAAACATTTAAGTAGTAGTATAATGAAGAGTTAGAGTGATCAGAAGCAAGAAGAACAAATTATACAATCATTCCAATAATTTTAAAAATTTTGAAGTACAGTGATGCTATATTTTCTAAGAAAGCTTCACTTGAGTGATTTTTTCTTTGCAGTTTGAAAATCTTACAGAGCATCGGATAGGTCACTCCATTGATGTGCTAGTGATGCAAAAAATAGGATCACTTGAGTGATCTTTTTAAGATCACTTGAAACATCGCCTAAATGATCAGCTAGTCATGAAGAATAATAGGGTCACTCGAGTTTTCTTATTTCCTTTGATTTTTCAGGAAAAAAACATATCACTTGATCATATCACTGGAGTATTATGCTCGTGATGTTGTTTTAACATATCACTCGAGTGATGTAGAAAATTTCTTGATTTCAGAACACTTCTACTATCACTATAGTGTTGTGCTAATGATGCTTTGTCTCATTACTCGAGTAGTCACTCAGGTGATCTCAAGTTATCACTCAAGTGACACTTTCTTCAAAATACTTCAGAGCAGATCACTGGAACAAATAATTTAAGTGGTGTGCTAGTGATAATTTTTAACACACACTCAAGTGAGCTTGAAACATCACTCGAGTGATTTTCCCTTTGAAAATTTTGCAGCACTTATCATTGAATGAATTACTATGGTGATTTGGTGGTGATGAATTTTTTGAACACATCACACAAGTGGTTACTTGAGTGAACTTCGTTTGTTGAACTATTTCCCTAGAAAAATCACCATTATGGTTTTAGCTACGATTTAACACATCACTCGACTGATATGTTTTTCTTCTTCCAGTGATCACTTGCAGTTATGAATTCATATGACTCGAGTGATCCAGCAATTTTTGCAAAGCAGTGATCTTTTCTTGTTCAAAATACTTTGTTCATCTTTCAAATCCTTTGCAAAATATTTCTAAGCTTTGTTATCATCAAAACATGGAATCTAACATTTTAGAAAATACATGTCATATTAACTTACTTAATTAACTTCCTTAATATAATAAAATTAGGTAAATATGTCTTGTATTAAATACCGGATGAGTGTTTATTATCAAATATCTTGAGACTTGAGCAATATCTTTTAACCCATCAAGTGAGGATTCTAATTTTCAATCGTCAAGGTTTGTTTCTATAATGGAAGAGGTTATGGTTGCTTTCAAATACGAGATTTTGGGTTTGAGTTTGTGTATATGGGAAAAAAAGCTTTGGGAATAACTATCCTCATTCAATTAAACCCTACAATCTTTGAATTTGATTTATTATATACTGAATATCATATAACATAGCCAAAAAAAGACTAATTATATTGCTCAAAATTAAATTTTATATTGATGTGTAAGTGTACTTTGTTCAAATGAAATTTATTGATTCTGGGTTAGAAGTTACTTTTATGTGCTTCCTCCATATTTTCTTCTCCCCTATTTTTTTTTCCCGAGATCTTGCTTTACACGCACAGAAATATCACTTCTGCAACAATCCCGAGAAAATGCTCTCGATAATGTACTTAGTAGCTATGACGAAGAGTTGATCATATATAGAACAAATTATATGACAAAGGTTCTTTAAAATTATAAATAAAAAAGGCTACTTTCAATTACTATTTGTTCGGTTCTACGAACACAAATGTCTAACCTCTGGGTTAGTATCTGGTTAATATAGGATCTGAATGATCTCCGGTAAGAATATAAGTAATACCGAAGAGAAGATGAGTACTCAGTGATGCCTATGAGGAAGACACCAAAGAGTATCGCCTGATCACTATGCTACACGAGAATGACGATGAGCTAAAGGAAGTGGGGTGTGTGCACAGTGTAACAGTATCGTAAAAGGATATGAACAGAATGTGTGCACCTGGTGGGTAATCTCCTATTTATAGAGATTACCTAGGGTTTCACTCTCTTAGTTCTACGTTCATTGCTTCAACAGCATGCACTCCCACGTTCTCTGGATGTCTGCTCCACTACTTGGGAAAACTCTGCTACACTACATGCCTCTGCTCCACTATTTGTTCGGTCGGGGTTAGTGCCGAGATTATAGGGAGATTAGCGTTTTTCCCTGCTTGTGAAGAGCTTTAATTACAGGATGCCTTTATTGGGTCATATCTCATCTGGGCCCAAAATACGGATCCATAACACTATTGAACAACTATTTGCTCAACTCATTGATGATTGTCCTTGCAAAATAACAAAAGATATAACAAACTTAAGTTAATTAACGTGGACACCTGCAAAATCACAACAACAATAATAACAATTCGAGTCATGTACAATAATATTCACCAAACTTACTTTGAGTTAGCTTAAATAAATTGTACTTTAACTGGCAAAACAATTGTATTTTAACCATATGTATTCAATATGCATGAGAGCTATGTACGTGTGAGATCTATCAAATTAGCGAGATTGCCCTTGTTTAAGTCATGGCTTTGCTTGTAAAAGACTGAGAGCATGTATTTTGGGTTTTAATTAAGGGTTAAGGTGCAGGTTTGCCAACGAACTATTACCCGAGTGTCTGACACAAAAAACAATTGAAGGGACTAAATTGGACAACGAACTATTAAAAAGTGAAAAAAAAAACCAAAAAACAATTAAAAAGTGAAAAAAAAAAAACCAAAGAACTATTAAAAAAAAACAACTATCACTATTACGTTAAAATATGAGGCACTGGCGCAGGACGGTGATGGAAACGCTGGAGAAAAGAGAACAATTGAAAAAAGGCTGATACCACGACCGTAGAGTTAGTTATGCATTTGCTTTTATGGGAAAAGGGGGTCTCCATTAACCCCTCTTTCTACTTAATTTATCCACTGTTAGATTTTTTTTTAATGGTTGGGGTTTTATATTATATTAATAATATTATTGTAATATTAAATATTAAATCATACGAGTAATAATGTTTTTTATAGAATAAATCTCAATCATTAAAAGTGAATCCAATGATACATAAATTAAGTGGATCGAAGAAGAAGTGGAGACATTGCTTTCCGTTACCATTACCGCAACACGATTCAAGAGCCTACCACACCATTCAAAGGCTGGATGAACCTTGTTTGTGCTCTTATAAAGTGGGTATTGGCTATTGCCACAAAAAGGAGCTATTTCTATTAATTAATCATTGAGCAAGTATATGTGTTGACAATCACTAATTAATATAATGACACACGTTACGCATATTTAGTCGTTATTTTTATAGTTACTATTCTCTAGCAAATTATAAATAGTATTTCTTTATTTCCTTTTTTTCACATCAATTTTTAAAACTGAAAAGTGAAAAGGGTCTTGACTCCATTTGGGTTCTTCTTGCCGGACTAGATATTATTGGATCATGAAGTTTAAATTAAACTGCAGAAACTATTTAGATATTTTCTAAGCTTGGGCCTGAACTGATAACCAATTAGATTAAGAATAATTCTCTTGTAGCAGCATAAATAAATTGCTGTTATCCTGTATGAGATCGAGTAGCAGAAATGTAGAGGACTACGTAATTAGTAAGCCCAAAATTCAACTTCAGTCTATATTTTACATTTTCAATCATCATACAAAGTAAACCGCACTTTCTGCTTTGTCGTTTTGTACCTAATGACTTCCATATCCCTATATGTCTCTCTGGTTACGACCCCCTTTCTTCTAGCTATAGCTCCTTGAAGTAATTCTTTTCATAATTTGCAGAGCAAAACACAAACACAGGGAGTATAATTAACATTGTATATACTTCTGATGAACATGTTAGAATATGAAGGGTTGGAGTAGCGAGGAAACAAGAGTGACAGTGTTGAATCCTTAATACCTAATCCTTAAATCAATAAGAGCACAAGAGTTTTTATATAGGCAAAGCATAACCTTTAGATTATATGCTAGAGAGTATGAATTTGTTTGCTTTTCTAGATAAATTGTAGTGCAAAATAATGAGATCGTGAAAATGCAAGGAAAGATGATAGAATAGAAAAAGTATAAGGAAAATTGGTCAAAGGTAGCTGTTTAAAAATTTTATTGGCTAGATAGACGTGATGCAGCATATCTTGAGTTGTAGGTAACCTATCTTCAGCTATGTTTAAAATTAAATTTTCAAAAAAAAGTTAATTGCACGTAGTTACTGAAGATATGTTACATACAATTGAGTCTAGCGGAAGGATCCTACCTGCGTCTAAAAATAAAAAATTCAGTTATTATATATATGTGTGTGTGTGTAAATATTATTGAAGGAGAAGCAATGTTGGTTGAACTGGGGAGTTCCCCCAAACACTTCATTGATCGATGAAGGGACACAGTGTGTGTGTGTGTGTCCGCCATGATGAAGGTGAAGTGTTCAGAGAAACTCCAAGAGACACCCAACAGATTGATATACATACAAGTGTTTGTTATGGTAGGAAACTATGAGCAAGCGAAATGTATTTATAATACACAAGCAAGCTAGGAAGAACAGAATCAAAGCAAAAGAAATCAAAAGTGAAAATGAAGAAGTTGGTAGCTAATTACTAAAATTCAGGAATCCCTGAACCTGGCCGAGAAGGAGGACCAAGAGAGATCCGCATAGAGCAGTGAGGTACATACAGATTGTGGACTCCTGGAAGCATCAACCAAAACCAAAAGTAACAGAAGATGCCATAATAGTAAAAATATTCGACTCCTCTAGGAAAAATTGGGGAAAAAGATATAAACCCTAAATTGCAGAATAAGAAAGAAAAGAGGCGTAGAGTAACGAAAGCTGACTGATGATATTCTTGTCATCCCCCACTCTGATCAGATGACTAGATGAGGATATTTCTTCCCCGTTGGCCGAAAAAGCGTCCAGGTTCAATGGCTCAGGGGCGAATGATATGTAAAGGAAGAAAGAAGGGTATTATTGTAAATTTAAAAAGCGCGGGATGGGATTGAGAGAAGCCTCACATCACATGACACATGCAAGAACTTTGAAAATGAGGATACCAATAAATTACACCCACGTTATTAGTCATGAGCTAATTAATTAAATTAACGTTCTTTAAATCATCATATCTCATCTTTTAAGTATTATCCTTAATCAATTAATTACAATAAATTCTAACACAATCTTTACTCGTCTCTTTTAATCACTTTCTCCACCATAAATTATACTTATTAATATCAATGACATCATTGAAAAAACTATTAGTTACTACTTCGTTGACTTTGTAAGGTGACTTGAATAGAACTACGAAAATTGAAAAGCTCTTAGAGTGTGACCTATAAACATTAAATATGATTGAAAGGAGTACGTGGTCCATCTAGTTTTTAAATATAAAATCCTTTTTAACTAAGGATTAAGATAAGAAATTAATACTCCATTCGTATTCAAAATCTAAATTGTCTTGATCTTTTTTATAAAGCTCGACAAGAGTTATTTTTTTTTCCCTATTTGTGCTCCTCATTAATTATATATATTGCATTAATTAAAAGGTTTGTTATGCCTATATTTAATTTATTTCTCTCTCCTACTTGTCTCCTTATAAGTTATAAATAAGGGCATACTCCCTCTAGTTTACAATATAGGGCCTGGTTGATAACGAAAATGATGAACATTTAGTGTAGATAACGAAAATGATATTGTTGCCCACATTTTAAAATGTTCATAGGTAATTTTGCATCTAAAAAAAGTTTATTTCGTATTAGATGCACTTTTATGAAAAGTTCATACCTAAAAATCCCCACTAAAATCAAAAGTTAACAGACGTTTGCATTAGTTAACGGAGTTGACACTTTGCCTCATTTAGAACAGTTTGGGTGCATAGCCAGACGCACATACGGGAAAAGTGCGTAGGTATTTTTGCACTTTAACCCAATAATATATTAACAGTTATATTATGAAAGGCTCTAACAGCTAACATTGTGCATATTTTCTTTCATCAATATATAGTTAGTATATGTACTTATTCTAAACATTGAATATCACATATGTATGAGAACTATATATCAATACCATGCGAAGGTGTGTATTTTGCTTACTGATACAAGACTTTAAAACCCAAAGAAAAAATAAATCAGGTGAACCCTAGAGTTCCCCACAAACACTTCACTGTGGGCTCTTGATGATTTTTTTCCATCTCTCATTGAAGTGTTTGAGGGAACTCTTGGCGCCACTTGATAGTTGATAGAGTTGGAGATTAATTCCTCACACACACACGTACGTACACTTCATATATGTTGCTCTTACATAATTGTTTGATATACTCAGAAATATTTCCTTTATATATGATCAAATTCTTACTTCTTTTAATTTAATGCTCTTACCTACGCTTTTGGTTATGTATTTAAAATGGATTTTTTTTTTTATCCTAAAAGAATTAACCGTTCTATATATGTTATCTATATGGGACTTCTTTAATATTTATATGTTTGAGGAACTGTAAGACACTAAATGCACATTTTTCTATTGAGATTCAAATAACAGTTTATCATTCTATGAGGAGCTAGCCTTTATGCTATACCGAAACTCTGTTGGTTATATATATGGGACTTGTTCATATGTACGTTCAGTCTTCGATCTGTTATATAGATATGATCATGTTCGTTCAATCTCAACGGAAGGCCTAAATTGGTACTGTAATTTGTATTTCAAATCATTTATGGTATCACTAATTAATTATTGTCTCCTTTTCTTTCTTTCTTTTTTGACATGGAGTGTATTATTCCAATTAATGTACTGTTTTGACATCAGTGATGAGTTTGCTTTTAGAGGAAAATGTATGTAGTTTTCACTAACCCCTCTTCCCACTTAATTTATCCACCATTGGATTTCTTTTAATGGTTGAGATTTTATATTATATTAATAATATTATTGCAGTATTAAATATTAAAGGATAAGAATATTTTTATAGACAAAAACTCAATCATTAAAATCAATCAAAAGATACATAAATTACGTGGATTGGAAAAGAAGTGGGGACACTTCTTTGCCTTACCATTACTGCAACGCGATTCAAGAGCCTACCACACCAC
Organism: Acacia melanoxylon; assembly: GCA_019022615.1. NCBI lineage: Eukaryota > Viridiplantae > Streptophyta > Magnoliopsida > Fabales > Fabaceae > Acacia > Acacia melanoxylon. The sequence continues at coordinate 3,774,648 of JAFJYJ010000052.1, forward strand.
TCAAAGGCTGGATGAACCTTGTTTGTGCTCTTATAAAGTGGGTATTGGCTATTGCCACAAAAGGAGCTATTTTTATTAATTAATCATTGAGTAAGTATATGTGTTGACGATTACTAATTAATATAATGACTCACATTATGCATATTTAGCCATTATTTTTATAGTTATTATTCTCTAGCAAATTAAATATCATTTCTTTATTTACTTTTTTCACATCAATTGTTTAAAACTGAAAAGTGAAAAGGGGCTTGACTCCATTTGGGTTCTTCTTCCCGGACTAGATATTATTGGAACATGAAGTTTAAATTAAGAAACTATAAAGATATTTTCTTAGCTTGGGCTAGAACTGATAAACAATAAGATTAAGAATAATTCTCGTAGTAGCTTAAATAAATTCCTTTATCCTGTACGAGATCGAGTAGCAGAAATGTAGGTGACTACGTAATACGTACGCCCAAAATTCAACTCCAATCTATATTTTACATTTTCAATCATCATACAATGCAAACTAAACCGCACTTTCTGCTTTGTCGTTTTGTAGCTAATAACTTCCATTATGTAACACCCCATTTTCACAAACATTTCCATAGCGTTTTGATCAGAGTTGAGCATTGGAATTATTTTCAAAATAAAGAGTAAGCGAATAACATTGTTTGCGAGTATCACGGTTGTTCATACAACTTGATCTGAGTCATCCGAGTATTTAATAAAGTACACAATAACGTCTCCATCCGGTTCTTATCTTGGCTCCTTACCCTTGTCCTCGATCCCGATTCCCCGGATCCCGAAGCTAAGGTAAGAGCCGAGGTCCAATGCCGACCTCGTAGCGGTTAACCTCATGCTTATGTAAACAATATATGGATGACAGTTTATTCATGACATGTCGTGATACAAAATCACATATGTAAAACAATAACCACACATAGCCATCGCACATGTATGTTATCCCTGTCTGCACTATTCACCAGTGCCACGATGTACATTCGTGTCCTCAACGCTAGGAAAACTCAACGGCATTATCAAGACTATAACCCGTGTATAGTTGAATGTATAATGAAGAACTTAAGACAGAGTCTTAGTCTATGAATACAACCATCATATATAAGCATACAATAAGCATCAGAGTTAAGGTTACAATACGCGTCCGTACCTTCGTTGATGAATACGGTACGTTTGTCGGTAAGAATGCGATCACAGATCTCCTATAAAGGTAATATCGCATTTATTAATTCATAAATAATATTCTAGTAAATATTTTAGTCACAAATGACCATTTTACCCCTGGTGTAATTATTTTTCAATTACTTTCTACAATTTCGTAAAAATGCTGTTTGACAACATATGGGCTGATTTTTCGCCTAACTTTGAAAACTCACCATTAATTCTACAGAATTCAGAATGAGGATCCGAAAAATTCCTCGGAAACCTTAGGATGTCTAGTTTTAAAGAAAAATACTGGTTCTTGCCCAGAGTTTAAGAATAGTTCCCAGTTTTTACGTGTTCATCTTCTGCCCAGAAATTTTCCAGAAAACATAGCCCAACTTTGGATATTTTTATCTTTTAGCACAGAACTCGAAATAATTCACTCTTGGTAGATTTGGAAAGCCCTATATGTCTACTTTAACCAGGAATTTTCTCAGAATTTTAGAACCTCATTTTCAATATAAAATACTAGAATTTGTACCCTGACTTCATAAATTTCTAACCGATAAAATTTCGCAGAGCTTCGCTACTTTGATCATAATCTTCCAAAAATTTTGCTATATCACTTTCTCCAGAAATTTTTCGAAATAAAACCATTTCTAACCATCAAAACATGATAACAAAAATATATTGGAAGATTAAAGATCAAAACAACATTTAAACTAAAATCTACAAAACTTAAGACTAGAAACTAAAAGTTTTGCTTACCTCTTGAAGAACTTCCTCCTCCTTCTTGCTTCCCACTATGATTTCCTCTCTACTCTTGCTTCTAAACTCATCTACTTTGGTTGAGTTTGGTGTGAGAATTATGAAGAGCAAAGGCCTCTATTTATAGTGAAAATTCAAGGCCTATTCCAACCATAATTCTTCCTTAACCAAACATTCCTTATAAACCAAACACTCTTCTTCCATCTACCAAAAACTACCATTCCTCTTGCCTATTCCATCCACCAAAAACTACCAATCCTCTTGCCTATTCCATCCACCAAAAACTACCATTCCATTTACCTATTCCATCCACCAAATTTTATTGAATAAAAACCAATAATTAATATGATATTAATATCATATTTTATGTTCCTTATATGTAGTCTTAAAAATTGGTCTTTGGTTTAATTAATTCCAAGAGCAAATTTCCTAAATTACAATAAATAAGTTTCAAAATTTTGACACCACAAATTCACTTTTATTTAATAGGTATTATTTATCAAGATATAATACTTAAGATAAATAATTATTCGGGTATTACACATTATGTCTCTCTGGTTACGACCCTCTTTCTTCTAGCTATAGCTCCTTGAAGTAATCCTTTTCATAATGTGCAGAGCAAAACACAAACACAGAGTATAATTAACATTGTGCATACTTTTGATGAACAAGTTAGAATATGAACGATTGAAGTAGAGAGGAAACAAGAGCCTTGAATCCTTAATACTTAATCCTTAAATCAATGAGAGCACAAGAGCCTTCATAGAGGCAAAATTAGGAACGACAATAATCATAGAATTTAATCTAATCTAAATAAATCTTGATCAAATATAAACTCTAGTAATAATATTTCTAAGATATATCAAATATCAACAAATGATATATAATATGTATACTCAATCTGTCTCCATAAGTAACTTCCATATAAAACTAGTTATGTTGGACCAGATCAGTTCAAGAGCCTCAAAAAAGATAAGCCTACGTGTACCTTCACTAGCAGGATATATATACAAGTGTAGTTTGTATCTGGTCGTGATTGAGGGAAAGATTAGGGCAACAGAATATATCTGTATATATCATTATTGAAGTGGGAGCTAGCGTGACCTTGAGCTCTCCTTTGCTTTTACTCTCATCATGGATCATCTTCAATCCTTTTCCCTTCTTATCAAAACACACTCTGCTTTTGTTGCTTTTCATATCAGAATCAAATCTTCATCGGCCAACTCAACCATTATTTCGCTCAGATCTCTCCTTTGCTTTTTCTAGAATGAAGTTTAGTCTAATTGATGATGCGTAAAGAATTTATCACATATATATAGAGTCATGATAATTAGTGTTATTCTTCAACAATTTGCAGAGAATAGATCCTTATGATGACCACTGTTTGACATATATACCAGAATCTGGAAATGAAAATAATTTCTTAAGGGAAACTATTGATAAGCACTGAAGCCAAGAATATCAGAAAATGGAAAGGAAGGAAAATGGACATATCAAAAGAAAACCAAACTCTGACACTTGATGCCACTTGATAGTTGAAATATATCATTCTCTAACTACTTCGAAAAATAATTTGCCCTCAATTTCTCCTACTCGTTCGTTTTGGTAAGTACTTATTAGTGTATTTTCAAAATCCTTGCTTCTGTTAAATTAAAGTTTTTAGCAACGCCAATACACTATATCCTAAACTTAAAACGGCTTAGCATTTAGATGTGCTCGGATGGTCTGCAAAGGAACCTCTTGCGGCAGCTGCTTTAATGGCTTTTTTTAGTTCGGTCTATATCCGTAGAGCGAAGAAGCAAGCATGCTTACTGTTCTGTAGCTTCTTTTTTCCTTTCTCCATTATCAAAGAAAAGAAAAAGGCCAAGAACAATGTAACTCATCATGAAATTCACCTTTTAATTGGATACTCTCTATGTATATCTTCAATTTTTCTTTAGTTCATCACATACACACATTGAATTTATAACCGTATAACTAGTTTGATTGATATACATAAATATCTAAAAATTCAACATGGTGGATGTGGGATTTTCTTAATCCATATCCTAAAAACTCAGAAGATTCAATCACCAAACACCCAAAACTTAACAAAATATTATTGGAAATTTTAAAGTTGCTAGGGGAATGGGACGATAGAAAATTGAAGGGGCTTTTATCTGAACAAGGACTATGTTGTTGCTGATATATATGTACAGCATAATGAAATAAAGTGTGGAAATGAAATTAGGGGCCTCGTCATGTGCCAGATATTCATGTGGTTAGCCATACATGAGAGAATTTTAACAGCAGAAAGAAATAACAAAAGACGGGAGGTTCAGAATTATACCGGCTGCAAGGAATTAACAGACTGGTTTAGATAAAATCTGTCACTAAGAAGTGAACAATGGGTAGTCTATACATGCGTTCATGTTCACTTGTGCTTTATGGTTACGCTTTTATTTGGTTCTTAAACATCGAACATCACATATGTATGAGAACTATATATAAATACCGTGCGAAGATTTGTATTTTGCTTACCAACACAAGACTTTAACCCAAAGGAAAAAAATCAGTTGAACCCTAGCTAGAGTTCCCCACAAACACTCCACTGTGGGCTCATATTGCTTTTTTCAATCTCTCACTGAAGTGTTTGAGGGAACTCTTGGCCCCACTTGATGGTTGATAGAGATGGAGATTAATTGCTCACACATGATATATGTTGCTCTTACATTTGTTTGATATTCTCAGTAATCACTACTAGAAAAAGCTTTATAACATCCTTTTTGTTAGCCTTTCTACGTCTTTTTTTTTTTTTTTTTTTTTTTTTGGGGGACGCCTATGTAGGAGTCATAGTAAGTCAAGACTTACGGCGTCCTAAAAATTAGGATGCCATATTGCTTCTTTTATATATATATATATATATATATATATAAACCTCCTCTAACCTTAGGTTCGAGGGGTTGGCCGTGGAAGAAAAATTGGGAGGTTTGGTCATGGAAGAAGAACCGGCAAGAACAACACAACAACAATCAACATACTTCAGAAGAACCAGCAAGAACTACACATCAATAATCAATAATAATAATAATAAAACCAGAGTAGCCACAATCGGCATCTATCACAAATTCAAACAAAAACAAGATGAAAAATAAAATAAAATCAAAGAACCGGAGAAACGTGAGATCTAGAAGTTCGAAAAGCTCGATGTCGTCGTCGATCGTGTTCATCTAAATCAAGCAAAGAAACCATACTTCAGAAGAACCAGCAAGAACTACACATAAACAATAAATAATAATAATAATAAAACCAGAGTAGCCACAATCGGCATCTATCACAAATTCAAACAAAAACAAGATGAAAAAAAATTAAAATCAAAGAACCAGAGAAACGTGAGATCTAGAAGTTCGAACAGCTCGATGTCGTCGTCGATCGTGTTCATCTAAATCAAGCAAAGAAATCAAACTACCATGCAAGAAGACCAAATCAAGCAAATAAATAATCAAATCAAACCAAATTGAAGTCATCGTCCGCAGATCTGAAATCGCCGTCGCAGATCTAAAGAGGGAGTAGAAGAAAAATCAAAGTCACCGTCCGCAGATTTGAAACTGCTGTCCCAGATCTAAAGAAACCGTCGTCGCAAATATGAAATCGAAGTGCAAGAAAACCGATCTTTGCATTCACCATCCACCGTCGCCTTCACGTTCACCATCCGCAGATCACGTTCGATGTCTGCCACGTCACCTTCGTCTTTGCTGAAGAGAGACCTGAGAGATGAGTGGGAATGTTTGAAGCACTAAAAGTGTTTAGGTGTGTTGAGAGATGAGCAAGAGCTATGAGATTTTAAAAGTGTTCAGGCGTCCCAATTTAAAGTTAGAATGCCTGAAGGATCACTTTTGGTGTCCTAAACACAATTTAGGTCACCAAAAACACTGCTTTTGGAGCTAGACGTGGCGCCAGGTTCACTTTTGATGTCCTAAATTTAATTTAGGACGCCAAAACTTCTGCTTTTGAAATTCCAAATTTAATTTAGGACGCCCAATATGTTGAATTTCCTCTATATAATTACAAAAATGCCACCATCTTTATATTTTCCTTCCCTTCTAAAAAATAGATGTCTTTTAAGAAAGTAAAATCACTTTTTATAGTAGTGAATATTTCCTTTATACATACATACATACATATACATGTGTGTGTGTATCTACACACATGTGTGTATCTACATAGATATACACACACACATGTATGTGTGTGTGTGTATATATGATCAAATTCTTACACCTTTTAATTTAACACTCTTACCTACGCTTTTGGTTATGTTTGTAAAATGGAATGTTTGTTTTTATTTATCGTAAAAGAATTAACTGTTCTATATATGTTATATATATGGGACTTTTCTTTTAATATTTACATGTTTGAGGTACTGTGAGACACCAAATGTGAGCACATCTTTCTATAAAGATTCAAATTATAGTTCATAATTCTATGAGGAGCTAGCCTTTTGGATGAAGTTTTGGTCCACTGCCGTCCTATACCCACAGTGGTGCCGTTTTTGCGCAAGATAGCAAGTTCTTTTTTTTTGTTTTGAAAAATATTTTAGGGCACTAAATGGTACTAAAAAAATATTTCATGATGCTAATTGGTATTGAAAAATACTATTTCATTGTACTGACTAATACTAACAAGATTCTTCTGGATATTGAATGGTACTAAAAAACAATACCTCATGATCTTGGAAAATTATTTTAGAATCTTCAAAAAATTGCCTCAAGTATATTTTTAGTAACAATCAGTATCTGAAATATTTTTTCAAGATCATGAGGTCTTTTTTCAATATCCTGAAGTATCTTGTTAGTACAAGTTAGTTCCCTGAAATATTTTTTCAAAATCTTAAAATAATTATTTAAGATCATGAAGTATTTTTTTAGTACCAGTAAGTATCCTGAAGTATCTTGTTAGTACAAGTTAGTGCCTTGAAATATTTTTTCAAGATCCTAAAATAATTTTTCAAGATCATGAGATATTTTTTTAGTACCAGTTAGAATCCTGAAGTATCTTGTTAGTACCAGTCAGTGCCCTGAAATATTTTTTCAAGATCCTAAACTAATTTTTCAAGATTATGAAGTATTTTTTTCAGTACCAGTCAGTATCATGAAATATTTTTTTAGTATCATTTAGTGCTCAAAAATATTTTTCAAAAAAAAAAAGGAACTTATTGTTTTGCTCCAGAACGGCGCCGTTTTGGGTATAGGGCGGCAGCGGACAAAAGGGGATAGCGGATCAAAGCAAAGCATCCTAGCCATTTATGCTATAGCCAGGTTGATTATATATATATATATATATATATATATATGGGACTTGTTCCCATTTACGTTAAGTCTTCTCAGTTCTATGGCTTTTTGACCAAAATAATGTTTGAAAAAAAAATATTTATCAGATTAAAGCAGATTAGAAACATTTTACCAAAATAATGCGGTTAGTGGCGCTTGTCGAATCACGGAACTAATGGCGCAAAAAGTGTTCCACGCCATCGATGCATCGACAAAATTTTTGTCGGTGATGTGGGACTCATCCATGCCACCTAATGGCGTGGATGTTATCCACGCCACCTAATGGCGTGGATGTTATCCACGCCACCATGCCACCTAGTGGCGTGGATAACATCCACGCCATTGTGGCATGGATGATTATTGAATCAGACCCACTTAAAGTGGGTCTCGATTCCATAGTAAAAAAAAAAAGTAAATATAATATTAATATTAAATATAAAAAATTAAAATTAATATAATAATAAATTATAAAAAAAAGTGGAATAATTTAAAAAGCTCTACTTCATTTAATTTGAAGTCAAAAGAAAGAAAGCATGGAGATGAAATAACTTATTAAGAACGCCTTTTAAAAGATTACGCGGTGCAATTTGGTTATAACAACAGATCACAATACGGGGGATCTATATATTTGTTATACACCTACAATTTGGTTATAACAACAGTATTGATTTTGAGATCTGTATAAAAAAAGTGTATCGCGTAAAAGTGTTTCTGAGATTTGTATAACTTATTATAAAAAAGTGTACCGCGTAAAAGAGTTTCTAAATCCCAGAAACACTTTTACGCGGTACACTTTTTTTATACATATCCTAAAATCAATACTGTTGTTATAACCAAATTGTAGGTGTATAACAAATATATAGATCCCCCGTATTGTGATCTGTTGTTATAACCAAATTGCACCGCGTAATCTTTTAAAATGCGTTCTTAATAAGTTATTTCAGCTCCATGCTTTCTTTCTTTTGACTTCAAATTAAATGAAGTAGAGCTTTTTAAATTATTCCACTTTTTTTTTATAATTTATTATTATATTAATTTTAATTTTTTATATTTAATATTTAATATTAATATTATATTTACTTTTTTTTTAACTATGGAATCAGACCCACTTAAAGTGGGTCTCGATTCAATAATCATCCATGCCACAATGGCGTGGATGTTATCCACGCCACTAGGTGGCATGGTGGCGTGGATAACATCCACGCCATTAGGTGGCGTGGATGAGTCCCACGTCACTGACAAAAATTTTGTCAGTATGTGTTAGTGGCGTGGAACACTTTTGCGCTATTAGTTCCGTGACTCTGACAGGCGCCACTAACTGCATTATTTTGGTAAAATGTTTCCAATCTGCTTTAATCTGGTAAATATTTTTTTTTCAAACATTATTTTTGTCAAAAAGCCCAGTTCTATAGATATGATCACGTTCGTAGGTCAAGGACAACGGAAGGCCTAAAATAGTTCTGTAATTGTATTTCAAATCCTTTATGGTATCACTAATTAATTAATGTCTCCTTTTATTTATTTATTTATTTTTGACATGGAGTGTATTATTCCAATCAATGTACTGTTTTAAAAGCCACATTGGATGTTGAGCCAAGAAAGTTAGTGGGTCATGGTTCAAACAGTTGAACTGATGTGGCCATCTGATTGGATGAGAGACATAATAATGAAATTAAGAATAATTTTATGTACAAATATAATAATATGTGTAAAAAAAATATTAATATAATTATAATTATAATTAAATTAGGTTGGCGTGTATGAAAAATTTTATGCTCACCAAAGATAAAAGAAACAAAAACTTTGTTTTTGTTTTAAAAAAAGAGTTGTTATTATAATAATATGATAATTATTTTTACTAATTATAACAATAAGTGTCAAACGGAAGAGAGAAGAGCTTGAACAGCACAACTATAATTAATGCTGTAAAATAGAAGGTGAACACAAGCAATGGCGACCACATGCAAAGTAAAACACCAAGGCCAATTGCAAACCATGTGGAATGACCATATAAGCCTTGTTTATATCCCAAATGATGACAAGGCAACTACAAGAGCAAAACTCCGAAATTGGAAAGATGCCGATACCACGACCGTAGAGTCAGTGATGCGTTTGCTTTTACGGGAAAAGGGAGTCTTCACTGACCCATCTCTCCACTTCATTTATCCACTCGGAGAAGAAGTGGAGACACTCTTTCCCTTACAAGCAGCGTGATTCAAGAGCCTACCACGCCACTCAAAGACTGGATGAACCTTGTTTGTGCTCTTATCAAGTGGGTATTGGCTATTGCCACAAAAGGAGCTATTTTTATTAATTAATTATTGAGCAAGTATATGTGTTGACGATTACTAATTGATTTAATGACGCACGTTATGCAAATGTAGCCATTACTTTTATAGTTATTATTCTCTAGCAAATTAAATAGCATTTGTTTATTTACTTTTTACACATCAATTGCTTAAAACTGAAAAGTGAAAATGGGTCTTGACTCCATTTGGGTTCTTCTTCCCGGACTAGAAATTAATGGATCATGAAGTTTAAATTAAACTGCCGAAACTATTTAGATATTTTCTTAGCTTGGGCCTGAACTGATAAACAATAAAATTAAGAATAATTCTTGTAGCAGCTTAAATAAATTGCTGTTATCCTGTATGAGATCGAGTAGCAGAAATGTAGAGGACTACGTAATTGCGTAAGCCCAAAATTCAACTTCAATCTATATTTTACATTTTCAATCATCATAAAATGCAAATTAAACCGCACTTTCTGCTTTGTCGTTTTGTAGCTAATAACTTCCATATCCCCTATATGTCTCTCTGGTTACGACCCTCTTTCTTCTAGCTATAGCTCCTTGAAGTAATCCTTTTCATAATTTGCAGAGCAAAACACAAACACAGAGAGTATAATTAACATTGTATATACTTCTGATGAACATGTTAGAATATGAAGGATTGGAGTAGCGTGGAAACAAGAGCCTTGAATCCTTAATACGTAATCCTTAAATAAATGATAGTACAAGAGCCTTCATATAGGAAAAGTATAACCTAAACTAATACTAGAATCTAATCTAAATAAATCTTAATCAAATATAAACTCTAATAATAATATTTCTAAGATATATCAAATATATAAATAAATGATATGTAATATCTCAACATGAGAATATATCAAATATTAATATAAGATATAATAATATCTTAACATAACCATTTTGAATGAGTTTATAAAGCAGTAATATTAATTTGAAGGACAAATGATACATTGAAGAATAAAGCGCAGTAAATTTAAGAATGTTGAAGATATATACTCACTGAACCTTAAAGCATGTTAACGTTGTATCAGATCAGACTTGTACCCTATGTTTGGATGATGTCAAGAAAAGTGACGAGAAATATAGAGGAGGATTCTAGGAAGGAAAATATCCATAAATGGAAAAAAAAAAAAAAATTGGAGATTTCTCTTATAGTTTTCTTTCCCCTTAATTTTCTCTCCATTTAAACAAAGGATAGAGTCATAGTCAAATGACACCCATAGTTCCCCCAAACACTTCAGTGATATATATATATATAGAGAGAGAGAGAGTGTGTGTGTGTAAAGCAAGCATCATATTACCTGTAACCATGGTCCTCATGGCTTGAGTTTAAATGGCCTAGAGGACCCGAGTTGGATTATTGGTGATTTAAAAATCTTTAGTCGCCTCGGGTTAAATCAAAATAAACCAAATTATGCAGTTTATTGCACAACTCATGTTGTGTTCTCTTAAGAAGCCTTTTATTTAATTCATATACAAAACTAAAGTGACAAAAAAATTAAAAGGGGTTTTGCATTTGATTTTTTTTCTTTAATAATGGAAAACAATCTAAACTACTATTTTTATTTTTATTTTGGATTTTTTATAAAATGATGAATGAAAGTATAAAATTAGATTTAAGGAATGATATGATGGAATGCTCCTTGGAAGTGAATCTATGACTATCCTAGCTTGCCAAATGATATGGGAGTTAATTAATTCACCAAGTCTAATTAAAAACCCCCAAACATGGTTTGAGTCAAGTGATACTTAACAAATAATATATTTGTCCTAAGCGTTAGATAACAAATAGTTGCTAAGGCACTTTTAAAACCCACTTAGTGTGCAATTTAAATTGAGTTAATAAAACATGCTTCCCTAATGATGAATGCTCACGTAGACACTCAATTGAAACACAAATCGATTATAATACCTAACAACGCGCTAGATAAAACAACTTTGATGAGTGTAAATGGAAATATAAAAATAAACTCAAATCTCAAGTCAAACAACTCAATTTAAACCACAATAATCCAACTAACAAAGATTATAACATATAATCTCAACCTCAATTCAAATTAAAATAATTCCTAACGAAAGAAATAATCATGTTCAAGAGAAAATTAATTGGAAAGCAAATACTCCCCTAATTGAAGCTCCCAAGTTCACGCCATAGCATCCATCTCCAAGAAGCGCAAGAGATTTAGCCTCTCAAGATTTGGCATCTAAATCCCCCTCCCTTGAACCTCCAACACGTGACATTTATATAGGAACAAGTTAGTGTACAACTAATGGTGGCCTCTACAATTGGGTTCAATATGGGCAAGTTATTGTTGCTACTTTTCTGATTGCATTTGAACTTAATGTTTGCTTGCATTGGCCGATTCTGAACACTTGAATGTTTTTTAGGGAGATATAATTGTTTTTATGGGCAGAAGGTCCTTCTGCGTTGGGAGTTATACTACATAAAAAACACAAACACACATCATTATTAAATATCCTAGAATATTGTTTGTTAAGGCTTTATAAATCTGTAAGATAAGAGAATGATTTATTATTGAATGAGAACATTAGATGAGGTTCTTATGGTAGCTGCAGGAGACGTGTCCTCCTGAGACTGCCAACCGAATTGGAATCGTGTATGTTTATTTTTTAATGTTTCGAATGCCAAACTGTACTTTGTATGCTTATAGAATGTTAATTATTGGTTAGAAATAATCTTGGGGGCAAAACAAGCTAAGTACACAGAAACATACTCTACACGTATGTTAACTATTTGTGAATTTAGTAATTTACCTCACACGTCTCTTTTTCTTAGTGAGTAATTTTTTTAAGAGAGTTAAGGTGTGAGATAGTGAAATTAGTTTGCTTGTGAAGTTGAAGTAAATCAATGTACTAGTGATATGTGGTGTTATTTTCTGCTGCCTGGGGAATTGTTTTAACTTTGATTAATCGTGGAACCTATATAGCGCAACTATATATGTTATTCTTTTTAAGTAATTTTGACATTATTTAGTTATTGGTTGGTGTTTTTTTGACGTGGCAATCATCCTGCTTAAGTCTCGAGTTCTTTTTTCCCATTTTCATGCTTCTTTTAAATTGATTTTCTTTTCTACATATGTATCTAGGAAGCTTTGCATCTCTACAAAAGTTTACTAGGAATGTAAGAAGAGTTGGAATTAAGGGTAGTGATTTTGTTTTCCTGTTTTAGTTAGCCAATTAGCAATAAGACTTATTTTCTTGTTTGGTTATATGATTTCATCCTACCTATTCATCGAATTTGTTAGGTTATATGTTGTATCCAGTTTAGAAAATATGTAATCAATGGGTATCGGTTTGCAACTTTAGAAGCGAATGAAAATATGTAAAGTTTCAATTACAGTGTATGTTGTCAAGGTGGCCAAGTTGACGGGGTCGAGGGCGACTACTACGGGAAGTTAATTGACATAATTCAGCTGGATTACTAGTGTGACAAGTCGGTAACTCTGTTTAAATGTAAGTGGTTTGATAACACTTCGTATGGGACAAAAGTGGACAAATATGGAAATGTTGAGATTCATTAGGCAAGACGATATACAATTGGTTATAACTCATTTATACTTGCTCAACATGTGAAACAAGTTTATTATACACTCATACCCTACATCCCATCAAGCTTGAAAATTATCTCTAAGTCCAAAGAGTCAGAAACAAATGACGATATGACTGAATCATTCCAAGTTGATGTGGAACATATACTGCTCGTAAATATTGCAGAGGATGATGTACCAAGCAATCTCTTTGATTCTGCTGCAGAGTTAGAGTTGATTCCTATCTAGATGGACAATGAGGAATCGACGATAGAGATTTATTCAGTAGTGAATCGAATTGCTTGGGTCAATGACTACTTGGTAAATTATGTCCTTCATGGTTATTAATTGCTTCTCATCAAAATGCAAACTAATTAATTACTTGTATAATTTTGAGCACTAATTGTTCATTATTGATTTTCAGGAAATATTTAGGTGGTTGCCTGCCCATCGGTGAGATTTGGGAAAAGCTTATAACTACAAAGCAAGCACATAGTTGTCGGATCACTTATATAAATTAGGACAAAATAAAGGCAAGGAAACTTGGATTCATCCTGAGACCGCAGCACAATTGTAATACCCGGGTAATTATTTATCTGGAATATTATATTTAGATAAATAATACCTATTGAAAATAGGTGAATATGTGGTCTCAAATAAGAATTAATAATTATCTTATTTTCTAAGGTAATTTCTATGGAAATTAGGAGAGATAAAGAGCTAAAATCCATAAAATGTATTTTTGAGGCATTAAATGGCCTAAAAATATTATGATAAATCCCAGGAGGCAATTAAATATTTGTTAAAAATTAGAAAGTATGTTGTCTCTAATTTTAGGAATTTTTGGGGATAATTTCCCTTGAAAAATAATGAGGCAAAATTAAGTATTATTTTGGGATCATAAGTGACCCCATGATTTTTAATATTTTACATGGGATATAAAATACCAATGTAAGTAAAATAGTTGTGAGATAATGATTTATCCTAATTAAGAAAATTATCAAAAATTAGTAAGTGGCTAATCTGGTAATTAATGGGATAATTAAGGTATAAAGTAAATGAATTAAAAATAATTTAAATAATTATTTTTAATTGGAGAAATTCGAAATTATTAAATAAATAAAAAATAAAAAATAAAATAAAATATTAATAAAATATTTTATGCTTAGAAAAAAAATAAAAGAAAAAAGAAAAAAATATCATGATATTTTTGTAAAATTGTATTATTATATAATATAGTGAATAGTAATGGAATAAATAGGAAACGGATCCTATCTAGAGAACCAGGAATAGGAATTCCAAAGTCAAGGTAAAATATTGATCAGTGAGTTTTTACCTTCAAGTGACCTCTTCGGAAGTTAATTCCGAGGTCGGTAGCGCATTTGCCTAATAAGACGAAATAGGGAAAAATGCGAGATATTCACATTTTGGATTTGAAGAAAACAAATTATAACTCAACTTCTAGAGATGAGTTTATAATTATCTGGACATATTTGGAATCAGTGAATTATTATCCAGAGATTGATGATTCCGAAAGTGATTTCCGACACCGGACGTGTTCGGACACGTTTTTCGAGAAAACTTCAACTGGACTGTTGGAACCCTGTAAGGGACCGAAATCTAAGTTAAATTAGATATTCTTGATGAGGAAGAGAAGATCTTCAAAGTTATGAATTCAGAATTTTGAGATTTTCCGAGACTACGTGAAACGGACACCGATCGGGGAAATTCTATCGGACCGGGCATAAAATGAGCTTGAGTCACCATTCTTGGACCACTTGCTGCCACATCACTCCCTTATGTCGACTAGGGCAGCCCATGGTCAAGAATTAACCACCATTTAGCCTTTATTTTACTTGGTTATAAGGTAAGAGAAAATTACAAGATTTGGAATATGGAAATTACCAAAGTGGCACAATTTTTGCCTATATAAAGGCATGAGCACCTTCATCATTTTTCACACCAAAAATCTGCCCCTTAGAGAGAAGTTAGAGAGAGAAGCTCTGGAGAAAGTCTGAGCAAAGTCTGGGTAAGTTCTTCGGTCCTTGGTCTTTAGTTTCGGTAGTTCTTTCGGTAGATATAGTAGGAATGCTAGATTTATCTTTAATTTTTCAAGATAGTCTAGATATCATATTTAGGGGTAAATATGATATATATTTCGAAAATATGATAAGGGAAAAGATCTGTCAAAATTCCGGAGAGATAGAGCGAAAACAATGAAGCTCGGCGAAATTCCGCCGATTAGGGGTACTAGGGGCAAAATAGTAATTTTCGCCCAAATGGCCTGTTATGATGCCAAATGTTGATAAACGTTGTCCTTATAGGATATCTCGAGCTAATCGAGCATTTGTCATTTGTTTTTCCTTTGTCGAATTTCACGTTTTTCCGTAAAAGTTGTCGAATTTCAAACGTTTACGTTCGCGTCGTAACACTAACTCTGATGCTTATATGTGTTGTTAGGTATGTACGTTCGCGTACTGTAACACTAACTCTGATGCTTATATGTGTTGTTAGGTATGTACGTTCGCGTATTGTAACACTAACTCTGATGGTTATTGTATGATTATATATGTTTGTTGTGTTCTGTTTGTTGTGTAGTAGTGTACGAGGTTATGCTATATACACGGTATGTTACATACGAGGTTATGTCACATACGAGGTTATTATTGTTGTATCATACGAGGTTATGTTACATACGTGGTTATTATCTTGTATACGTGGTTATGTGTTTTTAATCATACATCTGTTGTGGACGTTGTATTGATTCTTTGTATCGTGTATATGTAGTCGTATTTAAGCATGAGGTTAACCGTTACCTGAGATCCAAATTGCAATTAGATCTCAGCTCTTATCATAGCGTCAGGTTCAGGAGAACCGAGAACCGAGGAGAAGGGCGAGAAGGCCGTACAGAGTCCCGACTGAAGACTCTCTTATGTTGTTATTCATTTTGAAAACTCTCGGTCAATGTACCGTTTCTGTAAATCAGCCAGACTTACGGCAATTTGATTAAATACATCAGTTACTCAATCGCTCCGATGCTTTACTCTGATGAAAAAAAAAATTATACTGCTTTTGAAAAGTCAGGATGTTACAACAATTATTGGCAACAGAAATCTTTGCAAAATAAGTTAAATAGGTCTCGAATGGATGGACCCTCATATAGTGGGGGGCTCTATTCTAATAAGTTAGCATAGAAGACATGTTGTAAATATACATTATTTTCTATTTTGGTATTCAATATTTTGTACTTTGAAGTAATTAATTAATGGTCATCATTTGTATTTGCAAGAAGCTTCTAGTGACTTACCTTCAGAATTGGTTGATTGGGTTACTTTTGAGCGGACTCATTTTCAGGAGTATGTAGCTACTCCAGTCCCTATTGAAGGACAAGAAGGATAAGGGGTCAGCTCTTGGTGATCATAATGAGCATGACGACCATACTGCTACTGTATAGACATTATTTATGATTTTTTTTTTGTTCTTTTTAATCCATTCTCTTGGCAACATTGTTGTTTATAGTTTGTTTTCTATATGTATGCTTTTTTATGATTGCTACTATATATTTTTCATCATATACACTTTTTTTATTTCGTAATTTTTTTCTAGTGGCTGCTGAGGAAGAGATCTAATAAATATATTTTTTAATATAATTTTTCAATTTGCCTAACAATTATTTTCACAATTACGTCGCAAATTTTCTGAGATTGTGACGAAAAACAAATCCGTCGCAAATTTTTTTCAATTTTCATAATAAATTTTTTTATTTATTGTTACTAAAGAATTCAATTTGTGACAGATTATTTTAATTATTCCGCCGCAAAATTTCTGAATTTGCGATGGAGTACAATTCTGTCGCAATATTACGTCTTGCGACGGATTTTGGTTTTCCATCGCAAAGTTGCTTTGCCACGAGAGTTGTTAAGCCAGAAGTTGTTCCATCGCAAATCTTATTTGTGACGGATTTCCTCTGTATCGCCACAAATTTTGTCCGTCGTTAAACTCTTTTTTTTTTTGTAGTGCATATGGCTGATAAGTTGACATATATGAGCCCTAATCATGCTGTAAGTTGGCCTAAAACTTGTCTTCAGGCCTTGTTCTTCTTGGGTCCTCGAGAACCTATGAATTTTCACTCCCTCTAGACTTCAAAGCTTGTTTCTTCATCCTCTGGGCTTCTATCAATGTCTTCAGCCTTAGTCTACAAACTCCTATGCATTATCAAATTAGGTAAATATGTGTTGTGTTGAGGATTGGAGGAGTATATATATTTATACCCAATTTGTTGTCCCCATACCTTCCATAACTAATTAGGTTGGACCAGAAGTTGAAGATCCTAAACAAAGCTAAGTCCATGAGTATCTTCACTAGCTATCAGGATGTATATGTGTAGTTTGAATCTGGTCGTGATTGAGGGAAAGATTAGGGCAACAGAATACACACACACACACACATGATTGTTGAAGTGGAAACTAGCTAGCTAGCGTGACCTTGAGCTCTTCTTTAGATTTCTTTTTCTTTGCTTCTCATCATCCATCATCTTCAATGCTTTTCCCTTCTTATCATCAACATGCACTGTACTTTTGTTGCTTTTCATATCAGAATCAAATCTTCACCACCCCAATCATTATTTCACTCAGCTTATAAGTCTAATTGATCACATGTATATAGAGTTATAATTATTATTATTACTACTAGACCTCAACAATTTGCAGAGAATAGATCCTTATGATGATGACCACTATATGTTTGCCATATAGATACCAGAATGTGGAAATCAAAAGAATTTCTTAATTAACAGAGCTCTTGACTCATCTAGCCAAGAATATCAGAAAATGGACGGATCAAAAGAAAAGCAAACTCTGACACACACACACACACCTACGTAAGATTCTCAAGTTGGTGGCATTTTTCATTATAATTCATTTAGTCTATACATCAGTCCAGGTTCACTCATGTCTCACTTTCTGCTTTAATTTGTGGAGTTGCTTTTCTTCTCGCCGCGTTCAAAGCATACAAACATAAGAACAAAACGTATGTATAGCTCAGAACTATAAATATGACATCTTGGTTTATGTATTCCTTATATACCAAAACCCTAAGAAATTAAATCAGGTGAACCCTAGAGTTCCCCGCGAACACTTCACTGTGGGCTCTCATTGAATCAATGATTTTTGACTTCACTGAAGTGTTTGGGGGAACTCTTGATGCCACTTGATATATAGTTGAAATTGATATATAGTTGAAATAGAGATATTGTTCACCAATATAACTTATGGCCCCATCCAAAGATGATTTACCCTCAATTTCTCAAATTCGTTTGGTAAGTACTTATTAGTGTATTTTCAAATATTCTTGCTTCTGTTAATTTTTAATGTTTTTAGCAACGTTAATGCTATCCTAAACTTAAAATGGCTTAGGATTTAATTAGGTGCTCTATTGGTCTGCGTATGATGGAACACACCTCTGAAACGAAGTTGCTCAATGCAAATTAAAGGAAGCACTTGCACCAGCTGCTTTTTTTGTTGTTCGGTTTTCACAAATTCCGAATAGAGATGCAAGCTTATGCGACTATTCTGGTTTTTGTTTTTTGTTTTTTGCCTTTCTCCATTATCAATGAAACAAAAAGGTCAAGAACAATGCAACTCATCATCATGTGACTCGCCTTTTAAATACTCTCTATATCTTCAATTTTGCTTTAATTTTGTTCACAAAAATTGAGTTTGTAACAGCATTAACTAGTTTGATTATTATATATATTCCTCCTCTCTTATTAGGTAAGTGTTTGGTTTGGGTAGCGTTTTTTAATCAAGTACTCCCTGAGATCTATGATATAAGATATACTTGGAGAGTTAATCTTAGTCTTAAATATATGACATTTTTTTTTTCATTTTTTTTCCTAATTTCCCTATTAATCCCCATTCAACAATAATCAATGAGGGGGGAATAAGGAATTAAGGATGATGGATAGAGTGTTTTATGTTTGAACAAGACTTTCACCCAAGAGGGGGTGAATTGGATGATAATTCAAAATTCAAAATTTAATGTAAGCTTTAATGAAATAAAATAGAGTTGAAGATATGTTAGCAAGGATGAACACTCGAGATTTATACTAGTTCGGTCTAAACCACTTGATCTATGTCTAGTCCTCAGAAGCTGTATGATATTTTCACTTTTCTCCAAGATTTTTGGGCTCTTGGTGCCTCAGTTCGAACTAGTTATTTTTCAAGAACAATAGCTCCCCCTTACACACTTTGCAATTTAATGCCCACTCAAGATCACACAATCTTGAGTCTCTCAGATAATAAATGAATCAATAAATGTATCTTACAAGAGTAGATGTATGATTACTAAAGCACAGGCTCAAACTTAAGAGCTTTAAGACTTTGTAATGAATGTAACAGAAGTATTTCGTAGAAGTTCGTTGCTTCGTCTTCAATGTTTTGGGTATTCATAGGTAGAGTGAATTAATTATTGTTGCCTTGTTGAATGTATCCGTTGGAATGTCCTTGGTCATTATTATATGGCCTTTGAACTCTCTGAACATTCTTTGTGTCTAAAAAATTAGCCGTTGGAGTAGAGAGAATGTTTGTCGTTTGAATGTCCCTCTCACTTAATGCTTCTGACACAAAAGTGTTTTTTTTTCAATTTGTGAGTTAATCCTTGTTTGATCACTTGGAAAACATTTAAGTAGTAGTATAATGAAGAGTTAGAGTGATCGAAGCAAGAAGAACAAATTATACAATCATTCCAATAATTTTAAAAATTTTGAAGTACAAAGTGATGCTCTATTTTCTAAGAAAGCTTCACTTGAGTGATTTTTTCTTTGCAGTTTGAAAATCTTACAGAGCATCGGATAGGTCACTCCATTGATGTGCTAGTGATGCAAAAAATAGGATCACTTGAGTGATCTTTTTAAGATCACTTGAAACATCGCCTAAATGATCAGCTAGTCATGAAGAATAATAGGGTCACTCGAGTTTTCTTATTTCCTTTGATTTTTCAGGAAAAAAACATATCACTTGATCATATCACTGGAGTATTATGCTCGTGATGTTGTTTTAACATATCACTCGAGTGATGTAGAAAATTTCTTGATTTCAGAACACTTCTACTATCACTATAGTGTTGTGCTAATGATGCTTTGTCTCATTACTCGAGTAGTCACTCAGGTGATCTCAAGTTATCACTCAAGTGACACTTTCTTCAAAATATCTTGAGCAGATCACTGGAACAAATAATTTAAGTGGTGTGCTAGTGATAATTTTTAACACACACTCAAGTGAGCTTGAAACATCACTCGAGTGATTTTCCCTTTGAAAATTTTGCAGCACTTATCATTGAATGAATTACTATGGTGATTTGGTGGTGATGAATTTTTTGAACACATCACACAAGTGGTTACTTGAGTGAACTTCGTTTGTTGAACTATTTCCCTAGAAAAATCACCATTATGGTTTTAGCTACGATTTAACACATCACTCGACTGATATGTTTTTCTTCTTCCAAAGTGATCACTTGCGTTATGAATTCATATGACTCGAGTGATCCAGCAATTTTTGCAAAGCAGTGATCTTTTCTTGTTCAAAATACTTTGTTCATCTTTCAAATCCTTTGCAAAACATTTCTAAGCTTTGTTATCATCAAAACATGGAATCTAACATTTTAGAAAATACATGTCATATTAACTTACTTAATTAACTTCCTTAATCTAATAAAATTAGGTAAATATGTCTTGTATTAAATACCGAATGAGTGTTTATTATCAAATATCTTGAGACTTGGGCAATATTTTTTAACCCATCAAGTGAGGATTCTAATTTTCAATCGTCAAGGTTTGTTTCTATAATGGAAGAGGTTATGGTTGCTTTCAAATACGAGATTTTGGGTTTGAGTTTGTGTATATGGGAAAAAAGCTTTGGGAATAACTATCCTCATTCAATTAAACCCTACAATCTTTGAATTTGATTTATTATATACTGAATATCATATAACATAGCCAAAAAAAGACTAATTATATTGCTCAAAATTAAATTTTATATTGATGTGTAAGTGTACTTTGTTCAAATGAAATTTATTGATTCTGGGTTAGAAGTTACTTTTATGTGCTTCCTCCATATTTTCTTCTCCCCTATTTTTTTTCCCGAGATCTTGCTTTACACGCACAGAAATATCACTTCTGCAACAATCCCGAGAAAATGCTCTCGATAATGTACTTAGTAGCTATGACGAAGAGTTGATCATATATAGAACAAATTATATGACAAAGGTTCTTTAAAATTATAAATAAAAAAGGCTACTTTCAATTACTATTTGTTCGGTTCTACGAACACAAATGTCTAACCCTCGGGTTAGTATCTGGTTAATATAGGATCTGAATGATCTCCGGTAAGAATATAAGTAATACCGAAGAGAAGATGAGTACTCAGTGATGCCTATGAGGAAGACACCAAAGAGTGTCGCCTGATCACTATGCTACACGAGAATGGCGATGAGCCAAAGGAAGTGGAGTGTGTGCACAGTGTAACAGTATCGTAAAAGGATATGAACAGAATGTGTGCACCTGGTGGGTAATCTCCTATTTATAGAGATTACCTAGGGTTTCACTTTCTTGGTTCTACGTTCATTGCTTCAACAGCATGCACTCCCACGTTCTCTGGATGTCTGCTCCACTACATGCCTCTGCTCCACTATTTGTTCGGTCGGGGTTAGTGCCGAGATTATAGGGAGATTAGGGTTTTCCTTGCTTGTGAAGAGCTTTAATTACAGGATGCCTTTATTGGGTCATATCTCATCTGGGCCCAAAATACGGATCCATAACACTATTGAACAACTATTTGCTCAACTCATTGATGATTGTCCTTGCAAAATAACAAAAGATATAACAAACTTAAGTTAATTAACGTGGACACCTGCAAAATCACAACAACAATAATAATAAACAATTCGAGTCATGTACAATAATATTCACCAAACTTACTTTGAGTTAGCTTAAATAAATTGTACTTTGATTGGGGCGATTTTTGTCTCTTTACTTAGCCTTGGGGTCCACAATCAAAAATAAACCAAGGATTGCGTATAGTCAACCCTAGGATCGTTCTCTCTCTCGAGGAGCCTTTTATTGAATCCTAAGTAATCTAAATGCCATGCAAATACAATTAAAACAAGGGGAAAATAGGTTTTGGCTTTTCAAATTAATTAACTAAAATAAGGATACAATTTAATTAAATCCTAAACTAATATTTTTGGTATTTTATTTATAAAATGGTTAAAGGGTGAATAAAATGTAAATTGGATGTTTTTGGTAATGAAGAAATTACTATCATTGCTCATAAAAGATTATGGGAGTTAAATTTCATTAAGTCTAAAGAACAACATCAAGATAACACCTGAGTCCAATAATCTCAATGAATAGTAGCTCCTACAAACATAGCTAACCACTATCTCTTGAGAAATTGTTAAAAACCACTTAATGTGCAATTAAAATTGGAATAATGCAACATGAGTCTTCTTGAAATTGAGTACATATGGTCCTCAAAGGGCACAAATCGACCACATTAATTAGACAATAACACGCTAATTAATATAGTCTCATTGCAACCACAAGAAATTTAAAACAAATATAATCTTCACATTGCAAAATCCAATATCAATCACAATTATCAATCCAACAAGAGACAATGAACATTAATCTCAGATCCATAATTTATATACAATAATTCCTAAAACTAGGTAACCTAAATATATAAATCTAGACTAATAGAAAGATAGAAAAACTCCCCTATGAAGTCCATGAGCTCAAGCAATAATCTCCACCACCAAGAAGCAAAGGAATTAGCCACCCATTAGTTTAAGCTTGGCCACAGTGTCATCTGAACATTGAGAATCCATGGAAATTAAGTATAAACAGAATCTGAATTTAAAGAAGAGGGGACTGTCGGTCGATGGTGGGGATGATGATGGTGAACAGTGGTGAAGGAAGATGATGAAAGAGGTACGAAGGTGAAGGTCCCAAACACTCCCAGCTCGCGACGTTCCCACACTCTGATTTCTGATGGTTCTCGTTTGCGTCACTCCCCAAAAAAACTCAGATCGTGGCCTCCTGTTTCAGGTCTGTATCTCCACTGCGAAACTCTCTCGGTGCTGCTCTGTTCTGTGCTGTGATGAAGATGGTGGAGGGGGGAGGTTGAGGTCGCCGGCGGTGATGGTGGCGAGGGTGGAGACGCCGGCGACGATGAGGAAGGTGGAGGAAGAAGAGGAACGAAGGTGACGATGAAGCAAGATGAAGACGATGTCTGCGTATGCGTGGTGAAGAGAAATCAATTCTGTGTGCGGCGCTGAATCAGCATTTAATATCCCCCCTCAGCTGCTGTTTCTGACCTAAATCAAAACGTTGCAGTTTTCGTGTTTGGGCCCTATCTGACACAATCTTCGATTTTGGGCCCTTTCTGACAGTGATGTTTGGGCCCTCGCTGTCAATATCTCTGATTTTGGGCCCTCGCTGTCAATATCTCTGATTTTTGGGCCCTTTTCTGACAGCGATTTAGGACCTTCTCTGACATTAATTCTGGTCCTCAAAGATCCCATTTTCTTCTTAAACACGCAAGATTAAACACAATGTAGTATCAAAAGTCTAAGGAATCAATTGTATGAATAATTATCAAATTATGACCATTTTACCCCTAATTTCACTTCATTCAATACAAATATCCTTAACTCAAATTAGTGCTTAATCATGCTATAATGTCCCAGAAAATGCATTAAAAATCCCAATTAAATTATGAAAAATCATGATAAAATATGGTACGATCATACTTTAACTGGCAAAACATTTGTATTTTAACCATATGTATTCAATATGAGAGCTATGTACGTATGAGATCTATCAAATTAGCGAGATTGCCCTTGTTTAAGTCGTGGCTTTGCTTGTAAAAGACTGAGAGCATGTATTTTGGGTTTTAATTAAGGGTTAAGGTGCGGGGTTTACAATTAACTATTACCGAGGAGTGTGTCTGCGACAAAAAACAATTGAAGGGACCAAATTGGACAACGAACTATTAAAAAGTGGAAAAAAAATAATACCAAAGAACTATTAAAAAAACAACTATTACTATTACGTTAAAATATAAGGCACTGACGCAGGACGATGACAGAAACGCTGGAGAAAAGAACAATTGAAAAGATGCTGATACCACGACCGTAGAATCAGTTATGCATTTGCTTTTACGGGAAAAGGGGGTCTCCATTAACCCCTCTTTCTACTTAATTTATGTTTGTGCTCTATGAGCATGTTGGGAATAAAATGATTTTGCTTCAGTTAATTCATTTTCTACATACCAACAGTCGGATTGAATCGAGCAGAAGAATCTTGTAAATGCCTCCAATAGAAGGATACCTACGTCTAAAAATAAAAAATTCAGTTCCTATATATATGTGTGTAAATATTATTGAAGGAGAAGCAATGTTGGTTGAACCGGGGAGTTCCCCCAAACACTTCATTGATCGATGAAGGGACACGTGTGTGCGCGTCCGCCAAGATGAAGGTGAAGTGTTCAGAGAAACTCCAAGAGACACCCAACAGATTGATATACATACAAGTGTTTGTTATGGTAGGAAACTATGAGCAAGTGAAATGTATTTATAATGCAGAAGCAATCTAGGAAGAACAGAATAAAAGCAACAGAAATCGAAAGTGAAAATGAAGAAGTTGGTAGCGAATTACTAAAATTCAGGAATCACTGAACCTGGCCGAGAAGGAGGACCAAGAGAGATCCGCATAGAGAAGTGAGGTACATACAGATCGTGGACTCCTGGAAGCATCAACCAAAACCAAAAGTAACAGAAGATGCCATAATAGTAAAAATATTCGACTCCTCTAGGAAAAATTGGGGAAAAAGATATAACCCTGAATTGCAGAATAAGAAAGAAAAGAGGCGTAGAGTAACGAAAGCTGACTGATGATATTCTTGTCGTCCCCCACTCTGATCAGATGAGGATATTTCTTCCCCGGTGGCCGAAAAAGCGTCCAGGTTCAATGGCTCAGGGGCGAATGATATGGAAAGGAAGAAGGAAGGGTATTATTGTAAATTTAAAAAGCGCGGGATGGGATTGAGAGAAGCCTCACATGACACATGCAAGAACTTTGAAAATGAGGATGCCAATAAATTCTAACCCAATATTTACTCGTTTCTTTTAATCACTCTCCCCACCGTAAATTATACTTATTAATATGAATGACATCATTGAAAAAGCTATTAGTTACTACTTCATTGACTTTGTAAGGCAGCTTGAATTGAACTATGAAAATTATATTGAAAAGCTCTTAGAGTGTGACCTATATAAATATGATTGAAAGGAGTACGTGGTCCATCTAGTTTTTAAATATAAAATCCTTTTTAACTAAGGATTAGGATAAGAAATTAATACTCTATTCGTGCTCAAAATTTGAATTGTCTTGATCTTTTTTATAATAGCTCGATAAGAGTTGTTTTTTCTATTTGTGCTCCTCATTAATTATATATATTGCATTAATTAGAATGTTTGTTATACCTATATTTAATTTATTTCTCTCTCCTACTTGTCTCCTTATAGATAAGTTATAAATAAGGGCATACTCTCTCTGTAATATCCCAAATTTTGGGATTAGAAAATAAGAAATATTTTAATGGGAATTTATTATGAAAATTTGTCCTAAATAATTATAGAAATAATTATTGGAATTTAAGGCCTATTTCATTGGAATTTCTGGGAAAAGAATAAATTCAAGGAAAATTAGTTGGAGAATAAATATTGACTTAGAAATATTAGAGTCAATATTTATGCCTTAAGAAGCTAATTGAGAAAAAGGAATTCTTATATGGTATTAATGATTAGTGTCGTATGTATATATATTTGAAGCACAAATGGAAATAATTAAGCTGGACACTCTCCAACTTCTGAATAGGAATACAAACATATGGGACAACCCATATGTCAATTGTTGCTTCATTATGAAAGGGCCTATGTAAAGTGCATATGATTACATGATAAAATATAAGATATGCACATGCTGTATAGTCATAATGGTCCAGCGTAGTTGAGCAAAAAATAATAGTCCAGGTACAATGCTTTTCAATTACTATATTTTAATGGGCAACTTGGATATGGATTCGTCTCTATTACTTCTATATTATGCAGCTCTCATTGTAATAATGGAGCAAAAGATGACACGAGCTCATAGAATATTTCCACTACCTTTATTTTATTGGAAAATTCTGAACATAATTTCAGCAAACTCTCACATATTCTTATGCCCATTTTCGGATAGAAGCACGAAGGAATCACACATGCTTCATGAATTATTGCATGAGTTCACCTTTGGCAGAATGGACAACTCACATTTCTCTATCATTTCTAATTTCCATATCTGTCATTCATTTGCGTCAAGCAGAAGTGAGAAAAGTCAAGAATAGGATAAGGGAAATTATAAGGCAAGTGGAGGAATTTCGTTAGTGGACATGGAGATAATTCAATATGGTTCAAATATTCAATTATTTTGGAGAAAGTAGACAAACACACATGAAGCCAAATTGTCTCCCACTTCCTATATTTTATTGAAGCATGGAACACACACCCGTGAAATTCACTCTTGTATGTGGATTAGAAAGTCTTCAATCATGCACTCACTTTCCAACTCTCTCACTTTAATCATCCGGACTCACACTCCTCCTTATTCGTTCACGCATATACTCCCTCATTTCATATTTCATTTTCAACTAAGCATATGATAGGAAAGAGAGGAGAGAGTCTGTGATAGAAGAGAGAGCTGGAGAAAAGAAGCAAGAGAAATGAGAACGCTAAAGAGAGGGAGCCAGAGAAAAAGAAGAACATCGAAGAGAAAGAGAGAATTACAGTCCGATAGGAAGTACCAAAACTTATATATAAACTGATTATTGGGTTTTGATGAGTCTTTTGATCACTCTTCCATCTTCATTTCAACTGATTGATGGTGTTCTTGAGGATCAAACGCTGCTGAAAATGGAGTGTTGCTGGATGGAAGTTGCTGTCAAGGACAGTGCTGATATTTCTGAAAAATCTGTGAAGTCAATCGTGTTCAAGTGATGATTTGACCAAGAAAACGGTATCATCTGACAGTGAAATTTGGTAAGAATAAATTAGACTCCTCAAGCTTTTAAATGAGTGCTAGAAACGTATTAATCCGACTTCTAGAACTCGAATTACGAATTTTCAAAGTTTGTTCAGAAAAATCTGAGAAGTCTTGTTTTCAGAATCAAGTAACGTTCACTTTTTGAATTTCTGGGACTTATACAGCCATTAATTGGTTTTTTGATTATTTGTCTCGTAGAATATACTTAAAGAGCTTTGAGTAGAAATTTGAATCACCTCAATCAGAGTTCTAGAGAATTTATTATGAAATTTTGAAGTTAAGTATAAAATCTGTGACGTTTCTGAAACATTTTCTGTACAGAGTTTATATTTTTGAAATTCTGGGAATAGTGTACGTATATTTGAAATTGGAGTATATTTTTCTATGAAAGTAGACATGATAAGGAACACATGATTTTTGGAAGCACACCATTTGGAGTTTTGTGCAATAAAATATGAATTTTCAAAGTTAAATGAAAATTCTACGAGTTTTCAGAATTTATTCAAGAATAAGGAAAAATAGAGAATTTGGATAAGTAATAACTTACCCTTCCATAAATATGTAAAAATAGGAATCAATATTTATCCTGGACGATTAGAGGATTGAGAACCAGATCAAGAAATGGAAAGACCGTCAGGTAGTAACATTCTCTCTCACATACTTTGTGTGCCTTTACATGCATGTATTTACCATTATATGTATATTTATATATTGTATGAATGTATTGAATGTTGAATGTGTTGATTGTATAATGATGGTTGTCTTGCATGTTCTGTGTATATATGGTATGTGAGCGTTTATTGACGTTACTACTGGGATTCATTTGAATCCCATAATATTTTTGGTTAAGATAAACTTTGCAGCCTATATATGAAGATTCCAGAATGAAGAAGGTGGTCACGGATGAGTAGAGTAGATCAAGACGGAAAAAGTTTTTACTTCCGTCAGATATTTTTGTTTGAAGTATAAAACGGTTGTATAACTATAAAATTTTTAAGTATTATACACCGTATTTATGAATAGTGAATAAGTACGGGTTACGTGAATAGTGACATATACGAGAATAGTAAAATTGTAAAATTTAAAATACGCTTCCGTGTATATAATTTATTGGATTATTTAAGGCGGGTGTTACACCCTCTAGTTTACAATATAGGGTCTGTTTGAATTGGTGTTTAAAAAGTACGATCACAAAAGCCAAGAGAGAGTAAATCACGTCGAAAAAGTAGCTTCCACCGCTGATCCAAACAGACACTAAGTCATTTCTAGAAAAATGATTAACCCACAATATAACTCACTTAAAGAGTAATTAATATTTATTTGTTAATTTTTCCCTTACAAGTAATGCTTGAATGTGACTTCTTATGTTTTTCTCTCCTTTAAGACCACATTTAATATGGGTAAATTCAATTTAAGGTAATTCTAATGAGTTAACTACCATTTATTAGTTATGATGAATTAGTTAAAATAATTTCTATTGTAGACCGGATGGAGTAATTGGGAAAAAGTTTACTTTAAGACACACTCATTATTTTTAATTAACTTTAACCGTTTTTTTAAATCGCGTAATTTGGTTATCAGGTTCTTCTAGAAAAGACCGGAGGCAGTATTAGTTAACAATGTTTAATCTTTTTTCTTTTTCTTTTTCTTTTTCCAAAAGAAAATGATAGTACTGGTATCGTCTTTGTAGAACAACTTTTTCCAAGAGCGGTTAGGAACTAGCTAGATAGTTCTTTTCTAAAGTACCTTGAATTTAATTAAATAAGGATATTTTTAGTAATTCATCTAACAATATAACCTCATGATTTATGATAGTAAGTTTTATATTTAGGACGAATTAAAAAGGATCCACTAAAAAAAGAAATGGGGAGTATTTTTTTAGAGTTTAGTATATATAATTAATTAAAATAATATTAAAATATACTTTTATTTTATGACAACATTAATATTTAAACTAACATTTAGCTATTTAAATCTATGACTAGCGAAAAGAATAGTAGAGCTACAATTTTGTTTTGAAGGTTATTCTTAGATGTTCCGAAATACCATTAATGAATAAGATATAGATATTTTGAATAAAAAAAGAAAGATATACACACACAGTGCTTCAAAGGAGTTTGAGAAATTTCTGAGCAAAAAAAAAAAGGAGTTTGAGAAACTAAGAGGAATAAGCTAAATGATTCAGATCCAATTCTACATTAATGAATAGTCAAATTTAAGTATGTCATCAAACTTAATGAGATCAACTCATATATATTATAATTAAGTAATTTATTTAGTTTTTTTTATATTATCATCCGATACACGATTCAGGGTTTGTAGCTTTCCCTCTCAACACAAGTGTCTCATCTAGAGCTCAAACTCGAGACCTAAAGGATCTAGTAGGGCCTTATATTATTAGGCCAATTATATGTTGATATTTATTTAACTTTTTTAATTTGTTTAAATTAAATAAATATGTTTTATATTAAACACGAAAGCATTGTTATATCATTGTTGAAGTCAGGGGCAAAATTAGAGAGGGGCTAGGGGTGGCCCCTAAAATTATAGAATAGAACCCAAATGTTCAGAAAATTACATTTCAGCCTCATAATAGTCCCTACTAAAAGTTTCATGGAGGGACTAAAATGAAAATCTTGAAATGTTTATGAAGATGAAATGTAATTTCATGAACATCTGGGATCTATTCTATAATTTTTGCCCCTATTACAATTCCTAACTCCGCCTCTGGTTGAAGTGGATGCGTGGCCATTATCTCAGCTACATATATAGAGTTCGAACACGAGACAACTGATTAAATTGGAACAAGTCACAATCCGTCGATCCATGTGTTTGGTGGACAACAGACAATATTCTTGTGATCCTCCACTCGATATCGGATTTGGATATTTCTTCCCCCAGAGACCAAAACTGCGTCCGGATTCAACGGCTCAGAGTCCCATGGAGACGCACAAATAGTTAATGAACGTATGCATCTCAATGGACAGAGTTCGTTTGAAACGAGGAAGGAAAGAGATTATTGTAAATTTAATGAATAGTGGGGATGAGAGAGGCTATTAAAAAGAATATAGGAGGGATTTTAGTGCAATTAATAAAGATGATATTAAAATCTAATCGTATTATATGACAACTTTAATAACATTTACCTATTTTACGTGGTGCATAATATATAACATGGCTAAAAGTGACTTGGAGCATAAGATTAAATCTATGAAAGGCGAGAAGACAAGAAGAGCTACAAAAGGAAAAGAAATCTATACGTTTTATACAATATATTCACCAAACTTTCTTTGAGCTAGCTTAAATAAATTGTACTTTAACCATATGTATTCAATGAGAGCTATGTCTGAGCTCTATCAATTTAGCCAGATTGCCCTTTTTTAAGAGTTGGCTTTGCTTGTAAAAGACTGAGAGCATGTATTTTGGGTTTTAATTAATTTAGGTACTACTTTGGTCCTATTTATAAGTCCAGTTTGACCAAATCTCACATACCAAGGAAAGTTAGTTGACATAATGATTATGGGGTAAATTTTCAACTTTGCCCTCATTTATGATTGGGTATTTTTTAACTATTTCTTCTCTCTCCATCTTTATAGATGCAATTAATATGGGTAAAATTGTCACAATCTTATTTATTACTTGAAACTGGACTTATAAATATGACCAAATTTTTTGGTCATTTTATAAATAGGACCAAAGTGGTAGTTGAAAGTTGAAACCTGATTGAGTCATATTGGCCGGTGAGCTTGCAAAATCCATCAATTGACTTTGCCATACAAAGAATAAATCTCTTCAATATTATTAAAAGAATTATATTGGGTATATATAGTATATACAAGTCCTGGGGCAGAAATTGCAAGGATCTTTTGGAAGATGTCCTGTATTCCCTCCGATTTTTAAGATAAGACCTATTTAATTAATATTGGTCTTAGATATAAGACATTAATTTTTTTATATTTGTTAGTCTTTTTCTAATTTATTCCTATTGATACTTCCTTGACAATAATTAATGAGGAGAGGAAAAGAAAGAATTAAAGAAGATGACATGGTGTTTCAAAAGATAAATGTCATATTAATTATCTTAAATATTTTTTTAATCTAATTAAATTTAGTAAATAATATGTCTTATATTAAGAACTGGAAGGAGTACATTTTCTCGTTTGTGTTTGTAAGATAAATTAGCCAATAGAAATCTACTTCTTGAAGTAGCACTCATAGAAATGAAATGTCCATCTTACTCAGATTACTTCCTACAAGATTCAGTCAGTTGACTATTTTGTTATTTTGTTTGGTAGGTTATATGTTCCAAAGTACCAATGAAGAAGGATATTAGTGCTTCAAAGGATTTTGAGAAACCAATAGGAAAGGGCTAAAGAATACCACCCTAATCTTACTTGTAAGTTCGTTTTGACTAAAAAAATTGATCTTTATTATAAGTCAAGTTTCAGAGTAATTAATGTGTTTTTTTTTTTACTTTTTTACCCCTATTAATAGCAACAACAACAAAAATTCACTTATGTTGAATTTTGGAACCAATAATAAATAAGGACAAAATTAGAAATTTAACCAATAGTTAATGAGTTAACTAATTTTCATTGGTATGTGAGAGTTAGTTAATTTAAACTTATAAATAGTATCAGAGTGGTATACTTCAAATGATTCAAACCCGTTCTTCATTATTAATAAATATTCTTAAATTCTACTCTATCAAATTTAAGTATTGTCAAATTTAATTTAAGACAAATAATGAAGTCTCTCACTTGAAAGTTGATTATTATTACTACTTACGTGGGAAAAAGGGAAAATCTCACTTAAATACAATCAGAAATTTCAAAACCCCAAAAGGTCTGTTAACATTTAGAAAAAACATAAATGTGACAAGGATCAAATTGAGATTGTAAAATATTGATGAATTTATCATTATGCCCTCAGTTTTTAAATAAAAAAAGGTGACAAGATCAAAACCCCACGATATTTGTCAAAACCATTATGATTTTTATTAAACTCATTACTTAATTGGTCACAACCAAAACTCTTGGTCAATCCTTTTACACATATTATCCATACTTACCGTGCCAATTTCATTACTCAATTAGTCAAAACTCAAAACTCTTTGTCAATCCTTTCACACATATTATTAGTACTATAGATTTTGTCAAAACCATTACTACTCTGGTCCTATTTATAAGTTCATTTTGACCAAATCTCATATACCAATTAGAGGTAGTTGACACAATAATTATATGGGTAAATTTTTAACTTTATCCTCATTTATGATTGGGTATTTTTCAACTGTTTCTTCTCTCTCTATCTTCATGGGTATAATTAATATGGGTAAAATTGTCACAATCTCATTTATTACATGAAATTGGACTTATAAATATAACCAAAAAAATTTGGTCAAAGTGGACTTATAAATAGAACCAAAGTAGTACTTTTTTAGTAAATTGGAAAAGCTCGTTGGAAAATTCATAAGCTTGTCGAAAAACTCATGAGCTCGCCGGAAACTGCAAAACTTCATCGGAAACTAGTTTCTCAGCGTTGTGATGGTGAAAGTGAAGAGAAACAACGAAGTTGAATGAAGAAGAAGAAGATAACAATGAAGAAAAGAAGAAGCTCTACCTGGTTCAGATCGACGCAAGTGAGAGTAGGGAGGAGCTTTGATGGAGAGAGTAAGACTCAAATTGACGCATTAGTAAGAGGAGTGGGGAGCTTCAGGGAGGAGGGAGGAGCTTCGGTGAGGAAGAGATGAAGAGAGGGATCGAGGAGAGAGACAGAGAGCACGGCGGGAAGAGGAGGAGATGAAGAGAGGGAGAGGAGAGAGAAAAAGGAGTGTGATTTTATCTTATGTGAGAGGCATCTTAATAAAAACATTTAAATTTCAAAATCTTATATTCCTCTCAATCACTTTTGTGTCATTTTTAAATTTTTTAACAGACCTTTTGGAGTTTTAGAATTTTCAGAGAGTATTTAAATGAGATTTTTCAACCCAAGAAAAAAAAGTATCAATTCAATTTATTGTTGGACTAAGTTCGGGCATGGCTTTTTAATCATAAAAACTCAGCCGGACCCAGAATTTTAAGTTAATTATATAGTGTAAAACAATTAAATTAACGTAACCACTCAAAGACGTGACGAACGTTGTCCGTGCTGTCTTATACAGTGGGGATATTAAATAATTATTATATATATAGTTATTAT
This sequence comes from Acacia melanoxylon, assembly GCA_019022615.1. NCBI lineage: Eukaryota > Viridiplantae > Streptophyta > Magnoliopsida > Fabales > Fabaceae > Acacia > Acacia melanoxylon. Next base: position 3,808,068 of record JAFJYJ010000052.1, read on the forward strand.
TCTCCAGAAAATTAAATAGCATTTTTTGTTTTTACTTTTTCACGTCAAAGCTTTATTAGAATTGAAAAGTGATGTCTTGACTCCATTTGGTTTCTTCCAGAACTAGATATTGGATCTTGAAGTTTAAAACTGCAGAAACCAAGATATTTTTTGAGTCTGAACTGATAAGCTAATATTAAGAATAATGCTTGTATCTATTATAACTTAATCAAATTACTGTATAAGTAACAGAAATGTAGAGGACTACTTATTACGTAATTAAGCATAAAATTCAAATTCAATGCATATTTTACGTTTTCAATGATCGCACACAAACCAAACTGCACTTTTCTTCTTTTGTTTTCTAGCCAACTTCCATATCACTATATGTCTCTCTGGGTATGACCATTTATCCGTCTCCCACTTCCTTCTTGAAATCATCCTTTTATTTCGCAGACTGCCCTTCAAGTCAAAGCAAAAAAATCATAGATTTTGGGCAAAATACAAGCACACAGAGTATAATTAATATGATTAACATTGTATATATACTGCTGATGTAATTGGGTTTCGCATTTTGATCGAGTATATAAAAGCAGTAATATATGTTGAAGGACAAGAGAAATGATGATACATGAAGAACAAAGCGCAGTGAATTTAAGAACGTTGAAGATATATACTCACTGAACCTTAAAGCATAATGTTGTCTCAGAGTTGCAGAGTCGTCGTAGGTTGTCAGTTAGCACCCAGAGTACCCCCAAACACTTCAGTGATATATATATCATTGATAACAAAATGAATGTTTAAAAGATACAAATCAACCCACTTGGGTTTAATCATAATCATCCTTCACTTGAGAGAGATTAACAACTAATCCTAACTCTAACTCTAATCTTGGAGGGACTTTCCTCTCTAGAGAGACTCACATTAATCTCTCTTTTAATAAAGTGTGGATCACACTATCCTACACTCCTCTAAACATTATACTAAGCCCTCCATTTATAAAGCTTTAACAAACTAAGTCAATCTAACTCTCCAACAATATCATACTCAGTGAAGTGTTCCGGGGAACTCTAGGGGATACCCGACCTAATCATTATCATCATCTGTACTATGTTGTCTGGTTTATGTTGTTTTGTGGAGCAAAACACCACACACACACACACACACACCCAATCTGTCTCCATAAGTACCTTCCATATATAACTAGTTATGTTGGAGAAGATCAGTTCAAGAACCTCAACAAAGCTAAGCCGACGTGTACCTTCACTATCAGGATATATACGCAAGTGTAGTTTGAATCTGGTCGGGATTGAGGAAAAGATTAGGGCAACAGAATATATCTGTATATATCATTATTAAAGTGGAAGCTAGCGTGACCTTGAGCTCTCCTTTGCTTTTACTCTCATCCTGGATCATCTTCAATCCTTCTGCCTTCTTATCAAAACACTCACCTTTTGTTGCTTTTCATATCAGAATCAAATCTTCATCGGCCAGCTCAACCATTATTTCACTCAGATCTCACCTTTGCTTTTTCTAGAATGAAGTTAATTAGTCTAATTGATGATGCTTAAAGAATTGATCAGATATAGATAGAGTCATAATTATTAGTATTAGTCTTCAACAATTTGCAGAGAATAGATCCTTATGATGATGTAATGAACACAAGCCCAAAGGGAGAGCCCAATCCCCAAAAGCTAGCCTATGAGGAGGGAGAACCCAATGGACTTATAAACCTCACTACAAGAGTTTGGCTCCCTGATGTGGGACTCATAACATAGTCACCCCCTCAAGAGCCGACGTCCTCGGCGGCTCCACTCCACGGCACTTCACTCGGCCTCCAGCCGGTCAGAACCCTCCGTGGGTAGCCCTCTCCGAAACATCGACTCTCAATGAAAGCACCAATGTAATGAACACAAGCCCAAGGGAGAGCCCAATCCCCAAAAGCTAGCCTATGAGGAGGAAGAACCCAATGGACTTATAAACCTCACTACAAGAGTTTGGCTCCCCAATGTGGGACTCATAACATAGTCACCCCCTCAAGAGCCGACGTCCTCGGCGGCTCCACTCCACGGCACTTCACTCATGGGGATTGGGCTCTCCCTTTGGGCTTGTGTTCATTACATTGGTGCTTTCATTGAGAGCTTGATGTTCAGGGAAAGGGCTACCCATGGAGGGTTCTGACCGGCAAGGCCGAGTGAATTGAAGTGCCGTGGAGTGAAGCCGTCGGGGACGTCGGCTCTTGAGGGGGTGACTATGTTATGAGTCCCACATCTGGAAGCCAAACTCTTAAAGTGAGGTTTATAAGTCCATTGGGTTCTCCCTCCTCATAGGCTAGCTTTTGGGGATTGGGCTCTCCCTTTGGGCTTGTGTTCGTTACAGATGACCACTGTTTGACATATATACCAGAATCTGGAAATAAAAATAATTTCTTAATATATAGAAACTATTGATCAGTACTGAAGCCAAGAATATCAGAAAATGGAAAGGAAGGAAAATGGACATATCAAAAGAAAAGCAAACTCTAACACGCACACTTAAGATTCTCAAGTTGGTGGCGTTACGTTCATCATAATTCATATAGTCTATACTTTAGTCCAGGTTCATTTGTGTGCCTCATCACTTTCTACTTTAATTTGTGGAGCTGCTTTTATTCTTCGGTGCGTTCAAAGCGTACGATATCATATGAACAAAACGTATGTATAGCTCAGAACTATATATAAATAGGACATGTTGGTGTATGTTTCCTTACCAACATGTCTTGCCAAAACCCTTAGAAGTTAAATCAGGTGAACCCTAGAGTTCCCCGCAAACACTTCACTGTGGGATATCATTGAATCAATGGTTTTTATTTTTAACTTCACTGAAGTGTTTGGGGGAACTCTTGAGGCCACTTGATAGTTGAAATATATCATTCTCTAACTACTTCCAAAAATAATTTGCCCTCAATTTCTCTCACTCGTTGGTTTTGGTAAGTACTTATTAGTGTATTTTCAAAATCCTTGCATCTATGAAGTTAATGTTTTTAGCAACGCTAACACTATATCCTGAACTTGACATGGCTAAGGATTTAGATGTGCTCGGATGGTCTGCGAAGTTGCTCAATGCAAATTAAAGGAACCTCTTGCAGCAGCTGCTTTAATTAATGGCTTTTTTTAGTTCGGTTTTTCACTATTTCCGTAGAGAGAAGATGCAAGCTTATGCTTACTGTTCTGTAGTTTCTTTTTTCCTTTCTCCATTATCAAAGAAAAGAAAAAGGCCAAGAACAATGCAACTCATCATGAGACTCATCTTTTAATTAGTTACTCTCTATGTATATCTTCAATTTTGCTTTAGTTCATCACGTGCACACTCTGAATTTATAACCGTATAACTAGTTTGATTGATATATATTCCTTCTCTTGTTAGGTTAGCTGTTTGGTAGCGTTTTATCAAGCATTTCTAATATAATATCCATAGATATGAGCAATAATTTTTAACCCATCAAGTCAATCGTCAGGCGTTGGTTCTAGAATAGAAGGGGTCATGGCTAAGTATGAAATTACAGGTTCGAGCTTATGTTGAAGTAGAAAATGCCTTCAATTTGACCAAAAACGTACTATTTAAATCTGATGATTTAGTAGTAGTACTAAATAATGTAATACCCGGATATTTGTTTATCCGGAACCCTATATTTGAGAATTTGCCTATTTTTGGGAGACTACTAGGCCCTATTTTTGGGAGTGACAAATTTGGAATCATAATTTTTGGATCCATGAATAGTATTTACTATTCAAAAATACGTATTCACTATTCATAAAGACGTATTTACTATTCATGTGGGACCCACGTCAAATTATTTCTCCTCCGCCGACGTACATTCACGTGAAGTTTGAAAAAAATGTCTCGGGACCCACTCAATAGTAATTTACTATTTGAATAATAATATAATATCTTTCTCCCACTTCATTCTGAAGAACGCTATATGGAATAGTTGTGAAGATGTGGAAATCCTGGAGAAAATATAAGGACTTATCTGGAACCCACATAATTTAACCTCGAAAGTAAGACCAGTGAAGGTTATTTTTGCTAATACTGAGGAATAAGTTTAGTCTAACTAGGGAAATCTAATTAGACCATAAATCTCAGTATTTTACTACCATCCAAAAAGTATAATCAAAATTTAAAAGTGTTAGTGATTGGTCTAGTAACCATAAATGAATTTCATTAAAGTAGAACTTTATCGGTACGGTCACATAAAGCAAGGTGTGGGACCTACGGACAATATTTTCTTCTGCCTCCATCCCCCTTCACGTGAAGAGTTTGAAAATTGGTACGGAGAAAATTACGTAGAATGACCCAGAAGTGAAAATTACACTAAAGGACCCATTTTTCCACCCTATAAATAGAGGCTTCATTTCTTCATAATCTTCACACCAAATCAACCCCAAGAGGTGATTTCGAAGGAGCTAGAGAGAAGGAGGAGTCCGGAGAAAGTGTAGCGAAGCCCTGGGTAAATTCTTCGGTCCTTAGTACTAAATAACATATCTTAGAAGAAAAAGCTTTTAGTTAGTTCTTTCGGTAGATATAGTAGAAATGCTAGGTAAATCTTTATTTTACCAAGAAAGTCTAGATATCATGTTTTAGGGATAAATATGATATTTATTTGAAAAATATATTGGAGGAAGAGATATGGCAAAATTTTGGAAAATTAGAGTCAAAGTAGCGAAGCTCGCGAAATTTCACCAATTAGTCAAACTAGGGGCAAAATGGTAATTTGCACCTAAAATGCCTGATATGCTGCTAAATAATGATAAATGTGATATTATCCTTATAGGATATCCGAGGATTCCGGAGGCGATTTGATGGACGGGCGTATTACTCTTCATGAATAGTACCGTATACGTGAATAGTGCGTATACGTGAATAGTAATTACTATTCACAAGGAAGGAAGGTACGTTCGCGTACTGTAACTTTAACTCTGATATGTCTTGTATTCTTATATGTGATGAAATGATTCATGTACTGTGGCTAAGACTCTGTCTTAGGTCATTATTTATATACATTCAGCTTGATACGGGTTATAGTCTTGATAATGCCGTGAGATTGTTTTCCTAGCGTTGAGGACACGTGTTGTGATCGTGGCATAGGGTATGTGCGGAACATGACTTTACATATTGCTTTGTGGACTTTACATTTGTGCTTATGTGTTTATTGTTCTTTGAAATGTAATGAATATTTGTCATACATATATTGATCATACATCCGAGGTCCAATGGGTATTGATCTGCTTAATAGTTGTGTAAAGAAACCAGGATCGAGAGAAGGATTAGATGGAGCCATAGATAAACACCGATAAAATGTAATGAATATTTGTCATACATATATTGTTATACTTTTCATATGAGGTTTGGTGCTTAAACTAGAGGTCCAATGGGTATTGGATCTCGACCTACCCGTGGCCAAATGGGAGTTCGGGTAAAGAAACCAGGAAGAGAAGGTACCATGTAAGATGGAATTATAAAGATAAACACCATGAATAATTCCTTGGAGATTTTGTAATAAGGTACCGGGGCATAAAGGAATTTTTATGAGGGAAGAAATTCGTTGTTCAAATTTTTAGAACCTACCGTATTGCATGAGTCTAATAAGGTTATTTTTATAAAATCATTTGGTGTTTTAAACTAAGAAAATCAATTTTCTTGCTCAAATTAAATTTGATAGTAATGTGTAAGTGTATTTTGTTTAAATAAATTTGTGAATTTTGGGTTAGAATTTTCTTTTTTGTGCTTTTTCTATATTATCTTCCTCTTCCCTACTATTTTTCCCAGAGATTTTTTTTTTTTTGTATAGATGAGTTGGGTTCCAGGGCTCATTAGGGTCAGGACATATATCCTTCTGGGCTCAAAGAGCGCGTATAGTGGTAATTGCAGATCGCCCACTAACAAAGATCCTCACATTAATGAGATTTGAAACCACAACTTTGTTTTGGCTTTTCTCGAAAATCTTGATTTACACGTATAGAATTATCACTTCTCCACTCCCTAAAAGAATTGAAGCACTTGAATTTATACTATAGTGCCTGTGACGACAATGAGTTTATCATAGAACAGATCATGACAAAGGTGCTTCAAAATTGTGAGCACAAAAGGCTAGCTACTTATTACTTTCAATTACTATTGAACAACTATTTGCTCATGAACATATACTAATATATGATTGTCCTAGCACAACAGAAGATATATAACAGATTAAAGTAAATTAATTAGGATGAGGCTCCTATAGTTCACAAATATTGTTTGAAGGCTCTTGGCCAAACACTGCAAGCTAAGGCAGCCTTATTATTGGGACATTTTTGACAAATAATATAGAGTTAAGGTGCAAAAATACTTATGCAATTTTTTCATATGTGCGTCTAGCACCATATATATTATTTGAGTGCAAAAATGCCCATAAACTTCTCTAAATAGGGCAAAAATGTCAGCTTCGTTAATTAAGACAACTGTTGATCTAACCATATTTTTTATATGATTTTTCATAGTAAAATTTGGATTCTAAATGCATTTTTTCATAGTTATTGAGTTTAAAATGTTTTTCTTGTGATAAATTGAGATTAAGAGTAAATATATTAAATTTGGTTTAAAAAGGGAAAAATTGTCAAATAAATTGTAATTACTCTTAATCATTGATTTTTCACAGAATATTTGATGTTAGATTAATTATTTTGGGTTGTAGATACTTGAAAAGATTAGATCAAATTTAAAAATAAAAGTTTGAACCCAAGTTGCAAAAGTTTCAATTTAGTCCCTACTCCAGAACTTTTTTAAATTATCAATTAGGTCCCTGTCTGCAACTGTGCGTTTTGGCCATTGATTAATTAGGTTTTCATTCATTCAAAAGAGGAGCAGAGACGCGACCTGGAGCTGTGGGGATTTTGGGGGGAATTAATTAATTGGAAGCGGACAGAATTGAAAGAAAAAAACGACTGGAGGGCGCGACTGGAGGGAAGAGAAGACAAGACCTAGCTGAGGGAAAGAAAAGGGGATGCGCCGCGAATGAACAAGAGGTCTGGACGACGACTTGAACGCTGAGAACGCTGGATCATACCCTCGTTTCTCTTCTCCCCATCGACTTTCCCTCTCGACTTCACCACCATCATCACCGACCTGACCTGATTTATTCTAGAGAATATATCCAGCGCCGCGAGACTTGTTTTGCAGAGAAAGAGAGGTGCTGAACATTACAAGATATACATACAGCGCCGCGAGAACTGGATTGGCGTGGAACGTGGATGATCATTCTAAATTGGGGCAAAATCATCATCGACACTCACCACCAGCCTCTGTTTTGTATCCTCTGTTTGGTATCTCATCCAATTTCCATGGATTTTCTCTGTCGGGATGAAGTTGTGGCAAAGTTCAAACTAATGAGTGGCTAAACCTTTGCTTCTTGGTGATGAAGAATTGTGGCTTGAGCATTTGTGCTTCAATAGGGGAGTTTTTTAATTCAATCTTTTGTTTAGACTATAAATTTGATTTCCTGTTTAGGTTTATCATTTTGTAGTTGAGAGTTGAATTGCTGTTATGTGTTCATGTGGATTGATTATTGTAGTTTAAATTGGATGATGTATTTTGATTTTTAAATCTCCATATTTCTTTAAATGCTTGATTAATTATGCTTGTTGTGTCATGTTTATGAATGGTAAACATAGTTGATTTTAATTTCTTGAATGATTCGTTAGAACATTCTAATGAGAAAAACATTTTCGATCATCCCAATTTCAATTACACATTAAGTGGATTTTAACAATATTTCAAAAGGTAGTAGTTTGTTATGTTTGTAGCCTACTATTAATTGAAATTATTCAACTGAAGTGTTATCTTGAGGTTGTTTTTTTAGGCTTAATGAAGTTTGAACTCCCAAATATATTTTAGCGAGGATACCACCTTCTTCCTTACCAAGAACATCTATTATTAATCCCTTTTAATCCAAAGCATTCTTCACTATTTTCCAAAAAAATACCAAAAAGAATAGAATTAGTTTCTTATTATTTTTATGAATTTTAGTTTAGAGAAAATCAATTTCAAAACCCCTTTTTCTAATCATGATTTTAGCACTTAGTTTAACATAGGAATTCAAAATAAATTAGCTCATTGATAAGAGAACGATCCCGAGTTGTTTGCACTATATTGCATTTTAATTCTTGGAAATTGTGATTTGACCCTGAGGCGACTAAGGTTTATGTCAAATCAATATTAACTTTTACTTTTTGGGGCTTTACATTAATTATTTTTAAATAAGGATTAAGGGGCAAATTTACCCATAAACTTTTTGCAAAAATGCACCTGGCACCATAAACTTTTCTTAAGTGCAAAAATACCTATAAACCTTTTGAAATGGGCAAAAATATACACTAAACGTCCATCACTTTTTATTTTTGTGGGTCTTGAATATCTTAGGATATTCAATACCTAGGATGACCATTAATTATAAACAAATATTCCTTTAAATGTTAAAGGTGAATATGTGGTCTCAAATATTGAGCAAAATTACCTTATTACTTAGGGAAATTGTGAAGATTAGAAAAGAAAAAGAGTCTTGGTCAATGAAAAATGTATTTTTGTAAGCGAGAAAACTACCGAGAATATTATGATAAATCTCATATGACAAAAGTTATTGACAAAAACTTAGGGAGTATGTTATCTTTAATTTTAGGAATTTTTGGGATTATTTAGGAAAATAAAGGTGCATAAATAAAATAATATTAAAGGCACTTTTTGGCCTCGGTATTTTTAATATTTTACATGGGATATAAAATGCCAATGTAAGTCAAATAGTTGTGAGATAATAGTTGATCCTAAATAATAAAATTATCAACAATTAGTAAATGGCTAATTACTTGGATTAAAATATAAGATAAATAAATTATAAAAAATAATAAAAAAGGGCTGAAATTCGAAATTAATAATTAAATAAAAATAAAAATAATAAAATATTAATAAAATATTTTATGCTTAGAAAAATAAATAAAAAATAAAAGAAAAATAAATAAATATCTAGATATTTTGATTAAAATAATATTATATATGGAAAGAGCCAACAGGACATTTGAGAATGGATAGGAATTAAATCCTATACCAAGGTATAGGGATTTAGTCTAAGTCATCTGGACTTTTTATAAACCAATGAAAATTCTTCTCGAAGTGACCTGTCTCTGAGGTCAGTTCTGGAACCAACAAGGTATTTAAGACACCATGTAGAGAGAGAAAATGATGATAGAGGATTTAGAGTCAATTTGAAACAAGTAGTTGCCGTGAATTAGGAATCTAGTGACTTAGGTCAGATCATATTACAAACCTGTGGATTTTTGTCTAGACGCTGGTGTTTCCGGAATTCAATTCCGTAACAGAGGACGTCTGTCCTAAAATCTTCAGCAGATAACGGAATACCCTTAATGGGATCATAAATTTCATTAAACTAGATATTCCTAATGAGAAAGAAAGAAACTTCGAAACTCTGCCGTCAGCATTTCGCGATTCGTCAAGATTACGCGTTTCGGACACCGGACTGGAAACTTTTTCGGTACCGGCCATAAAGCAAGACCATGTGATGTCATGCATGACATCAATTGGCCTTGGGAATGAGGCCAAGAGGTCGGCACCTCCAAGGAATGGCCAAGATGAATTATGGCCAAAACCCTAGATCCAACGGCTCAGAATCGGTCTGAAAAAGTTTGAGTTATTTACCGAACTGCCATCCCCTTCTTCTATAAATAGGAGCTCACCCCCTTCTCATTTCTCACACCAAAAATTCAGATTAGAGAGAAGTTTTAGAGAGAAGGAAGAGCCCGGAGAAATTCTAGCCGAGCCCAGGTAAGTTCTTGGTCCTTAGTCTTTAGATTCGGTAGTTTCTTTTAGTAGAAATGCTAGAATTGTCTTTAAATTTCCCAGATAGTCTAGATATCATATTTGGGGGTAAATATGGTATTTATTTTGATAATATATTGGGAAAATAGATATGTCAAAATTCTGGAGAAATCGGGTTAAAGTAGCGAAGCTCTGGCGAAATTGCGCCGATTAGGGGGTCAGGGGCAAAATGGTAATTTTTACCTAAAATGCATGTTATAGTCTTAAATATTGATAAATGTTATCCTTATAGGATATTTGGGTTAATCGTACATTGTCGAGTCCATTTGTTGTACCGCCGTCATCCCTTTGTTTTTTACCCATTTGTTTTCCGTTTCATCAAAGTACCGTTATACCGCCGGAAGGTACGGACGCGTATTGTAACCTTAATCTGATGCTTATTGTGTGCTATATGTGTTTGCTTTGTGTTCATATACTGAGATTCTGTTTGTTTGAAAAATGGTGGAGTTATGAGTACACGGGTTATGGCATTGTTAACACCGTTTAGAGTTTTCCTAGCGCTATGGACACGACATGCTATCGTGGCACCGGAGAGTGTGCAGACTGGGATAACATACATACTGCAGGGGCTGTGTAATGTTATTGCCTGATATGTGGAGATGTGTTTTTATATTGTGAAATGTTGTGGATATCTGTCATGCATATACTGTTTACATAAGCATGAGGTTAACCGATTACCGAGATCGAATGGGCATTGGATCTCGGTGTTGATATAGCTTCAGGATCCCATGGTGTTCGGGACGAGGTGAAGGGAAAGAGGTCAGCATAGAGAGGCAGATGAAGAAAATAAATTATAGTCTATTTTGTCTAGAAATATTCGGATGATTTGTACCACTTATGACTACCAGACATATTACTATGAATGTTATTCAGTGACTCTATTTCATATTTAAATTCGAAAAAAAATTCCAACTGCTCAACTCTGATCAATATCCGCGAGAAAACGTTTACGAAAACGGGGTGTTACAGGTCTCACATGTCTCCAAGTCTCAACCTTTAGAAATTTGTGTGTGCTGAGTCACCATGGTCAACTCTCTCTCCTTCTTCCACCCTTCCTCTCTCTATCTCTCTCTTACTTCCCTCTCACCACAAGTGCCCACTCACTCCCCCCTTCTTTCTCTTTCTCTTTCTTTTTCACCTGTAGATCTATTAAAATAGATACAACTTTCAAAACAAAGATATAGAGACGAGCTTTGGCATATGAAGGACTTCTTTGAGGATCCCTAACCTAAAGCAAAACAAAGGTCTAGTAGTTGACCATAGTCACTCAACACACAGATTTCTAAATGTTAACACTTAGACACACGTGAGCCCACACAATTAAAAAGTGATGAACATTTAGTGTAGATAATGTGGAAATGATAGTGTGACCCACATTTTAAAAAGTTCATAGGTATTTTTGTATCTAAAAAAAATTATTTATTTGTTGTAAGGTGCACTTTTACGAAAAGTTCATGCCTAAAAATAATTACTGTGGGCCCCACTAAAATCAAAAGTTAGCAGACGTTTGCATTAGTTAACAGAACTGACACTTTGCCTCATTTAGAAAAGTTTGGGCGCATAGCCAGACGCACATACAAGAAAAGTGCATAGGTATTTTTGCACTTTATCCCAATAATATATTACTAGTTATATTCTGAACATTGTGCATATTTTCTTTCATCAATATATAGTTAGTATATGTACTTATTCTAAATGTAATTACTATATCTAATTACATAATTCCACATATAGTTCGATTTAAAAATATATGTGATCATATTTTAAAGTTGATTTTGAAATTCCTATCAATCAATTGCCTCTTCTGCTTTTCGTGCATTGGTTCGAAATTTCTTATAAACCATCATATACTAAAGATTTTGCAATAAAACTCCGGCAACTCTTAAAGTTTTTGAGTCATTTTTGGAACATTTATTAAGAGAGAAAATTAATAATAAAAATGTTTAAACATATTACATGTATTGTGAAGTATACATGTATAATAAATCTCAAATATATATTTGATGTAGGTACTAATAAGTACCACTTAGGTCTCATTTATAAGTGTCTTTTAACGAAATCACACATACTAATGAGAGGTAGTTAGTTCAATGATTATAAGGTAAATTTTCAACTTTGCCTTCATTTATGAATGAGTATCTTTCAACTCTTTCTTCTCTATCTATTTTTATTGGTACAATTAATATGAGCAAAATTGTCATAATCTTATTTATTACCTGAAAGATGACTTATAAATATGACCAAATTTTTTTATCAAAAAGGACTTATAAGTAGGACCAGAATGGTATTAAAATGGAGTAAGAGAGTCCTGCAATTGGACATGAAACTAAAGGTATACAAAGTTGAGGTAGGTCATCCTATATTAATAAACTTGAGTCATAATTTTGATAGAAAGAAAAACTCAACCTATATATACTTAAATATCTAAAAATTCAACATGGTGGATGTGGGATTCTCGTAATCCTTATCCTGCAAACTTAGAAGATTCAATCACCATACACCCAAAAAATTAACAAAATATTATTGGAAATTTTAAATTTGGTAGGGGAATGGGACGATAGAAAATTGAAGGGGCTTGTATCTGAAGAAGGACTATGTTGTTGCTGATATTATATATATGTACAGCATAATGAGGGATGAGAAGTGAAGCAGAGATGGGATATGGAATAAAGAGTGGAAATGAAATTATGGGCCTCGTCATGTGACAAATATTCATGTGGTTAGCCATACATGAGAGACATTTAACAGCAGAAAGAAAGAACGAAAAAATGGGAGGTTCAGAATTTTACCAGCTGCAAGGAATTAACAGACTGTTTAGATGAAATCTGTCACTAACAAGTGAACAATGGGTTACATGCGTTCATGTTCACTTGTGCTTTATGGTGATGCTTTTATTTGGTTCTTAAACATTGAACATCACATATGTATGAGAACTATATATCAATATCATGCGAAGGTGTGTAGTTTGCTTACCAATACAAGACTTTAAAACCCAAAGAAAAAATAAATCAGGTGAACCCTAGAGTTCCCCACAAACACTTCACTTTGGGCTCTTGATGATTTTTTTCATCTCTCATAGAAGTGTTTGAGGGAACTCTTGGCGCCACTTGATAGTTGATAGATATGGAGATTAATTGCTCACACACACACACGTACGCACACTCCATATATGCTGCTCTTACATAATTGTTTGATATACTCAGAAATATTTCCTTTCTATATGATCAAATTCTTAGTCCATTTAATTTAATGCTCTTACCTACGCTTGTGGTTATGTATTTAAAATGGAATATTTGTTTTTATTTATCCTAAAAGAATAAACCGTTCTATATATGTTATATATATGGGACTTCTTTAATATTTATATGTTTGAGGCACTGTGAGACACTAAATATGGGCACATTTTTCTATAGAGATTCAAATAATAGTTTATCATTCTATGAGGAGCTAGCCTTTATGCTATACCGAAACTCTGTTGGTTATATATATGGGACTTGTTCACATGTACGTTCAGTCTTCGATCTGTTATATAGATATGATCATGTTCGTTGGTCAATCTCAACGGAAGGCCTAAAATGGTACTGTAAATTTGTATTTCAAATCATTTATGGTATCACTAATTAATTATTGTCTCCTTTTCTTTCTTTTTTTGACATGGAGTGTATTAATATTATTCCAATTAATGTACTGTTTTGACATCAGTGATGAGTTTGCTTTTAGAGGAAAATGTATGTAGTCTTCACTAACCTCTCTTCCCACTTAATTTATCCACCATTGGATTTCTTTTAATGGTTGAGATTTTATATTATATTAATAATATTATTGTAGTGTTAAATATTAAAGGATAAGAATATTTTTATAGACAAAAACTCAATCATTAAAAATCAATGCAAAGATACATAAATTACGTGGATTGGAAAAGAAGTGGCGGACACTTCTTTCCCTTACCATTACCGCAACGTGATTCAAGAGCCTACCACACCACTCAAAGGCTGGATGAACCTTCTTTGTGATCTTATAAAGTGGGTATTGGCTATTGCCACAAAAGGAGCTATTTTTATTAATTAATCATTGAGTAAGTATATGTGTTGACGATTACTAATTAATATAATGACGCACGTTATGCATATTTAGCCATTATTTTTATAGTTATTATTCTCTAGCAAATTAAATATCATTTCTTTATTTACTTTTTTTCACTTCAGTTGTTTAAAACTGAAAAGAGAAAAGGGGCTTGACTCCATTTGGGTTCTTCTTCCCGGACTAGATATTATTGGATCATGAAGTTTAAATTAAGAAACTATAAAGATAATTTCTTAGCTTGGGCTAGAACTGATAAACAATAAGATTAAGAATAATTCTCATAGCAACTTAAATAAATTCCTTTATCCTGTACGAGATCGAGTAGCAGAAATGTAGGTGACTACGTAATACGTACGCCCAAAGTTCAACTCCAATCTATATTTTACATTTTCAATCATCATACAATGCAAACTAAACCGCACTTTCTGCTTTGTCGTTTTGTAGCTAATAACTTCCATTATGTCTCTCTGGTTACGACCCTCTTTCTTCTAGCTATAGCTCCTTGAAGTAATCCTTTTCATAATGTGCAGAGCAAAACACAAACACAGAGTATAATTAACATTGTACATACTTTTGATGAACACGTTAGAAAATGAAGGATTAAAGTAGAGAGGAAACAATAGCCTTGAATCCTTAATACTTAATCCTTAAATCAATGAGAGTACAAGAGCCTTCATAGAGGCAAAATTATGATCTACAATAGTCATAGAATTTAATCTAATCTAAATAAATCTTGATCAAATATAAACTCTAGTAATAATATTTCTAAGATATATCAAATATCAATAAATGATATATAATATGTATACCTAATCTGTCCCCATAAGTAACTTCCATATAAAACTAGTTATGTTGGACCAGATCAGTTCAAGAGCCTCAAAAAAGATAAGCCTACGTGTACCTTCACTATCAGGATATATATACAAGTGTAGTTTGAATCTGGTCGTGATTGAGAAAAAGATTAGGGCAACAGAATATATCTGTATATATCATTATTGAAGTGGGAGCTAGCGTGACCTTGACCTCTCCTTTAATTTGCTTTTACTCTCATCATGGATCATCTTCAATCCTTTTCCCTTCTTATCAAAACACACTCTACATTTGTTGCTTTTTATATCAGAATCAAATCTTCATCGGCCAGCTCAACCATTATTTCGCTCAGATCTCTCCTTTGCTCTTTTTCTAGAATGAAGTTAATTAGTCTAATTGATGATGCTTACAGAATTAATCACATATATATAGAGTCATAATTATTAGTATTAGTCTTCAACAATTTGCAGAGAATAGATCCTTATGATGACCGCTGTTTGACATATATACCAGAATCTGGAAATAAAAATAATTTCTTAATATATAGAAACTATTGATAACTACTGAAGCCAAGAATATCAGAAAATGGAAAGGAAGGAAAATGGAGATATCAAAAGAAAAGCAAACTCTGACACCCACACTTAAGATTCTCAAGTTTGTGGCGTTACGTTCATCATTATTCATATAGTCTATATTTCAGTCCAGGTTCACTTGTGTGCCTCATCACTTTCTGCTTTTATTCTTCGGTGCGTTCAAAGCGTACGATATCATATGAACAAAACGTATGTATAGCTCAGAACTATATATAAATAGGACATGGTGTATGTTTCCTTACCAACATGTCTTGCCAAAACACTTAGAAGTTAAATCAGGTGAACCCTAGAGTTCCCCGCAAACACTTCACTGTGGGCTATCATTGAATCAATGGTTTTTATTTCTAACTTCACTGAAGTGTTTGGGGGAACTCTTGAGGCCACTTGATAGTTGAAATATATCATTCTCTAACTACTTCCAAAAATAATTTACCCTCAATTTCTCTCACTCGTTCGTTTTGGTAAGTACTTATTAGTGTGTTTTCAAAATCCTTGCTTCTATATATGAAGTTAATGTTTTTAGCAACGCTAACACTATATCCTGAACTTAACATGGCAAAGGATTTAGATTTGCTCGGATGGTCTGCGAAGTTGCTCAATGCAAATTAAAGGGACCTCTTGCAGCAGCTGCTTTAATTAATGGCTTTTTTTTTTAGTTCGGTTTTTTTCACTATTTCCGTAGAGAATATGCAAGTTTATGCTTACTGTTCTGTAGTTTCTTTTTTTCCTTTCTCCATTATCAAAGAAAAGAAAAAGGCCAAGAACAATGCAACTCATCATGAGACTCATCTTTTAATTAGTTACTCTCTATGTATATCTTCAATTTTGCTTTAGTTCATCACATACACACACTGAATTTATAACCGTATGTTTGATTGATATATATTCCTTCTCTTGTTAGGTTAGCTGTTTGGTAGCGTTTTAATCAAGCATTTATAATATAATATCTATAGATATGAGCAATAATTTCTAACCCATCAAGTCAATCATCAGGCGTTGGTTCTATAATCGAAGGGGTCATGGCTAAGTATGTAATAGCCCTGAAAATATTTATAGACTATCGAGATAATAGATTATTAGGAAGAAATAATAATAATAATATTCACTTATGTTATTTTAGATTTTTCTATTATTATGAAACATTTGTTATTTGTTGAGTGTTCCTTAAGTTGAGGATGAGTAAATTTAAATAGTAGCAAAATTAAATTAATATTTGTTGTAGTGTGGCAACAAAGAAAACCCTGTAGTCTAGTGGTGGTATTGGAGTCCTTGGAAGGTCTCTGAGGTGAAAATATCAAATTCCCAGTCTCTCATTAGCAATAAATTTTTTAATATCATCATAATGAAATTGCCAAAATGCCACTGTGTTAAAAAAAAAAAAATCAGATTTTCCCTTTTTCCACTGACCTTCCGTAAGACCAAAGGAACCTTCGCGATTTGAAGCTCCAGTTGACCTCTTTCGCTCATATCTCTTCCTTCATCCTTCCTTGTTGTTGTCATCCACCGTCCGCTGTTTTTCTGTCAATCCATCGTCAATGTTGTTCTCTGCTCCAACAACGCTGAAACTGTCATTCCCTCTTCAAATTTGTGTTCAGCTCATTCTTTTGTCCGATTTTCACTTGGATTGAGAGTATTTTGCTTAGATTCTTCCTCTTCTTTTGACTTGAAATGTAGAGGTTATGTTTGAAGCTTATTTGGCTTAGGAAATTAAAGGGTGAACATAATTCCGAAAGTGGTTAGTTGGGAGTAAGTCAATATATCATTGGGCGTACATCAGATAGCATTCTTGACCTTGCACCTTTAGTGGAACAATGAAGATTGTCATTGCTGACCATACTTGTAGATATGTCTTGGAACAACTACTAGTGGATGTAAAGTTAAGTTTTTATATATGTATTAACATCTGTAGTTTAGATGCTCCACATAGTCTATAGGTAGGATCTTTGTCTTCCCTTGTAAATTGGAATATATGTACTGTTGGTAAAATCGGTCCCTGCCTGACATTCAGGCGTGACCTCATGAGTAGGAAAAACAAAACAAAAATTGTCTTTCCTTAATTTGCAGCGGAAACTATAATCAATAACCGCAACTCTTTACGGTTATCATAACTTATAAACACTGAACACATTTGTGAGTTTTAATGAGCGCTCATGAGAATCCATAACTCTTATGGTCCTCGTGAGTTAAAACCCATATTTAAAATAAATACTCATGGGTTCCTATAATGTGATCATAAGAACCCATCACAAATGTACAATGTCTTAAAGATTCTCATGAGAACCCATAACTTTTATGGTATCATGAGTCATCTCAATACTATAGGTATTCCCATGAATATTGATCATGTGATCCCGTAACATTTACAGGAGATCATGGGATATTCTAAGAAAGGATATACTCATTAAAATACGTGAGGGGGTTTAGGATTACCTTAAATCACCGAAGACCTCAAAGTGTATGAAGTCCTCTAATGCTGATCCACACGGTTATCTCCCGATTGCTTTGAGAACTCCTTCTCTTTGATTCCTCTCTTTCCTTGGATGCTTGCTAGGCGACGCAAGGTTGAGGACTCAACGTTCTTGGGATTTCTTTCTCTTTGGATGGCGCCTTTCTTTCTTTTCTTGGTTGGTTTGGCTAAGAATTCTATTCGGCCAATGCTCTAGGTTTTCAAAGAATGTCATAGCAAAATATACGACTCACGCGTAGCGTTATATTATTTCTTTGCGGCCAAAACCTAGATCCCTTATTTTTCTAACTAAAAAATAATAATATAATTATATATTATTATTCCAATAGTTAAAATCCTAGATCCACCAAGTCAGCCGCAAAAGATGAGACTAATAAAATCTCAAATCTTTTTTCACGGCTTATCCCCTAGTTTCTTTTAGTTCTTGCCGAAAATTATGAGATTCAAAATCTTATAATTTACACGGTCAAACACTTAATTTAGGGTTAAAAGAATTTGACCCATTAATTGATATTATTTAATTAATCAAGATTATGGATCTCATCCAAATCTTTAATTAATTCTTGAATTAATAATTCAAGATAATGAATCTTATCCAGATCTTTAATTAATTCTTGAATTAATAATCCAAGATAATGGATCTCATATCCAAATCTTTAATTAATTTTTGAATTAATAATTCAAGATAATGGATCTTATCCATATCTTTATTGGAGGTATATTTATATTAGATAATCCTAAATTATCTTTTATAATATATACTCTTGAATTTAAAATTCAAATTTAAAATTCAAAATGGCCTAAGACCACGTTTGGTCTTCTAACATATTTAGGCTTATTAATGGAAAATTAATTTTCCATTAGATAACCATATATGGCGCCATTTTAATAGATTGGGCTTGTAGTCCAACTCCAATCTAAATATACTCATTCTTTCGAGAAAGCTCAATAACAATTATTGACCCAAGATTGTTAATCTTAACCAATCAAGAATAACCTTTGTGTGTGACCCATTAGGCCCAATTAATCACTGACATAAATAACCTTGGACTAATCAAACTCCTTTAATGAGCTCAAGTTATTTAATGACCACATAAGACACTAGCAATGCTCTGTGGCCCCAGAATTAATTGAGTTGATCAAGTGATCTACCTTTTCTAATTTGGACACCGTGCCGGCTTCATCCCTCACTACGTCATTCACATTTAGTCGAGAGCAAAGATAGAGTATCATCTCTCTTGGTTGACTAAATATAGCTTTTTCACAGAACTAGGAATCTTCTTCTATTGACTCTAAGATGGAACATGACTCTTCATGATCACTTCATCGTACCTGATTTCCGAGTCAACTAGAAGTCATCCAAGCCCTACCGGTCCTGTGAACGACAAATCCCTTGTAGGAGACAGTGAGTCCTTTCGGCATGTACATCTACACTCATGCATTCGAGTCATACCCAAGAGTATACTATTCTCCCCATTCTCAGGCGGATAGAGTTGTACAATCAAAAAATGACATTAGGACACAGTGCTCGATGACATCCTCAAGTCTAGGACGATCCACACTACCAAATGTTAAGAGACTTTTATATCCAATGATACTTCCTACAAATCTTTGTGGAGTCTCTTGGTGGGTCTTCGGTGCTATTTGTTCTTCAACAAATCCACCCACGACATCGCCTAAGACATCATTATGCCTGTATTCCATGAGGTCCCTACCTTGCATCTCTATACAAGTAGACGATGTCGTACTAGTCTTATCGAAATCACCAATGCCCTTTCTTGATGATTCAAGACTAGGAACAAGTTTCAGGCAATAGACATTTGGTGTTCTTAAGTCCTCATTATCGTGATCCTATCATAGATCCTCAAGCGAACACCTATTCTATTCCTAGGGTTTTTATCTTTAAATGCATATTAACCTTAACATAAAGGCGAGACATAAATATGATAAAGATAAAATGTACTCAAATACATAAATCATAAAATACTAAATAGAAAAAGGTGTTCCTCTGTCAGAGCAGATTGTCTCTAGGACACCTATTTACTAACATGTACATGTATATGTTATAGTGGAGCATAGCTCTGAATGTTATTATAAGTATCATTTAATGTCCGTATATAAGTTTAAAGTTTAAGGAATATGAGTCCACTCATTTTTAATGCCTATCACCCCTTAGTTTTCAGGGCGTGACAAAGTATGAAATTACATGCTTGAGCTAATGTGAAAGTAGAAAATGCCTTCAATTTGACCTAACAGTATTTAAATCTGATCATTTAGTGGTAGTACTAAATAACATATAGCTACAATAGAAGAAAATCAATTTTCTTGCTCAAATTAAATTTGATAGTAATGTGTAAGTGTATTTTGTTTAAATGAAATTTGTGAATTTTGGGTTAGAAATTTCTTTTATGTGCTTTTTCCATATTATCTCCCCTCCTATTTTTTCCAAAGATTTTTTTTTTGTGATGTAAAAGTATAGATGAGTTGGGTTCCAAGGCTCACCAGGGTCAAGACATGCCTCTAGGCTCAAAGAACGCGTATAAAGATAATTATAGATTGCCCACCAACAAAAATCTTCACATTAGTGAGATTTGAACCCACAACCTTATAGTTATGAGGCAACTCCTTTACTAAATGGACCAATCTTTGTCGGCTTTTCATGGAAATCTTGATTGACATGTATAGAATTATCACTACTCCACTCCCTAAAAGAATTGAAGCACTTGATAATATACCATAGTATCTGTGACGACAATGAGTTGATCATAGAAGAGATTATGACAAAGGTGCTTTAAAACTATGAGCACGAAAGGCTACTTATATTACTTTCAATTACTATTGAACAAACTATTTGCTCATGAACAAATACTAATATATGATTGTCCTAGCATAACAGAAGATATATAAAAAATTAAAGTTAAATAATTAGGATGAGGCTGTAACATCCTCGTTATTGCTTTACCAAGAAACCCTATATCTATGAAATATTTAATTAAATACCAAGATTTAATATCTATTGATATGTCAATAAGGAGTGGCACAGATGGCAAAGGCGTCGGTCTTCACTCAAAAGGGAGGAGCTTCGATACCCACTAGTCGATGTGAGGGCCTTGTTGGTGGGTCGATCTGTAAGAGCTCTTTGAGCCTAGAAGTGTGCCCTGACCCTGGTGGGTTACCGGTGTCTACCCCTACCTAAACTTTTATTTTACCAAAAAAAAAATATCTATTGAAATATTATTATTTATTGAATATTTGTCGTATTGGATAAATCCAGGAAACAACAACGCGTGAATCGAGACAATAAAACCCAAACATGCAAACCGAGGCACCAACAAAACCCAAACGCGCAGACCGGGTCAACAACACAAAACCCAAAGGCACAAACCGAAGCAACAGCAACAAACCCAAACACGCAAATCAAGGCAACAACAATAAACCCAAACGCGAAAACCAAAAACATAAACACCGAAAATGAACATATATGATACTCTCTCGAAAACCATGTCACCTATTACTCCCTCCCGAACCGTGACACTTGGCGCCAGCATAACACACACATGCATGCATGAAGACACATGTCTTCTTCTCCATGCACAAGTGACAAATGGCGCCATGCATGCTTAACCAATGACACCTCACAAAACACTTGGCACCATGAGACAACGACAACACACACTCTCACATGAACTCCCACAACACTTGTCACAAAAATCAGATTTTCACACCCTCCCCATGGACACATGGCACACATGTCATAAGACACCTCATCAACAAATTCACACTTTCCCTCCTCTCTTTTTCCACGGATACAAGCATCCACTTTACACAATTAATTATTTATTCAATTTCCCTCTTCTCCCTCCTATTGCCGCGGCATATACACACACAATCATCAAATCCCATTTTCTCCATTCTATCCCTCATCTCACGCACGGCCTCCCTTTCCCTCACACACAAACAATTTGCTCTCAACCTCTATTCTTCAACCGTCCTTCCTCTTCCTCTCAAACACCACCGTGCCCCTCCCCCACTCCTCCTCTTCTCCACGGCTCTTTCCTTCTCTCCTCTCAACATCCACGGCTAGAAAGGGAAAAGAAGAAGAGAAATTATAGAAGGTAAGACTATGAATATTTACCATAGTCTTTCATCTTCCTCTTGCATGTTGTTTTGGTTAAGTTTGAATCCACATGCATGTGTTGTTTCTGGATTTATTCCGAAGGTTGATCAAGAAAAGTGGAAAGGAAAGTATCCACAAGAGTTGGATCAAGTGTTGTGGTGAGGATTACAACCTTTCTCTTGTGATTTTTGGTGAACGGTTTCTTTTAAAAAAAAAAAAAAAACAACCTAGATTTCGGCTAAGCTAGAAACTCGGGACAACATTGGGATTTTTTGATTCTGATGTTTCCAATGGATTTATTTCGAAAAACACAGTGGGAATAAGGTAGTGGATGAATTTTGAAAAGCACTTTGAAGCCTAAAATCATAAACTCTTCAAAAATATGAAAAACTATCAGTCTTGATCTTTGGAGTCAGTCAGCTTGTGTGTGGGTTCTAACTGAGTAAATGGACTCTAAAAATTATGAAATTTTTTAGAAATATAGTAGAGATGTATAAATTTAAAATGGTGGGTATTTATAATTTTCTAAGTTGTATACAAAAAATTATAAGTTTTACAAAATGACCCAAGTTTCAGGAAAATAAAACTGGGCAGTAAGCTTGTGCAAGGCGTTTGACTAGGTAAAGAAATTTTTCAGATAAAAAAAGGACACATAGAGCTTTAATTTGATATATAATTTACAATTTTTAAAGATCTGCGTCACAAGATATTGATTTTTAAAGATAAGCATAATCGCTGGAAATTTCATCTGGAGAGTGAAGAAAGACATTAAAACTGGGAATAACTGGAGTATGTTAAATCATGAAATTTTCCAGATTGACAGAGAATGTACATGCTTTAATTTTATATAAAATAGGAGATTTTTTGAATTTTGTGCTAAGAGATATAAGTTTCTGGATCTTAGTTCAGGACAGAGAAGGAAAAATTGAAAACTAGGATTAATGTTGCGTGTTCTGACCTTTGAAATTATTTTTCTATGAAAGTAGACTAGGCAGAGAACACATGAGAGTTGGAAGCACATTATTTTTATTTTTATTTTGCAATTAATTATAAATTATTGAAGTTATTCGATTTTTTGGACAGTTAAGAGATTAATTCTTAAATGAATAAATTAAAGGCCAAAAGTAATATTGTTACACACCTACCAGCCTCGCCCTCTCGGGTGACAGGTAGTGTGATCTTTTACTTTTATTCAATTTTAATTCCATTTCTCATGGGTAAAAATAATTAGTGTTGGCCCCTCTAAAATCAAAAGATAGTGAACGTTTGCATTAGTTAATGGAACTGTCACTTTTGCCCGATTTAGAAAAGTTTGTGGGCATTTCTGCACCTAAGTAATGTATATGGTGCCAGACGCACATACAGAAAAAGTACATAGGTATTTTTGCACCTTAACCCAATAATATATTACCAGTTATATTCTGAAAGGCTCAACAGCTAACATTGTGCATATTTTCTTTCATCAATATATAGTTACTATATGGACTTATTCTAAATGTAATTACTATATGTAATTACATAATTCCACATATAGTTCGATTTAAAAATATATGTGATCATATTTTAAAGTTGATTTTGAAATTCCTATCGATCAATTGCCTCTTCTACTTTTCGTGCATTGGTTCGAAATTTCTTATGAACCGTCATATACTAAAGATTTTGCAATAAAACTCCGGCAACTCTTAAAGTTTTTGAGTCATTTTTGGAACATTTGTTAAGAGAGAAAATTAATAATAAAAATATTTAATATATTACTTGTTATGTGAAGTATACATGTATAATATATAAATCTCAAATATATATTTGATGCAGGTACTAATAAGTATTAGAATGGATTAAGAGAGTCCCACAATTGGACATTAAACTAAAGGTAAACAAAGTTGAGGTAGGTCATTCTATCTCAATAAACTCATAATTTTGATAGGAAGAAAAACTCAACCTATATATACATAAATATCTAAAAATTCAAGATGGTGGATGTGGGATTCTCTTAATCCATATCCTGAAAACTCAGAAGATTCAATCACCATACACCCAAAAATTTAACAAAATATTATTGGAAATTTTAAATTTGGTAGGGTAATGGGACGATAGAAAATTGAAGGGGCTTGTATCTGAAGAAGGAATATATGTTGTTGCTGTTATATATGTACAGCATAATTAGGGATGAGAAGAGAAGCAGAGATGGGATATGGAATAAAGTGTGGAAATGAAATTAGGGGCCTCGTCATGTGCCAGATATTCATGTGGTTAGCCATACATGAGAGACTTTTTAACAGCAGAAAGAAGGAATAAAAAAATGGGAGGTTCAGAATTTTACCAGCTGCAAGGAATTAACAGACTGTTTTAGATGAAATATGTCACTAAGAAGTGAACAATGGGTAGTCTATACATGCGTTCATGTTCACTCTTGCTTTATGGTGACGCTTTTATTTGGTTCTTAAACATTGAACATAACATATGTGGGCTCTTAATGATTTTCTTAAACAGAACTATATATCAATATCATGCGAAGGTGGGTATTTTGCTTACCAACACAAGACTTTAAAACACTAGAGTTCCTCACAAACACTTCACTGTGGGCTCTTAATGATTTTCTCATCTCTCACTGAAGTGTTTGAGGGAACTCTTGGCACCACTTGATAGTTGATAGAGATGGAGATTAATTGCTCACACACACACGCACGCACACTCCATATATGTTGCTCTTACATTTGTTTGATATACTCAGTAATATTTCCTTTTTATATATATGTGTATGTGTGTGTGCGTGTGTGTTGTGTATATATGTGTGTGTGTGATCAAATTCTTACTCCTTTTAATTTAATGCTCTTACCTACGCTTTTGGTTATGTATGTAAAATGGAATATTAGTTTTTATTTATCATAAAAGAATTAACCGTTCTATATATGTTATATATATGGGACACTTTTAATATTTGTATGAGGCACTGTGACACCAAATGTGGGCACATTCTTCTATGGAGATTCAAATCATATTCATCATTCTATGAGGAGCTAGTCTTTAAGCTATACCCAACCTGAGTTGGTTATATATATGGGACTTGTTCCCACGTAGGTTCAGTCTTCTCTAATATGTAGATATGATCATGTTCGTAGGTCAATGACAACGGAAGGCCTAAAATAGTTTTGTATTGTATTTTAAATACTTTATGGTATCACAAATTAATTGTTGTCTCGTTTTCTTTCTTTCTTTTTGACATGGAGTGTATTGTTCCAATTAATGTACTGTTTTAAAAGCCAGACGAGACGTTGAGCCGAAAAAGCCAACCGATCATGGTTTAAATAGTCAAATCGGTTTGGCCGTCGAGTTTGATGGGAGACATAATAATAAAATTAAAAATAACATGATGTACAAATATAATAATATGTGTAAGAAATATTAATATAGTTATAATTATAAATTAGGTTGGCGTGTATGAAAAATTTTATGCTCACCAGAGATAAAAGGGAAAAAAATTGTTTTTGTTAAAAAAAAAAGAGTAATATTTTTAAAAAAACAAAAAGAGTTATGATTATAATAATATGATGATGATTTTACTAATTATAACAATAAGTGTCAAACGGAAGAGAGAAGAGCTTGAACGGCACAACTATAATGCTGTAAGATAGAAGGTGAACACAAGCAAAGGGTGAGGCAACCACATTCAAAGTAAGCACCAAGGCCAATTGCAAACCATCTAGGATGACCATATAAGACTTGTTTATATCCCAAATGATGACAAGGCCAATTGCAAACCATCTAGGATGACCATATAAGACTTGTTTATATCCCAAATGATGACAAGGCAACTACAAGAGTAAAACTCCGAAATTGAAAAGATTCTGATACCACGACCGTAGAGTCAGTTATGCATTGCTTTTACGGGAAAAGGGGGTCTCCACTAACCCCTCTTTCTACTTAATTTATCCACTATTAGATTTTTTATTTAATGGTTGGGGTTTTATATTATATTAACAATATTATTGTAATATTAAATATTAAATGATAATAATGTTTTTATAGAATAAATTTCAATCATTAAAAGTGAATCCAAATTAAGTGGATCGAAGAAGAAGTGGAGACATTGCTTTCCGTTACCATTACCGCAACACGATTCAAGAGCCTACCACACCATTCAAAGGCTGGATGAACCTTGTTTGTGCTCTTATAAAGTGGGTATTGGCTATTGCCACAAAAGGAGCTATTTCTATTAATTAATCATTGAGCAAGTATATGTGTTGACAATCACTAATTAATATAATGACACACGTTACGCATATTTAGTCATTATTTTTATAGTTACTATTCTCTAGCAAATTATAAATAGCATTTCTTTATTTCCTTTTTTCACATCAATTTTTAAAACTGAAAAGTGAAAAGGGTCTTGACTCCATTTGGGTTCTTCTCGCCGGACAAGATATTATTGGATCATGAAGTTTAAATTAAACTGCAGAAACTATTTAGATATTTTCTAAGCTTGGGCCTGAACTGATAACCAATAAGATTAAGAATAATTCTCTTGTACAAGCTTAAATAAATTCCTGTTATCCTGTATGAGATCGAGTAGCAGAAATGTAGAGGACTACGTAATTACGTAAGCCCAAAATTCAACTTCAATCTATATTTTACATTTTCAATCATCATACAAACTAAACCGCACTTTCTGCTTTGTCGTTTTGTAGCTAATAACTTCCATATCCCTATATGTCTCTCTGGTTACGACCATCTTTCTTCTAGCTATAGCTCCTTGTCCTTGAAGTAATCCTTTTCATAATTTGCAGAGCAAAACACAAACACAGGGAGTATAATTAACATTGTATATACTTCTGATGAACATGTTAGAATATGAAGGGTTGGAGTAGCGAGGAAACAAGAGTCTTGAATCCTTAATACCCAATCCTTAAATCAATAAGAGCACAAGAGTTTTTATATAGGCAAAGCATAACCTTTAGATTATATGCTAGAGAGTATGAATTTGTTTGCTTTTCTAGATAAATAGTAATGCAAAATAATGAGATCGTGAAAATGCAAGGATAGATGATAGGATAGAAAAAGTATAAGGAAAATTGGTTAAAGGTAGCTGTTTGAAAATTTTATTGGCTAGATAGACGTGATGCAGCATATCTTGAGTTGTAGGTAACCTATCTTCAGAGCTATGTTTAAAATTAAATTTTTCAAAACAAAAGTTAATTGCACATAGTTACTGAAGATATGTTACATACAATTGAAAAAAAAAGTTGCACTCGTTGAACCCATGCCCCCTCCAACCAATAAAATTTTTAAACAAGCACTTTTAACTAATTTTGCTGAAAATAATCCTGGGAGTTAGTTAGGTGTGAAATAATATTGGAGCTCCCCCAAACACTTCAAATCAGATGTTTTATGTATGTGCTCTATGAGCATGTTGGGAATAAAATGATTTTGCTTCAGTTAATTCATTTTCTACATACCAACAGTAGGATTGAGTCGAGCAGAAGAATCTTGTAAATGCCTCCAATAGAAGGATACCTACGTCTAAAAATAAAAAAATTCAGTTCCTATATATATGTGTGTGTAAATATTAATGAAGGAGAAGCAATGTTGGTTGAACCGGGGAGTTCCCCCAAACACTTCATTGATCGATGAAGGGACACAGTGTGTGTGTGCGTCCGCCATGATGAAAGTGAAGTGTTCAGAGAAACTCCAAGAGACACCCAACAGATTGATATATCATATACATACAAGTGTTTGTTATGGTAGGAAACTATGAGCAAGTGAAATGTATTTATAATGCAGAAGCAAGCTAGGAAGAACAGAATAAAAGCAACAGAAATCGAAAGTGAAAATGAAGAAGTTGGTAGCGAATTACTAAAATTCAGGAATCACTGAACCTGGCCGAGAAGGAGGACCAAGAGAGATCCGCATAGAGAAGTGAGGTACATACAGATCGTGGACTCCTGGAAGCATCAACCAAAACCAAAAGTAACAGAAGATGCCATAATAGTAAAAATATTCGACTCCTCTAGGAAAAATTGGGGAAAAAGATATAACCCTGAATTGCAGAATAAGAAAGAAAAGAGGCGTAGAGTAATGAAAGCTGACTGATGATATTCTTGTCGTCCCCCACTCTGATCAGATGAGGATATTTCTTCCCCGGTGGCCGAAAAAGCGTCCAGGTTCAATGGCTCAGGGGCGAATGATATGGAAAGGAAGAAGGAAGGGTATTATTGTAAATTTAAAAAGCGCGGGATGGGATTGAGACTTGAGAGAAGCCTCACATGACCCAAGAACTTTGAAAATGAGGATGCCAATAAATTACACCCACGTCATTAGTCATGAGCTAATTAATTAAATTAAGTTAATGTTCTTTAAATCATCTCATCTTTTAAGTATTATCCTAAAGTCATGAGTTATTGTAGAGTTTTTTTTTTTTTTGCCCTCATTAATTATATATTATATTGCATTAATCAAAGGATTTTTTATACATATATTTACTTTATTTTTCTCTCATACTTACCTCCTTGTAAGTTAAAAATAAGGGCATACTCCCTCTAATCTATAATTTACTTCTAGAAGAATGACTTGATCTACAATATAAGTCACTTAAAAAGTAATTATTATTTCTTTGTCAATTTTTCCCTTGCAATTAATGATTGAATGTGATTTTTTTTTTCTTCTTTAATATCACATTTAATATGGGTAAAGTTTAAAAAAATCAATTCAAGGAAAATTTAATGAATTAACTAGCATTTATTAGTTATGATGAATTGGTTAAAGAGACTTGTATTGTTGACCGAATGAAGTACTTGGGAAAATGTTTATTTCAAGACACACAGTAATTTTAACTGCTTTTTTAAACCATGTAATTCAGTTATGGGGCTCTTCTAAAAAGGGCTGGTGGGACTATTAGTTAAAAATGTTTAATCTTTTTTTTTTCAAAAAAAAAATGATGGTAACGTCTTTGTAAAACAACTTTTTCGAAGAGCGGTTGGAACTAGCTAGCTAGTTCTTTTCTAAAGTACCTTGAATTTAATTAAATAAGGATATTTTTTGTAATGCATCGTAAAAATATAACCTCATGATTTGAGATAGTAAGTTTTATATTTAGGACGAATTAAAAATGATCCGCTAAAAAAAGAAACGGGGAGTTTTTTTTTTTTTTTGCCGGGGAAATGGGGAGTACATATTTTTAGAGTTTAGTATATATAATTAATTAAGATAACATTAAAATATTATTTTATTTTTTGATAACATTAATATTAAACTAACATTTAGCTATTTAAATCTATGACTAGCGAAAAGAATAGTAGAGCTACAATTTTGTTTGGCAGGTTATTCTTAGATGTTCCGAAATACCATTAATGAATAAGCTAAGATCGATACACACACAGTGCTTCAAAGGAGTTTGAGAAAGTAAGAGGAATAAGCTAAATGATTCAGACTCAATTCTACATTAATGAATAGTCAAATTTAAGTATGCCATCAACCGTAATGAGATCAAGTCATATATACATTATAATTAAATAATTTATTTATTCTTTTTTTATATTATTATCATGATTCGGTTCGTTGTTTTTGGTTTCCCTTCCTAACACAGGTATCTCCTTTGGAACTCAAACTTGAGACCCAGAGGGATCTAATAGAGCCTTATACCGCTAGACTAATTCTATGTTAGTATTTATTTAGCTTTTTGAATATTGTCAAATTAGATAAATATGTTTTGACTAGAAGAGCACTATATCATTGGTGTAGTGGATGCGTGACCTTGAGCTCTTCTTGGCTTTTTCTTCGTCTCTCATATCGATCATCTGCAATCATTTTCCTTCTTTTTGATGCTCAACTTTTGTTGCTTTTCATATCAGTATCAAAATGTCACCCTCAACCGTTTCACTCAGCTAGGCCTCTTGCTTTCTTCAGAATGAAGTTTGTGGAAGTACTGTTTTTTATATTTATCCACCAGCCTCTGACACAATCAATAGACTAATTCGATTCGTAGGAATGTAGGCTCGGATCCTCACTACCTCTAAGTAATTATTACAGCTTCATATATATGGTTCGAATACAAGACTACTGGTTAAGCTGGAACAACTCACAGTCTGTCGATCCAAGTATTTGGTGGTCAACAGACAATATTCTTGTCATCCTCCACTCGACATCGGATTTGGATATTTCTTCCCCTGGAGACCAAAACTGCGTCCAGATTCAATGGCTCAGAGTCCCATGGAGACGCACAAATAGCTAATGAACGCATCTCAATGCACAGAGTTCTTTTGAAACGAGGAAGGAAAGAGATTATTGTAAAGTTAATGAAAGGATAGGCACCGTGCGCTAGTCCTACAAGAGCAGTCCAGATTTGATTTGAAAAAATAGCAGTTAAGATATTATCTTTATTTTAGATTTTTTATCCATTAATATATTTTAAAATAAAAATACTTTTTTAAAAAAATTCAAATATGGATCATCCAGATCGGATCTGAACATGCAGATAGGACGAGTACTTTGGATAGACACCGAAACGCATTCCTAATTAATAGCGGGGATGAAAGAGGCTATTCAAAAGAATATATATAGGAGGGATTATGTGTAATACCCTAAAATTCCTATTTGTCATAAATACTATATTTTGATAAATAATACATATTAAATACAAAGGTGAATATTTGTCTCAAGAAATTATAATCTATTCCTAGAGAGTTAATTATGGAAGAAAATTCTTATATGGAATTAAGGATTTTATTTTCCAATACTTATTTAATATTTACAAATAAATATTAAATGGTAGTTTTTGGTGGATGGAATAGGTAAGTGGAATGGTAGTTTTTGGTGGATGGAATAGGTAATTAGAATGGTAGTTTTTGGTAGATGGAAGAAGAGTGTTTGGTTTATAAGGAATGTTTGGTTAAGGAAGAAATATGGTTGGAATAGGCCTTGAATTTTCACTATAAATAGAGGCCTTTGCTCTCCATAATTCTCACACCAAACTCAACCAAAGTAGATGAGTTTAGAAGCAAGAGTAGAGAGGAAATCATAGTGGGAAGCAAGAAGGAGGAGGAAGTTCTTCAAGAGGTAAGCAAAGCTTTTAGTTTCTAGTCTTAAGTTTTGTAGATTTTAGTTTAAATGTTGTTTTGATTTTTAATCTTTCAATATATTTTTGTTATCATGTTTTTATGGTTAGAAATGGTTTTATTTCGAAAAATTGATGGAGAAAGTGATATAGCAAAATTTTTGGAAGATTATGATCAAAGTAGCGGCTCGCGAAATTTTATCGGTTAGCAATTTCTGAAGTCAGGGGTAAAAATGCCAGTATTTTATATTGAATATGAGGTTCTAAAATTCTGAGCAAATTCATGGTTAAAGTAGACATATAGGGCTTTCCAAATCTACCAAGAGTGAATTAGTTCGAGTTCTATGCTAAAAGATAAAAATGTCCAATGTTGGGCTACGTTTTCTGGAAATTTTCTGGGCAGAAGATGAACACGTGAAAACTGGGAACTATTCTTAAACTCTGGGCAAGAACCAGTATTTTTACTCAAAACTAGACATCCTAAGGATTCCGGGGAATTTTACGGGTCCTCGTTTCGAGTTTTCTAGAATTACTTATGAATTTTCAAAGTTAGAAGTAAATCTGGCCATAATGCTGAAAGTAGCGTTTTTATTAAATAAAATGTAATGGCAAAATGATAATAACAAATCCACCAAGCGTAGAAAGGTAAATTAACCTTTTGGATATTATTCTAAGCAATATGGTAATATGTTAGGATATCCGAGGATTCCGGAGTCAGATTTGAAGGACGGGCATATTACTATTCATAGTGCCGTATTTATGAATAGTAACGTATACATGAATAGTAAATTACTATTCACACGGAAGGAATGTACGTTCGCGTACAGTAACTTTAACTCTGATATGTCTTGTATGCATGTATGAGATGGAATGATTCATAAAGTCATGGACGGGACTGTCTTGGGTCATGCACTGTGACTAAGTTTATGGGGCTTAGATCACTACATATACATTCAGCTTTATATACGGGTTATGGTTTTGATAATGCCGTGAGATTGTTTTCCTAGTGCTGAGGACACGAGTGTACATCGTGGCACAGGTGGTGCAGACTATTTAACTATACATGGATTTGTATAGATAACTTTACATGTGCTGTGTGCTATGTACTGTTGTTGAGTTGACATTACATCTGTTTGTGTGCTTATGTATTGTTGTAACCTTACATGTCTTTGTGTGCTATGTATTGGTAAATGCTGAAATGTAATGAATATTTGTCATACATATCTTTGTTATACTTTTCATTATGAGGTTAACTGTTACCTAAGATTCAATTTGTTTTGAATCTTAGACTTGACTAGAGGTTCAGGAAAGGAACCAGGATTTATGAAGACATTGTGAATGGAGCCATGAGAAGGAGCATTAATGGATGGAGCCGTGAGGAGGCACCGGTCAAAGAAAATGTAGGAAGAAAGTCAACAGAACCTACCTTATGGCATGAATCTAATAAAGTTACTTCACATCATTTGGTGCTTAAACTAGAAGGGTCGTCTATGTGGTTCAGTCAATCAGTCACCCAAGCACGGTAAGACTTCCACTAGACCTACCCGGCTGGCCAAATGAGATGATTTAAGCGAGTTAGGTTCTATGCCCCCAAGTCTACTCAAGGCTTGGTTGAAGAGGGTATAGTTACATGTAAGAATTGTAATTATAAAGTTTTGTATTATCGTATCACATGAACAATCCTTCGGGAAATTTATAATATATCGATATCGTCGAGGCATCAAAGCATATCTCTGAATATTTTTATATCAGTTACTCAATTGTTCAAATTTTTAGTACATGCTCTCCGTTTCCGCAAAACGCTAAGCTGTAGCACCTCAAAACTCTGATGATTTTTTATAAAACCACGTGTCACCAGCACGATTTATGCTACGAAATTTGGGGTGTTACATTATGGTTTTAAAATTTAGTGTATTTAATAAAGATAATATTAAAATCTATTCGTATTATATGACAACTTTAATAACATTTAACTATGTTACGTGGTGCATAATATATAACATGGCTAAAAGTGACTTGGAGCATCAGATTAAATCTATGTGGAAGGCGAGAAGAATAGAAGAGCTACAAAAGGAAAAGATATCTATACGTTTTACAACAATATTCACCAAACTTACTTTAAGTTAGCTTAAATAAATTGTACTTTAGCTGGCAAAAAATTGTACTTTAACCATGTGTATTCAGTGAGAGCTATGTCTGAGCTCTATAAAATTAGCCAGATTGCCCTTGTTTAAGTTGTGGCTTTGCTTGTAAAAGACTGAGACCATGGATTTTGGGTTTTAATTAATTTAGGAAAGTTGAAAGTTGAAATCTGATTGAGTTATATTGGCTGGTGAGCTGAGCTTGCAAAATCCATCATTTGACTTTGCTATACAATGAAAAAAATCTTGAATATTATTAAAAGAATTGTATTGGGTGTGTGTGTATATATATATATATATAGTATATAAAAGTCCTGGGGCCAAAATTGCAAAGATCTTTTGGAAGATGTCTTGTACTCCCTCCCATCCTTAAGATAAAACCTATTTGAATAATTAATTTTGGTCTTAGATATAAGACATATTAATTTTTTATATTTGTTAATCTTTTTCTAATTTATCTCTTTTAATGCTTCCTTAAAAATAATCAATGAGAAGAGGAAATGTGAGAATTAAAGAAGATGACTAGGGTTTAATTTTGAAAAAAAAATATGTCATACATATTAATATCTTAACGTATTTTATTAATCTAATCAAATTAGATAAATATGTTTTATATTAAAAACATGAGAGTAGATTTTACTCTTAATAACATCGCAAGAAAATGTTCTCGTTTGTGTTTGTAAGATAAATTAGCCAATCGAAATCTACTTCTCGAAGTAGCAGTCATAGAAATGAAGTGTCCATCTTACTCAGAACACTTCCTACAAGATTCAGTCAGTTGACTAGTTTGTTATTTTGTTTGGCAGGTTATATGTTCCAAAGTACCAATGAAGAAGGATATTAGTGCTTGAAAGGATACTACTATAAAAATGGGTTTTTAGACCGTCACATTTAGACTAATTATAGAGCTAGGATGATATCTAAAAAGTATGACTGGTCCCAGAGTTTCATAAATAAAAAAAAAAAATTAGACCGTTTCCCAAACGACCGGTCTAAAAAGTTTTTTTTTTTAAAAAAATGTCTATTATTTTTAAGACCAATTTTTTTAAAAAAAATGTCAATTATTTTTAAGATTAGTTGTTACAAATAACTAGTCTAAAAAGTTATTAAAAAAACATGTATATTACTTTTAAGACGGGTTGTTACAAACAATCGGTCTAAAAAGTTTTTTAAAAAAAATGTATATTACTTTTTAGACCGTTTGTTACAAACAACCAGTCTAAAAAGTTTTAAAAAATGTCTTTTCCTTAGAGATTGGTTGTTACAAATAACCGATATAAAAATGTTTTTTTTTAAAATGTCTATTACTTTTAAGAAGTGATTGTTACAAATAATCGTCTAAAAGATGAAATTTTTAGACCTTAGAGTTTCTAATAACCAATCTAAAAGATTAATCTTCTTTTTTCGCGCCCGAAATTGAATTTCGATCTCTTTTATCTTCTCGGGTGAAGGAGCAATTTTACACATGAACTTTTGGGGAGCGCCAAAGACCACGACCTTTTTTTCGAAAGCAAAAATACACACGACGTTACGTTTTGGGAGCGCCAAAGACACACGGCCGTTAGTTGACCAAACGGTCAACGTTAACTTGGATGGAAGTGAACGAACGCGGGTGAAATACACTTTACACTTTTGCCTTTAGTTTTAGGTGAAATTACCCTTTTGCCCCTTAGTTTTAAATATAATGAAAAAATTCAAAAATAATTAAAATAATTAGAAAACAAATAAGGAAAATTAGGAAAAAAAAATCACATAATTCGAAAAAAAAAATTAGAAAAAAAATCAAATAATTCAAATAATTAGGAAAAAAATTAAAATAATTAAGGAAAAATTAAAATACCCCACGCCAAATGGGCCCCACCGATTCTTAGTCGACTTCACACATCAAATTAGATTTATCTCTGTAGGGAGAATTGACAAGAAGATTATCTTAATTAATTAATTAATATTTTTTTCAATAAACAGCTTACCCTAGTGCATCTTCAACAACTACACCGGCCCGTGTATATACAACTCCTCCACCAGTTGGTTATTCGGCCGCCGCCGCCAGCCGCGGCGGCCGACGGTTGTCGGTGGTGGGGCCCACTGGCAGAGGTATTTTAATTTTTCCTCAATTATTTGAATTATTTCTATTTTTTTTTTTTTTTTTCTAATTATTTGAACTTTTTTTCCTAATTATT
This sequence comes from Acacia melanoxylon, assembly GCA_019022615.1. Classification (NCBI taxonomy): domain Eukaryota; kingdom Viridiplantae; phylum Streptophyta; class Magnoliopsida; order Fabales; family Fabaceae; genus Acacia; species Acacia melanoxylon. Next base: position 3,843,387 of record JAFJYJ010000052.1, read on the forward strand.
TGAATTTTTATAATTTTTTGAATTTTTTTTTCTAATTATTTTATTTTTTTTCCTAGTTTGTTGAATTTTTTTCTAATTATTTTAATTTTTTCCTCATTTTTTTTGAATTCTTTTTATTCTACGTCAGCGTGTCAGTCCAAATCAGCGCCACGTCAGCGTTCCATCTAAGTTGACAGTCAACTAACGGCCGTGGTGTTGGGCGCTCCCAAAACGTAACGTCGTGTGTATTTTTGCTCCAGAAAAAAGGTCGTGGTGCTGGGCTCTCCTTGAGGAAAAGGTCATGTGTAAAATTGCTCATTTACCCTATCTTCTCACTGGCTGTCAGTCTTTCACGCCCTAGAAGGCCTCTGGTCCATGATCTTGCACCTCCCACCAAATGCTTCTTCCAAAGAATCCTCTAGTCACCAAAGGTTTGTAGAACACACTTCGTCAGTTGGTGATATTGTGTCACTGCTTCCTTAGCTTTCTGGAATCGGGGGCTTCAATGGGGAGCGCCGTCGTGGAGAAGACGAAGGATTAGATGTACAAAGAGATTGATGAACTTCACACCAGCAGCGCAAGGTTACTTCCCTTCATTTTCACTATATCTCTATATATTTCTATGTGGTCGATTCTGGTTTTGATGTTATCTCCTATTTCCGATTTCTTGCAAATTACAAAGCAGCTTCGAGATCCTCGAGGCATTCACCGAGGTGGTTCCATGGTCTTGCGCTTATTCTTCAGTGTCATCGCCTCAGACGCCTCCTATTAGGCAACCTCTGCTTTGACTGGATCTGGTTTGGCCTGGAAGCAGCGGCAAGCGAGTTTATTTTTCGATTCTGATGTAGGCTTTTCATCTCTTCAAAGAATTGATCTGAATTGTTACTATTAATGAAATCGATTTGGAACCAATCACAATTTTCTATCGGGCTTTAACTGTAATTTCTCGTGGGCTGAACTAGAGTCGTTGCTAATGTCTCTTCCGTTTCGCTAATGTAGGATGAGATCGGTTGTTCTTCGATCGTCTAAAATGCCCTCTACCACACAACTACCAGACAATTTTTAAACATGTATATGATTCTTAAGGCAAGAGATTAGCTTCGATTTCAATTATTGTTCCTAGTTCGACTATTTCTCTTTGATCTTGGTTCCTGATTGTTCATGGTTCGATTATTGTTTTTCGATTTTGGTTCATGTGCTAACAATGGAGGTGGTACCCATCTGCCATTGTTCTCTTCGTTCCCTGCCATTCTTCCGTGTTAATGACCACCATCGACGGAGGAGGGGAAGAGGATTCTCTCATGAGAAGTTTTCTCATTATCTCTCACAGGCTGATCCTGACCGTTGAAATCTTGATCTAAGGGCTCAGAATAATTTTAAAAAAAAACGCGCGCGGTTTTTTAAAAAATTATTCTGGGCCCTTGGATCAAGATTTCGACGGTCAGGATGTGCTGATGATGAGAGATGGGCAGAGAACTGATGATGAGAAAATCCGGACTCCGGAGGAGGAGGTATGTAATGATGATGCTGAATTGTTCGATTTTGTCCTATAGTGGTTGTGGCTTTGTTGGGAAGGGGGAGATTTTTTTAGACTGGATATTTTTAAAAACTGGTCTTAAAAGTCTTACTTTAAGACCTCAGTTTAAAAAATCAGTCTTAAAATCTGACTTTTTAAACCTAATATCTGAATAACCGGTCTAAATAGTTTTTTTTTTAAACCATTTTGCTTCACCAGTCTAAAAATAACAGTTTTAAGACTAGTTGTATCAAGACCGGATCTAGAACCGGTCTAAAAACCAATTTTTACCCAGTCTAAAAAGCGATTTTTTGTGCTAGTGGAATTTTGAGAAACTAATAGAAATGGGCTAAAGACTACCACCCTGATCTTATTTATAAATTCATTTTGACTAAAAATTTTAGTTTTTATTATAAGTCCAGTTTTAAAATAATAAATGTACTTTTTACTCTCTTTTTTTTACCTCTATTAGTTGCAACAAACAAAAAATAATTTATTTATGTTGACTTTTGAAACTAATAATAAATAAGGGCAAAATTAAAAATTTAACTCATAATTAATAAGTTAACTAATTAACTCTCTTGATATATGAGATTTAGTTAATTTAGACTTATAATTCAGATTAGAGTAGTATACTTTAAATGATTCAGACCCATTCTTCATTATTAACAAATATTCTTAAATTGTACTTTATCGCAGATTTAAGTATTGTCAAATTTAATTTAAGACAACGTACTCTCTTAATTGAAAGTTGATTATTATTACTACTTATGTGAAAAGAAAAGAAAAAAAAAACTACTCCTTTAATCCTAAATATAGGATATAGTTTGTAGTGCAATATAGTTAAAATGGTAATAGTATCTGTTACACACCTACCGGTCTCGCCCTTTCGGGTGGCGGGTAGTGTGGTCTTTTACTTTTATTTAATTCTAACTTATTTTTCCCTGGTTAATTATCGCCACGCATCAGAGTATAAGCAGCAGAACACGTATCGGTTTGGACAAAATATACTGATAAAAATACGGAAAGATAAATTTTCCCGGAGGGGATCAAAATATCTGATCATCCGGATAATGATGCCTGACAGGCCAAAATAAAATAATAGAGTCATCCGGTAACCAAAATAAATATCCAAAAATAACAGTCACCAAATGTCCACCTCCACACTACTCCAGCTCCGGAGCCTTACCTCTGTCTCTCTGCTCCGGTCTCGATGAACTTCCAGATGGCTTAAAAGGGGCTGGGATTCAAAATTTGAATCCCAGAGTAACCGTTAATCTCATAGAAAATGTATGAACAATGCATGTAAGAAAAATCATAAATAAACAAATACCACATAACATTCAGTATCAAGGCACACACCAAATCCGAACTAGCGATCCTAATAGCACACAAAGACTGAGACTGAGTGGTCGTAATAGCACACAACACAAACCACCAGGCACAGAACACAGCAAAGCCCGTAATGCACACAGCATGTTCCGGTTCCATAGCGCTTGGAAATGAATGATAGCTAAATGTATGCAATTTCAAGGTAGAACATACATACACAAGTCACACACAGTATATGAGGATTAAGGTTACTACGCGATCATTACAACTAAAAATAATTTCTCTGACGCAAAAGATTACAATTAAACCTAAAATAATAATAAAATATAAATATAATTAATTCCACCTCAATAAAGATTTTCTTTGGTAAATTAAACTAAGCCCAATTAATGTGTCCATATTCACTAAATTCCTTTTCTTATTAAGGAATTTAATTTGGGCCTATATATTTTTAATTTTCGTCCTAAATCTGAAATTTTTCTGAAATAAAGGCCCAACTTCAAAAATTCATAATTAAATCTAGAAAACTCATTTTGGGTTGATTCCAAAGCTAAAATGACCGTTAATATGTCTATTTCTAACCAAAAATACTCATTTGGGCCAAACCAAGTCGAAAATTCATCCATAGCCCAAAATACCCCTGCTGTCTGAAATAATTCCCAGTTTTCAGGGGTTATTTTGAAATGTTTATTTCTCTTAGGAAAAAATTCATAAAAATACAAATTATATACCAAATTAATCCTTAAGATGTCTACTCTCTCCCTGTAAAATTTCATAATTTTATAAATTCATTTACTAGATCAAATATCATGAAGAAGGTGACTGATTTCTCAGAAACTTCACAATTCAGCCACCAACGTTTTTTACACTTTCGTCTAGGGTTCCAAAATTTTGATCCATGTTCATCCTTATACAAAATCTCATTTTAAACACTTTAGAACCCTCAAAAATACCAAAATTCATTCATATCATCAAGAAAACTCAGCTGCACGAAATTTATGATTTAATCAACGAAATACCAAATTTTCATTCTAACTTCCATATATTAGGTTTATCTTATCATTTCATACCATAAACCTTAACCTTAAACCTTTAATCATACTTTTTCATTGTCCCTTCCAACCCAAGAATATATCTATACTCAAGTCACTAGCCATTTGCAACCTCAAACAACCAAAAGAAAACATAAGAAGGTTCGATGATGTCTTACTTATTGTAGGACTTGAGTTTTTGTTGAACCCTTGTCTTCTTTGACCACCAAAATCCCTGTGGCCTTGACCTCAAAAACACCAAGAGAAATTCTTCTTTAAGTCCCAACCTTTATTAAGAAGAGTAGAAGAAAGTAGATTGAGAGTTCAAAACCTTACCTAGCTTCTATCTTCCTTTGCTCCTTGTATTCTTTTGTGTTCTTGAGTTCCTTACTAGGTTGATTTTCCTTGGCTCTCTCTTTTTTCTTTTCCCTCTCTAAACCGAACCCTCCAGCGTCCAAATGAGAAGAGGGAAACTCTTTAAATGGTCCTCCATCACTTAAAAAAATATTAGAGAAAGTTATCTTATTTCCCATGTGATTCTTCTTGTCCAGCACGTTGGGAAAAGGTTGAAGGGAATAAAAAAAAAAAAAAAAAAAAAAAATCTGTGTGATCTCATGTGCTCACTACTTGCTTCTTCCATAAATATTGAGTGGTCATATCTTTATCACTCTCATAGTCGGCGGTTTTAAGGGGTGGTGAGTACACAATTTTTTTTTCATTTATTATACTCATTTGCTTCTTCCACACGTTGGGGAATTATTAAAGATTTGGTGTGATTTTTCCCCCCTTATTCGCACAGCAAGCATCCCTCCCCCTTACTTTATTAATTGTATAATGTCTCATGGGCAAAGCACCAAAATAGTGTTTTTTTTAAAAAAAATTATCAAATTGATGCACTTTCCAAATTATTTACCAGAGTAATGCTTACGTCACCGATCACGCAGGCAAGGACAACGCTACTGTGCAGTAACGCTGACAACCCTCACGCCATTAGTGGCGTGTGGGACCCACACGCCACTAGTGACGTGTGGGACCCTCACGCCATTAGTGGCGTGAGGGTCTCTCACGCCACTATGGCGTGAGAAATGACGTGTGGCGTCAATTTTTTTTTTTAAAAATCTAATTATATTTAAAATTATAAATAATAATTCTAATGAATTATAAATAATAAAAAGGGTAAATAAGAATTGTAATTAATAATTAAGGAAATTAAAATATCTAAAATTTATTATAAATTTTAGGATATAAGACTAACTAATAAATTAATTAATTAACGAATTTATCATGAACCTTAAGATAGATGACTAATTATTTAATATTTTGTACATTAACAAGTTGATATATAAAGTACCCTAAGATAGATAAGATAAGTTTAAATAGAGAATAATAATTAGTCAAATAATTAATTCACTAATTAATTAGTTAGAGAATAATTAATAACAATAGCTAATTATTCTATCTTATGGTACTCTTTTTATTATTTAAGCTTATCTTATGTACTCTATAAATACTGATATATAGCTTATCTCCAAGATATGTTATATATTAGTATTTATAAGTACCCTAAGATAGATAAGATAAGCTTAAATAAAAAAAGAGTACCATAAGATAGAATAATTAGCTATTGTTATTAATTATTCTCTAACTAATTAATTAGTGAATTAATTATTTGACTAATTATTATTCTCTATTTAAACTTATCTTATCTATCTTAGGGTACTTTATATATCAACTTGTTAATGTACAAAATATTAAATAATTAGTCATCTATCTTAAGGTTCATGATAAATTCGCTAATTAATTAATTTATTAGTTAGTCTTATATCCTAAAATTTATAATAAATTTTAGATATTTTAATTTCCTTAATTATTAATTACAATTCTTATTTACCCTTTTTATTATTTATAATTCATTAGAATTATTATTTATAATTTTAAATATAATTATAAAATTAGATTTTTTTTTTTTTAAATTGACGCCACACGGCGTCAATTATATATTATAATTGATTTGGCGTCATTTCTCACGCCATAGTGGCGTGAGAAACCCTCACGCCACTAATGGCGTGAGGGTCCCACACGTCACTAGTGGCGTGTGGGTCCCACACGCCACTAATGGCGTGAGGGTTGTCAGCGTTACTGTACAGTAGCGTTGTCCTTGCCTGTGTGATCGGTGACGTAAACATTACTCTGGTAAATAATTTAGAAAGTGCATCAATTTGGTAATTTTTTAAAAAAAAAAACATTATTTTGGTGCTTTGCCGAATGTCTCATCTATCACTTTTATCTTCTCTCAACCGGCGGTTTTAAAGGAGTAGGTACTAGGTAGTAACATTTTTTTTTTTATTACTATTATTTCCTTTGGCTTCAACTTATGTCAGACACGTTGACTTGAGAACATTGAGGGAATTGTATGAACTCCATTTACCTTTAATCAACGTGTGTCTACCTCTCTCCTTCATTAATTGAGTTTTCCCAACATTCACATCCTTCCTTTAATCTTCAGGTACACCTAGGTTAGGTTCAACATTTCCTACTTGTCTGACGCCAAAGGAAAAATATGGAAAAATAATAATAATATTTTGTGTCATATAAGTCTCATCCAACGTCCACTTTTATAAGGTAAATTAGACTTATATTAAAAATCTACTAATTTTCCATTAGGATTTTCCCCCTCTTTTTTTAGACAAAAATTATAGAAATGATAAGGAAAAATATATATATTGAATTTAATTGACATTACTTATCTCCAATTATCCATAACCAAATTTAATTGCCACCTTTTCAAATAATTCCTCATTATTTTCCAATAATTAATTTACCTTGTCAAAAAAATAAATACCATTGACTACTACTACATGATGAAAAATTCATATATTCCCTTGATTAATTTATATGAAAATTTGGGGTGTTACATTTCTTCCCCAGTAAAAATAAATTTCGTCCTCGAAATTAAATTCAATATATATATTTTTCCTCATCATTTCCATAATTTTTGTCTAAAAAAAAGAGGGGGAAAATCCTAATGGAAAATTAGTAGAGTTTCAATATAAGTCTAATTTGCCTTGTCAAAAAAATAAATACCATTGACTACTACTACATGATGAAAATTTCATATATTCCCTTGATTAATTTATATGAAAATTTGGGGTGTTACAGTATCAATTCAATTTATTGTTGGACGACTAAGTTCAGGCATGGCTTTTTAATCATAAAAACTCGGCCGGACCCACAATTTTAAGTTAATTATATAGCGTACAACAATTAAATTAATGTAACCACTCAAAGAGTTGACGAACGTTGTCCGTGCTGTCTTATACAGTGGAGATATTAATTAATTATTTTATATATATATATATATAGTTATTATTCTCTAGCAAATTAAATAGCCTTTTCTTATTTACTTTTTCACTTCAAAGCTTAATTAGAATTGAAAAGTGATAAGGGTCTTGACTTCAATTGGTTTCTTCCAGGACTAGATATTGGTCTTGAAGTTTAAAACTGCAGAAACCAAGATATTTTTTGAGTCTGAACTGATAAGCTAATATCAAGAATAATGCTTCTATCTATTATAACTTAATTAAATTACTGCATAGGTAACAGAAATGTAGAGGACTACTTATTACGTAATTAAGCACAAAATTCAAATTCAATGGCATATTTTACATTTTCAATCATCGCACACAAACTAAACTGCACTTTAATTTTCTTCTTTTGTTTTCTAGCCAACTTCCATATCACTATATGTCTCTGTGGGTATGACCACATATCCGTCTACCACTTCTTCCTTGAAATCATCCTTTTCTTTCGCAGACTGAACTTCAAGTCCAACAATCAAAGCAAAAAAATCATAGATTTTGAGCAAAATACAAGCACACAGAGTATAATTAATATGATTAACATTGTATATATACTGCTGATGAAATTGGGTTTCGCATTTTGATTGAGTTTATAAAGCAGTAATATTATGTTGAAGGACAAGAGAACGATGATACAGTGAAGAACAAAGCGCGGTGAATTTAAGAATGTTGAAGATATATACTCACTGAACCTTAAAGCATAATGTTGTCTCAGAGTTGCAGAGTCGTCGTAGGTTGTCAGTTAGCACCTAGAGTTCCCCCAAGCACTTCAGTGAGATATATATATATATATATGCGTGTGTGTGAGTGCGCGCGTGTTTGTGTATTAATAAAATCAAAAACAATCTTCATTATTGATAACAAAATCAATGTTTACAAGATACAAATCAACCCATTTGGATTTAACTATAATCATCCTTTGTCATCCCTTACTTGAGGGTGATTAACAACTAACTCTAACTCTTGGGATCTTGGGGGACTTTTCTCTCTTGGAGAGACTCACATTAATCTCTCTTTTAACATGGTGTAGATTTAATTATCTTACACGCCGCTAAACGTTATATTAAGCTCGCTATTTATAAAGCTTTAACCAACTAATGCAATCTAACTCTCAAACAATATCATACTCAGTGAAGTGTTTCGGGGAACTCTAGGGGACACCTGACCTAATCATCATCATGATCTGTACTATGTTGTCTGGTTTATGTCGTTTTGTGGAGCAAAACACCATACACACACACCCAATCTGTCTCGGTAAGTACCTTCCATATATAACTAGTTATGTTGGACCAGATCAGTTCAAGAGCCTCAACAAAGCTAAGCCCACGTGTACCATCACTATCAGGATATATATACAAGTGTAGTTAGAATCTGGTCGTGGTTTAGGGAAAGATTAGGGCAACAGAATATATCTGTATATATCATTGTTGAAGTGGAAGCTAGCGTGAGCTCTCCTTTGCTTTTACTCTCATACTGGATCATCTTCAATCCTTTTCCCTTCTTATCAAAACCCACTCTTCTTTTGTTGCTTTTCATATCAGAATCAAATCTTCATCGGCCAGCTCAACCATCATTTCGCTCAGATCTATCCTTTGCTTTTTTCTAAAATGAAGTTAATTAGTCTAATTGATGATGCTTAAAGAATTAATCACATATACATAGAGTCATAATTATTAGTATTAGTCTTCAACAATTTGCAGAGAATAGATCCTTATGATGACCACTGTTAGACATATATACCAGAATCTGGAAATAAAAGCAATTTCTGTTGGGAAAAATTGCTTTGATCCCACTTATTAGGAAAATGGAGGTATAAACAGATGAAGAAAAATAATTTTATTATAAGAGAAAACCTCAAATAAAAATACACAAATGTATTTCTCACACACTAATTTTTTCTGTCTCACACAAAACTATCTTATATTTTTCTCACAAGATAATTCTCTCACTTTTCTTTATCATAGTGCTACGGCACTATTCTCTCTCAATCTCACTTTTTATTTTCTTTCTTTCGGATGATTTTCAATTGTCATTCTAACATCTATATTTATAGACTTACCAACCGACAATATAAAATTAAAATATTATTTCTTTTTATGCCGACTTAACTTTTGCTTCAAGTTGCTCATCCGGTAGCTTCCCGTGGCTTCCATATTCTTCACGTCATTTCCTCCTTCTTCGTAGTGACCTTCTTTTGTATGCTTAGTGCCTAAGTTTGCAATATATATTATTTTATTCATTTGTTTGACTTTTCTTCATTTCTATTGCTTCACGTGTGGAGTCTTGATGCTTCTATTTCTTCATTCAAGAGACTTCAACAAAGTTCTTTCTTCTTCTAGGAGTATGTCGGCAAATTCATGGAAGAGGGAGAAGCGAGTTTGAATTCTAACACTCCCCCTCAAACTCGATTTTCCATACCAATCATATATTTGAACTTATTGAATGTATCTGCCTTCAATGGCTTCGTGAAGATATCTGCTACTTGTTCTTCAGTTTTGCAATAGACTAACTCCACAACTTTATTCTTGACATGCTCTCGAATAAAATGATATTTGGTGTCAATATGTTTGCTTCGGTTGTGAGAGACTGGATTCTTTGCTAGTGAAATTGCTGACTTGTTGTCCACATGTATGGTGATTGGACTTTCTAGCTTATAACATAACTCATTCAAAATATTTTTAAGCCATATTGCTTGACATGTACACGCTAGCGGCAATGTATTCAGCTTCACATGATGAAAGAGCAACATGTCTGTTGTTTCTTTGACGACCATGAAAATATTTTGAGCCAATATGAAATGCATACCCCGATGTGCTTTTACGATCATCTAAATCTCCACCATAATCACTATCTCGAATAGCCAATTAACTTTGAATCTTGGGAATGCGTATAGAACAAACCATGATTGATAGTTCCTTTGATATATCTCAAAATTCTCTTTCTTTGCACAAAAATGATCTTGCTTTGGTCTGCTCCATATATTTGCTAATTAAACCAACCGCATACATAATATCCGGTCTAGTGAAAGTTAAGTACCTCAAGCTTCCAACCAGGCTCTTGAATAGCGTTGGGTTTACTGGTTCTCTTTCTGAATGGGCTGTTAACTTCATTCCTGCTTCTATTGGCGTTGAAACAGACTTGCAATCTTTCATTCTGAATCTGCTCAATATTTCTTGTGCATATTTCTTTTGTGACATAAATGTTCCTTCCTCCATTTGTTTTACTTCAACTCCAAGAAAATAAGACATCTCTCCAATATCTGTCATTTCGAATTCTCTAGTCATAGCTTCTTTGAACTCAGCAAACATACCTGGATTATTTCCTGTAAAGATCATGTCATCTACATATAGACATATGATCATTATATCTCCATCTTCATTCCTTTTTGTGTATAAAGCATGCTCATACGGACTCTTCACAAATCCATTCTTCTGAAAGTATTCATCTATTCTTGTGTTCCATGCTCTTGGAGCTTGCTTCAATCCATATAGTGCCTTCTTCAACCGGTAAACTTTGTCCTCTTCTCCTTTTATTACGTATCTGGTGGTTGTTCAATATAGACCTCTTCTTCTAAGTAACCATTAAGGAAAGCCGACTTTACATCCATCTCGGTATATTTTCCATTTGTTTTGTCTTTGAAATTGTTGTAAGAAGTCGATAGTGTCAATCCTTGCAACCTGGTGCAAAAACCTCTTCATAATCAATTCCGTATTTCTGCTTGTAGCCTTTTGCCACTAATCTCGCCTTGTATTTCTCCACCTTTCCTTCTTTGTTGGTCTTTGTCTTGTATACCCACTTTACTCCAATGGGCTTATGCTCCTTAGGCATAGTTGTAAGCTTCCACGTGTCATTCTTTTTAATAGCGGTGATTTCATCATTCATAGCTTTCTTCCACTTTTCATCTTTTGTGCTTCTTTATATGTCACCGGATCACATTCTCGCTACTAAACAAAATAATGAATAATCAAGTGTAGTTTGTACCGGATTTGTAGCATCATAGATGTCACTTAAGCTTCTCATCTTTTCGTTGTTGCTCCCCCGAATCATCGCTACTTCGTTTTTCGATGATGTAGATGGGGAAGTTGTTGGATTAGGACTTGGTGGAGGAGTTTGATCATTGTCTACCTCGACCGTTTGATCTTTTGAATCAACATCATCGTTAAAGAATAAGCCTTCTACTCTTTTTTCTTCATCACTCCATTTCCAGTAGTCTACTTCATCAAACTCTACATCTCTTGAGACAATTACCTTTTTGGTTAGAGGATTATACAATTTGTAGGCTTTACTTCGATGCGCGTAGCCAATGAAAATGCACTTTTCTCCTTTGTCATCTAACTTCTTCCTTTTTTGATCTGGAATATGAGCGTATGCTATACAACCAAAGATTCTTAGATGGCTCACCTTTGGCTTTCTACCACTCCATGCTTCATTTGGTGTTTTGAACCGACACTTTTTGTTGGACATCGATTTAATAGATACGCAAAGACATTGAACAGCTTGACCCAAAATGTTCTCGGCATGTGCTTTCCTTTAATCATGCTCCTTGCCATATCAAGAATTGTGCGATTCTTCCTTTCGCAATTCCATTTTGTTGTGGTGTGTAAGCAGTTCATCAACCGATGTATTATTCCATGTTTCCGACAAAATTCTTCAAATAATGCGGAAGTATATTCTCCTCCTCTATCTCGTCTCCGAGCACCTTTAAATATCGACCACTTTGCTTTTCAGCCATTACCTTAAACTCCTTGAATTTATCAAGGGCTTCTGACTTTTCTTTGAGAAAGTACACCCAAGCTTTTCTACTGAAATCATCAATGAATGTGATATAGTACTTGTTTCCTCCAAGTGATGGAATGTCAATTGGACCCGACTATATCCGAGTGAACTAGTTGTAGTGGTCTTTTTGCTCTCCATGATTTACCAACCTCAAATCTTTGTCTATGTTGCTTTCCTCGCATGCATCCTTCACATAGTTGATCTGGATAATTTATTATTGGCAATCCATACACCATTCTCGCTTTTGATAACAACTTCAGGCGGTGAATCCGAGATGACCAAATCTCGAGATGCCACAACCATGAATTATCTTCAACGATAGACTTCATGCATTTGATTCCACCGTTGTATATTTAACTTGAATAGACGATTGCTTGTCATATCAACTTTCGCTATCAATTCTCTTTTCGATTTCTTATGATGAGCGGCTATCTTTTAAATGTATGTCATAACCTTTCTCCAATAATTGACCTAGACTAAGAAGATTACTTTTCAAAGATGGTATATAATAGACATCTGAAATGTAGCTTCTATCTCCATTCCTTGTAAATATCGTAATATTACCTTTTCCTTTAACTGGGACTTTTGATTGATCACCGAATGTGACTTCACCTTGGACTTCTTCATTCAATTCTGTGAATAATTCCTTTTTGCCACTCATATGATTGCTTGCTCCTGTATCGAGATACCACACATCTTTTCCATTATCTTCTTCACCTTTATAAGAGAACAAGATGGCGGTTTATCAACTTTGTCTTCATTTGCTATATAAAGACTTCTTTCTTTAACTTTAGCAGCATCTCTGCATTCATAACTGAGATGACCAAATCTATTACAATTATAACATTGTAATTGGGATTTATCACCTCTTTGTTGAGATCTACCTCCTTCTCTGGTTAAAAATCCTCGACCTTGGCTTTGACCACGACCTCGATTGTATGATCCTTGACTACGTTCAAAATCTCTGTATAGGTTTCAAACCTTTCATTTGATCGGCCATATCCACTACGTCTACCATGACTACCTCGAGCGTTGAAACCACCTTGGGTGTTATATCCACCTCTATTTCTTCTACCACGACCATAGCTGCTTGCTGGCTTGTTTTTGTTTAAAGACAATTTGCTTTGCAAGGCTTGCTCCAAATTGCTAGAACCTTCATTTAGTTTCATTCTTTGCTCGTGAGCTTGAAGAGAACCCACAAGCTCATCAACGTAGACATAACCGTTAAGTCTTTAGCTTCTTCAATGGCAAGAACGATGTAATCAAACTTTCTAGTTAATGACCGTAGAACTTTCTCCATTACTCGACATCATCTAAAGTCTCTCCATTTCTTTTCATATCTTTGGCCACCTTTTGCACTCGTGAGACATAATCAGAATCGGCTCTGCGCATTCTCGCATCTTCAAATTCTCAAATTCTCGCTCTAAGTGATTGCATAGTCGTACCTTTTTGGCTTTGTCTACTCCTTCACAAGACTTTTGTAAAATCTCCCATGCATTTTTGGATGATTTTGCATCTGATATTTTTTCAAAGGTTGATTCATCAACACCTTGAAAAATCAAGAATAGAGCCTTCTTGTCCTTCTTTCGAGAATCTCTAAGCGTCTTCCTCTGAGCATCTGTTAAAATTGCTTCCCGCATTGAGCAGCTCGTGTATCCATCCTCAACAAGGTCCCAAATATCTTGAGAACCTAGTAACGCCTTCATCTGAATGCTCCAGTTTCCATAATTGCCTTTTGACAATTTTGGAATTTTGCGGTTGCACCATCTCCGCCATCTTTGATCAACCCGGCTCGATACCACTTGTTGGGAAAAATTGCTTTGATCCCACTTATTAGGAAAATGGAGGTATAAACAGATGAAGAAAAATAATTTTATTATAAGAGAAAACCTCAAATAAAAATACACAAATGTATTTCTCACACACTAATTTTTTTCGTCTCACACAAAACTATCTTATATTTTTCTCACAAGATAATTCTCTCACTTTTCTTTATCATAGTGCTACGGCACTATTCTCTCTCAATCTCACTTTTTATTTTCTTTCTTTCGGATGATTTTCAATTGTCATTCTAACATCTATATTTATAGACTTACCAACCGACAATATAAAATTAAAATATTATTTCTTTTATGCCGACTTAACTTTTGCTTCAAGTTGCTCATCTGGTAGCTTCCTGTGGCTTCCATATTCTTCACGTCATTTCCTCCTTCTTCGTAGCAGCCTTCTTTTGTATGCTTAGTGCCTAAGTTTGCAATATATATTATTTTATTCATTTGTTTGACTTTTCTTCATTTCTATTGCTTCACGTGTGGAGTCTTGATGCTTCTATTTCTTCATTCAAGAGACTTCAACAAAGTTCTTTCTTCTTCTAGGAGTATGTCAGCAAATTCATGGAAGAGGGAGAAGCGAGTTTGAATTCTAACAATTTCTTTATAGAAACTATTGATAAGTACTGAAGCCAAGAATATCAGAAAATGGAAAGGAAGGAATATGGGCATATAAAAAAAAAAAGTAAACTCTGACACGCACAATTAATTAAGATTCTCAAGTGGGTGGCGTTACGTTCATCATAATTCATATAGTCTATACTTCAGTCCAGGTTCACTTGTGTGCCTCATCACTTTCTGCTTTGATTTGTGGAGTTGCTTTTATTCTTCGGTGCGTTCAAAGCGTACGATATCATATGAACAAAACGTATGTATAGCTCAGAACTATATATAAATAGGACATGTTGGTGTATGTTTCCTTACCAACATGTCTTGCCAAAACCCTTAGAAGTTAAATCAGGTGAACCCTAGAGTTCCCCGCAAACACTTCACTGTGGGCTATCATCGAATCAATGGTTTTTTTTTTTTAACTTCACTGAAGTGTTTGGGGGAACTCTTGATGCCACTTGATAGTTGAAATATATCATTCTCTAACTACTTCCAAAAATCATTTACTCTCAATTTCTCTTACTCGTTCGTTTTGGTAAGTACTTATTAGTGTATTTTCAAAATCCTTGCTTCTATTAAGTTCATGTTTTTAGCAACGCTAACACTATATCCTAAACTTAAAATGGTTTAGGATTTAGATGTGCTCGGATGGTCTGCTAAGGAACCTCTTGCAGCAGCTGCTTTAATGGCTTCTTTTAGTTCGGTCTTTTCACTATTTCCGTAGAGAGAAGATGCAAGCTTATGCTCACTGTTCTGTAGTTTCTTTTTTCCTTACTCCATTATAAAAAGTAAAATAAAAAAAGAAAAAGAAAAAGGCCAAGAACAATGCAACTCATCATGAGACTCATCTTTTAATTAGATACTCTCTATGTATATCTTCAATTTTGCTTTAGTTCATCACATACACACACAGAGTTTATAACCGTATAATTAGTTTGATTGATATATATTCCTTCTCCTGTTAGGTTAGCTGTTTGGTAGCGTTTTAATCAAGCATTTATAATATAATATCTATAGATATGAGCAATAATTTTTAACCCATCAAGTCAATCATCAAGCGTTGGTTCTCTAATAGAAAGGGTCATGGCTAAGTATGAATTAACAGGTTCGAGCTTATGTGAAAGTAGAAAATGCCTTCAATTTGACCTAACACTATTTAAATCTGATGATTTAGTAGTAGTACTAAATAACATATAGCTACAGTAGAAGAAAATCAATTTTCTTGCTCAAATTAAATTTGATTGTAATGTGTAAGTATATTTTGTTTGAATGAAATTTTTGAATTTTGGGTTAGAATTTTCTTTTATGTACTTTTTCCATATTATCTTCCCTCCAATTTATTCCCGGAGAGTTTTTTGTGTGATGTTAAAGTATAGATGAGTTGGATCCTAGGGTTTGAATATGTCTCCGAGCTCAAAGAGCACATATAGAGATAATTACAGATCGTCCACCAACAAAGATCCTCACACTAGTGGGAGTTGAACCTATAACCTTATAGTTATAAGCCAACTCCGATCCTTTACTAAATAAACCAACATTTGTTGGCTTTTCCCAAAAATCTTGATTCACACGTATAGAGTTATCACTTCTCCACTCCCAAAAGAATTGAAGCACTTGCCAATATACTATAGTAGCTATGACAACAATGAGTTGATCATAGAACAGATTATGACAAAGTTGCTTTAAAATTATGAGCATAAAAGGCTACTTATTACTTTCAATTACTATTGAACAACTATTTGCTCATGAAAAAAAATACTTGACTCATATAAATGATTGTCCTAGCATATCAGAAGATATATAACAGATTAAAGTTAATTAATTAGGATGAGGCTCCTATAGTTCACAAATATTGCTTCAAGGCTCTTGGCCATACACTACAAGGAGCAGCCTTATTAATGCGCCTAATTTTAACAATCCCAATCTTCCTTGTGGTGGTAATTTATTTTGTAATGGGACATTTGAAAAGAACCACTACTACAAAAACGTGAAATAACGTCCTGAATTAGAGACAATTAACGCCCCTTTTTAGAAAGACGTCTAACCAGGGGAAGTTGTATTTTAAGTTTTTCGACGTCCTATGTTTTATACAGGACACCTTAACAAAGGCGTCCTGTGTTTAATCAAGGACGCCTTAAAAAAGGCATCCTATGTTTAATTCAAGACGCCTTATTACTTTTTTAAAAAAAAAAAAACCCCCCAAACCTCAGGTTTGGGGAGCTAGTTAGTGAGCCAAGCGGATCGAAGACAGCAAGCCACGATTTGGGCAGAGGAAGAGCAGATCTAAAATCCGAGAAACATGTCAAGGAGCAAATCCAGAATATAAAAAATGCCATGGAGCAAATCCAGAAAACAACTGAACCCAGAAAATCAAACATGCGAAGCAAATTAAAAATCAAAAATAAAAAAGAAGTCGAATGCTGCGATAAGTGATAAGGTTATCTTAACAAAAAAACCTAGAACAAACCCACGAACAGATCCGCAACGAAATCAAGCTGCGGCTTTCATGCGGCGGCATCCGGTGTCGGCTGGGTTTCGATCTCGACGGCGAGGGGGAACTCAAATCTGTTTTCCTCTAAACTTCTCATGGTAGGAAGAGGCGGACGAAACTAATGACTGCCTGAATCAGAGGAGGAGCAGAGGATCGAGGGAGGGTAGATGGAGAGAGGACGAGGTGCGAGATGAGTGGGAGAGGAGAGGAGTATTAGCGCTGTGTGTGGAGATCGATTGTGTAGCCACCGTGAGAGATGGAATAACTAGTTCGATGATAAATACAAAAATAATATTTTTGGCGTCCTGAAATTTGTTCCAGGACGCCAAAAAAATTATTTGTGGCGTCCTGAATCCATATTCAGGACGCCAAAATTAATAAAATATTAATTTTGGCGTCATGATCCTAATTTAGGACGCCACAAATAATATTTGTGGCGTCCTGAATCCATATTCAGGACGCCAAAATTAATAAAATATTATTTTTGGCGTCCTGAAACGAATTTCAGGACGCCAAAAAATACCCTAGCGCCAACTTTTTAAAAAAATTACCTAGGCGCTAAAAAATTTCCCTTTTATGCATCTTAATTTTTTTAAAAATTTTTTTTGATTTGATTTGATTAGTATTATTTTCAATTTCTTTGATTTGATTATTATTATTTTCAATTTCTTTGATTTGATTAGTAAAAGATTCGATTTCTTTAATTTGTTTAATAAAATTTTCGATTTTGTTGATTTGATTTGATTATTTTCGATTTCTTTGATTTGATTTCATTATTTTCAATTTCTTTGATTTGATTAGTAAAAGTTTCGATTTTGTTGATTTGATTTGATTATTTTCGATTTCTTTGATTTGAGTAAAATTTAATTTTGGCGTCCTAATTTAAATGTTAGATCGCCAAAAAATTTCCTGGCGTCAAAAAATTCATGAAAATGTGCCAAAAAATTTCCTGGCACCAAAAAATTCATGAAGACGCGCCAAATAATTAATTTTAGGCGTCCTAAATATATTTTAGGACGCCTAAAATTCAATATTGGCGTCCTGAGTTTATTTTCAGGACGCCAAAAAATTTCCTAGCGCCAAAAAATTCCTCAAAATGCGCCAAAAAATTAATTTTAGGCGTTCTAAATATATTTTAGGACGCCTAAATTAATTTTAGACATCCTAAAATTATATTTAGGACGCTTAAGTCTCAAAATTCAGCCAAATAATTACGAAATTGCCACCGCCTATACTTTTTACTTCCTTTTTTAAAATAAGGATGTCTTTTAAGGAAGTAATATTCACTTTTTGTAGTAGTGAACATTGCTTATGACATTTCTAAATAGAGAGCAATAAACCACCACACTTAGATTATATCATCAAATTTTATTTAAGCTAATGTCTTATAAGAATATGTCACTAAGCCAATAGAGTTAAACAATTGTTCAATCTCTTAGCGTCCCATGATCAAAAGATCGGCAGCAATAAGTTCAACCATAAGATTAGTAAAAGAATATTACGCTACTCAATTTTTTCAGAAAAATTCAACTGCCCCCACCAAACCAAGCTTTTCATTTTTATTAAGGATCCTCAGGTAGGAAATAACTCATTTTGTCTTCTTCTTCTTTTTTTTCTTTTTGTCTTCTTTGTTTTTTTTTTTTTTGTTTCTTGAGCCGTTGTAGGTCCCCTTTTGACGCGACCCTGCACATGGGTGATGCAACACCGGTTACTCAGTTACTCCAGCAGGCACCTCAAGAGGTTTTTAGCCCAACTCATAACCCTTTTTGACTTTACCGTTTGACGTGAGTGCCAACATTGGTGATGAAGTGCCCCCGGTTACTAAGTGAGATTTAGAGAAGTCATTAGAGTTTTTTTTTTTGAGTTATTTCCCTATACAAAAGTTTTACTTAGCTAGCAAAGATCATCATCTAATTTTCTAAAGAAATCATGTAGCAAAATATTCATAAACTAATAATCTGTTGATCATATTACAAACTAATCCCTATTCTCATAGTCCATCTCAAGATTGCAAAAAAAAAAAAAAAAAAAAAAAAAAAAAAAAAAAAAAAAAAAAAAAAAAAAAAACTCAAGGCTTAGAGACTTGGCTGAAACATTTTGTTTTCTATTTTAATTTTTGACTTGATAATATTCTCTAAGATGGGGAAAGCTCAAAATTAAGGTCAATCCTCAACAATGCAAAAATCTCAAATAAAAAAAATGTTTTCAATTGCATAAGGACAAGCAAGCATAACCAAAGAAATTATATCCCTCCCCCACACTTAAATCAAACATTATCCTCAATGTTGCAAAAAATCAATGAAGAGGGAAAGGAACTAGTACTCCCCTAGTTTAGGTCTCTAACTCTTATGTGGAGTTGTTCCTTTAATACCATCCAGGATGTTTCCAATTTTGAGGGAGGAAAGAGTGCACAAGCAAAACTTTGCAGCAACAAGAAGAGTGATCATCTTTAACCTGGATAAAATGAATGAAGGAAAGAAAGAAAATAATAATAATGAAAGATGCAAACAAAACCCTTGGGTTGCCTCCCAAGAAGCGCTAAATTTATAGTCTTCAGCCAGACTTCTCAAAACAAACCACTAATCATAAGTATCAAATACCTCAATTACCTTGTCTTCATTCCTTTTCAAGCAACAAGGTGTCACACACAAAACTTGATCATTCCAGTTAATTACTTGTACTTCCTCAATCATAGACAATCTTGGAGTACAAGTATTCACTGAATTCAAATAAAGCACAACATACACATCCTTACAAATAAACATAGGCACTTCCAAGAATTTAGAGCATCCAATAAAATCAATTTGACTCTCCTCAGTAAGAGTCAAAACATCCATAGAAGAATCATCGTTAACACCAATTGGGATATCCACATCAATTTGATCACCAAAATCACAAGCCTTAGACTCCACAGGCGGAACCTCTTCTTGACATCCACTATTCTCATCAAAATCAATGTCAAGCTCACAATCACTTTCTACATTATCCATAGTCTCATGCAATTCTATACCTTCAACTTCCTCACAGTAATCATTATCATCATAAGAAGTTGTCATCAAGCTTAAGAAATTATCTTGCCCTGTAGTCTCAAGAGTTGAAACAATTTGACTCGCATATACCTTAATATTTTGGACACTTACCTCAATATCTTGAACACTTGACTCAACCCTAGTGATAAATTCCTTTTACTCTCTACTAAATCTCTCTGATGCTTCCGCACACTCATCAAGTAATCTTTCTAAATTAGATTTTTCCTTATACTCAATTGTGTGTTCTTCAATAATTGGATAAGAGTAAAAAGGAGGGGTATTTTCATGAGAACAATAGACATGTGGATCCCTAAAATAATGTTGCTCAAAACCTTCACTAGGCAAAAATGAGTTATCAAAACAAGTTTGGTTCCTAGTGAAATCATCTCTCACAAAATGACTAGTTGTACTATATGGACAATATTCATATAAATGATTTCCCTCCACAATAAACACAAGACATGCAAACATATTGAGAAGAATCAACATATGGAATACAACCATCATTTATCCTCCTTTTATGTTGCCTAGATCTATTCAAAGAATTTATAATAGCAATCAATCCATCTTGTATTGAAGACAAAGAATTCATCTCCTTCTCAATATTAAGACCAGTTGGTTGCCAATTGAAATCCATTTATTTAAATTTTTTTCCTAAAAACAAATAAGATAAAATAAGATATTTACGAACTCAAACTTAAACTACTAATGCTCAATCAATTCTAACCAAGACAGTTGTGGCACACAAGTCCCCGGCAACGGCGCCAAAAATTTGATAGTGCAAAACTTTACAGCCTAAAAACTCCGCAAGTATACGAGCCGTATCAAGTAATAAAGAGTAAGTAAAGTATCGTTCTCACGAGGACTTAGTACCCACAACTTCAGTTAAGCATTAATTTCACAATTTCGATTAAGTTAAGCAAACCGGATTGAATTTAATTAAGACAAAGGAAATTAAAACTAAAATTAAAATAAACAAACTACCACAATAATCAAATAAGCAACCCAGAGTCATTAATCCCTTATTAGCTTTATAAACCTTGATTTCATTAATTTAATTAGCCTCAATATCAATTTTGTTAATCTCGAGTATAAATAGCTATAAATGTCTATCAGTCCACTTACAACCCTCTCTTAAGTATAATTTGTTATGTCTAACATAATTACTCAAGAGGCAATAAAACTCGAACACACTCTTCAACAATTATATGGGGCCATTAGGTATATGTCTATCCTAATCGCAAATTAAATCGTAATCTAATCTCATATTACTTAATCTCAGAGCTTAATTAAAATTCCCTTCGTCAAGGTAAATCCTAATTCTCATATTCATATTCAATGATGGTCGATCAATAATAGATAAATCTAAACAAGACTAAATAACCAAAATTAATATTAATTATAACTAAACAATGAAAATAAAGTTTAATCCACCTATAAGTTCATAGCTCCTCTAGGTTGCAAAGAAATTAGCCACATGTGGCTAGATTAAAATCCATAACAAGAAGATAAGAATTCAGGTTCAAAGAATAAAGAGAGAGAGAGAGAGAGAGAGAGAGAGGTAAGAAAGATTCTCCGTCGCCTCCACAGTCCTTCCATCCTTCCGTGGAGATGATGAAGAGAATTGAAACGCTCAGCCGCTACTTCTCTGCTTCTTCCTCTCTCCTTGTTCTGCATCTCTCGAGCCTCTTTATAATTTAGGTCTTCTCCTCTTAATTAATCACCAAGCCAAGTTTAATCACCAAGCTTAGGATCCAAGTTTATTCCTTTTATTTAATTTATGGCTGCAAGCTCCATATGCTTTTTGTCTCTTCTCTTTCATATAATATCTCCTGCACAATATATAAAAATAGGATATGAATAGATTTTATGTCGATTTATTCTTTGATCCTAAGTTTGATTCAATGATGGAAAAGTTTATAAAAGATAATTAAATAGGCATATAATATTAATAAATCCAGCTAATTCTCATAAAATATGCACTTATTTAATCATAAAATATATACTTATCAACATTTTTTACCAATAAAATAGACTTAAGGTGTAAAAATACCTATACACTTTTTCATATGTGCGTCTAGCACCATATACATTACTTGAGTGTAAAAATACCCATGAACTTCTCAAAATAGATCAAAAATACCAACTCCATTAAATATGACCAACGTCCATTAACTTTTGGTTTCTTGGGCTTTACACTAATTATTTTAAAATAAGGATTAAGGGACAAATTTACCCATAAACTTTTTACGAAAGTGAACATGGCACTATAGATTTTTCTTAGGTGCAAAAATATCTATGCAATTTTTGAAATTGAGTGAAAATGTCATCTCCATTATCTACACTAAATGTCCATCACTTTCTATTTTTGTGGGCCCCACATGTCTCCAAGTCTCAGCCTTTAGAAATTTGTGTGTTGAGTCACCATATAGTCAACTCTCTCTCCCTCTTGTAACGCCCCTAATTCTATGTTCATTATGATGTCTAATTATGTTCCTATATCTCTTATTAATCTAATCAGCGTGTAATTATCAGAGTGACGGTGTTTACCGATCAGAGTGATTTACAATAGAGAGCATGCATTAATGTTTGGACGATGAGTAACAGATAACATATGCCCAAATATATGCTGGTTAAATTAAATTCCCTGAGGAATATATGCATGATACAATTTAAAATGCGGAAATAGTTAGGGTTAATCCCGTTGGAGGATTGTTGGTTGTACAATTATCCCAAATTAATGTCAATCGAATAGTTAGTATTTACAATCTCAAAATATTGGATAATAAAGTTTTCCTTAAATCAATCCCCTCTTTTGGAGTCTTCATTAGCTACTCCAGCTTCAACGCCTACTTCCCGATCCAGAACATCTTCTTGAATCTTTAGGTATGTCTGAGATTCAATGATTAGTTGAATCTCGGGTGACGGTTAATCTCATATTCAAAGTGCAAATCATAGATGACAAATATTTCATATATTGCAGAATAAAAGAACCATTCAGCAAACACACCGCAACCAGACTACATCGCACACAACACATGTAACATTAACTTCGAGAGCACACACAAGTGCTACATGTCCCAGACATGAATCCTCAGCGCTAGGAAAACAAGCATGCAGCATTATCATATAAAACAATAATCCACAGCTAGCTGAATAAAATGCATGACTCAGGCAGACAAACCCAGCCAAGAATCTACAAGACATGAACATACAAGACATATATAAAAACACAAACCATTTTAAATTACCAACCTCAACTTCGTGAATATATAAAATCGCGGTGTTAGAAACTCGGACTTCCTTCAATATCCTAAAGTAAGACCATTATAACTATTAATTTCCTTTTTATTTTTTTGTAAAGGATTATATTAAATACCATTTTAAATTATTAAAAGGATTTTCCTTAAGTCTCTCTTTAATCCAAAGAGGATAAGTCTTTTTTCTTTGACTTTATTGTACTTTATTTTTGGATTACTTATTTTTCTGTCCAGAATTTTCGAGCAACTTTGAAAACTTATAATTAAATTCACAAATATCCAAATGATATGCTTCTAGAAGCTACATGACCCTTGTCAAGTCTATTTTCATGAAAAAATAATCTCAATAGTCAAAAACTTTCAAATCATTCCCAGGATAATAAAGTTTCACTATTGTCCAGATTGTACCTTTAGAACTTAGGTCAGTTTGTAAAAATGATATCTTTTTGTAAAGAACTCTAAAAATTAAAAAATATCTGTCAAAATAAATATCTTTATGTCTATTACAAATCTGGAAAGTTTCATGGGAAATGGACACCATTTACTCAATGAAAATGCTTCCCGAAAATGATTACTATGACTGGAACACAGAAGTTGTCCAGATTTTTATTAAACTTTGGAAAATCATAACTTTCATTCTACAATCCATTTAATCTGTTCTTTGGCTCATGTTAAAGCTTATTATGTGTACTATTAACACACCAAATCACCATTCCAAACTGGAGCCCAAAAATGAATGCTCACTTCAGGAAACTGACATTTTTCAATGCATCTAGGTTAAATTTGAAAAATCATAACTCTCACTATACACATCTATTTTAGGTGTTCTTGAACTCATTGTAAAGCTCATTGAGTCTACTATTTATTGACCAAATTTTATGGAAAAACTCAAACGTTTAACATTTCAAAATCGAGCCCAAAAATTACTGTTTATTTTCTGAAACTGACGTTTTCTAGTTTTCAACTTCTAACTTTGAAAAATCATAACTCTCATTATATACATTTATTTTGGGTGCTCTTTAGTTTGTTTTAAAACTTAAGAGGTCTACTATTTACTTTCCAAATTTTATGGAAAAACTCAGGACCCGTTTGGTAGAAAGAAGATTAGAGAAGGAAAGGGAACATCCCAAAGTTCTCATGGATTTTGGGTGTTTGATAAACAGAAAGTCAGGTTAAGATCTTAGGTGAGTCTTTCATCTTCCCTTATTTGAGGGAAGATGCTTTCCATCTAAAAATGGAAGGAAAGCTGCAATCTTCCCAGGAAAGTGTTTTTTTGACAGATTTACCCCTGAAATTCAAACTTGGCGAGAAGTTCGAACTGGGCGGGAAAGTTCGAATTTGACGATTTTTTTTTTCACGAGTTCGAACTTAACAAAAAAATATTTTAGCCAAAAAAATATTTTTCTTTTTTATTTTGAATTAATTTCTTTTGAGGGTAAAATAGATATTTCCTAATTCTTTATCAACTACCACCTCTTCATTTTCTTCCTACCAAACAACTCAAGCCATCTTCCCTCATCTTTCAAATCTTTCTTTCCCTCCTCTAAGTTCCTTTCCCTCCCCACCAATTCTTTGTACCAAACAGGTCAGACGTTTGCCATTTCAAAATCGAGCCCAAAACTTATCTGCTCCTTGGAAGTATAGAAACGTTCCAGATTTTTTATTAAACTTTGGAAAATCATATCTATCTTTCTACTCTTCCGTTTAAGGTGTTCTTGGGCTCAGTTTGAAGCTTATTGAATCCACTATTTTCTACCCAAATTTTATGAAAAAAACACATACGTTTTCCAATAAAACAGAATCTCACAAGATCACTTTGTTTTCAGTCCGCAAAACAGAAGTGTTTCACGTGCAGAAGTAAAACCACATACAGAAAGCTTCAAACTCAGAACCAACGTGCAGAAACTAGAAAAGAGGGGTTCAAAAGGCTCACCTTGTTTGATTTCGAAGGTTGCATGCAATGATCAACTCCTCCTCCTTCCTCTCGATCTTGATCTCCTCTCCATCTCATGCTCTGATTTCTTGTCTCACTCTCGGTTCTATCTCTGTTTCTCTGGGCTGGAGAGTTATAATGAGGGAGGGAGTGTGGCTGCTGGCTTGAGAAGCATGGGGAGTATGGCGTGCGTGTTGTCCGGGAAGGATGGTGATCTCTGTTTCTCTGTGTTCTCCCCCCCCCCCCCCCCCCCCCCCTCTCTTTTTTCTCTGCGTTTCAACGAGAAAGGCACTGAAGAAGCATGGCTTTATTCTCCTCATCTCACGCTGCCACCTCTGTCCCTCTGCGTTTCAATGAGATAAGGAAGATTGAGGGAGCATGGGCCGAAGATACAATGGGCTTTGAGTTTAATGTCCAATTGTGGGACTGTTCTTTGGTCCAAACATTGTCCTTATAATTATTCAAGCCAAATTTCACAATTTAATTCCCATGAAACATTTCTAATTTCAAATCCCAGAATTTAAAATGTTACACCTCTCCCACCCTTCCTCTCTCTCTCTCTCTCACTACCAGGGCCCACTCACTGCCCCCTTTGCTCTCTCTTTTTTTCACCGGTAAATCTATTAAAATAGATACAACTTTCAAAAAAAAAGATAGAGACGAGCTTTGGCATATGAAAGACTTCTTTGAGAATCCCTAACCTAAAGCAAAACAAAGGCTTGGTAGTTGACAATGGTGACTCAGCACACATATTTTTAAATGTTGACACTTAGACACACATGACCCCACACAAATAAAAAGTGATGAACATTTAGTGTACATAATAGAAATGGTATTTTCACCCCACTTTAAAATGTTTATAGGTATTTTTTCACCTAATTTGTCAAGTGCACTTTTACAAAAAGTTAATGGGTAAAAATAATTACTGTGGGCCCCACTAAAATCAAAAGTTGGTGGGCATTTGTATTGGTTAACAGAGTTAGCACTTTTACCCCTTTTAGAAAAGTTCGTGGACATTTCCGTACCCAAGTAGTATATATGGTGCCAGGCGCACATATGGAAAAAGCGCATAGATATTTTTGCACATTAACCCAATAATATATTACTAGTTATATTTTGAAAGGCTCAAGAGCTAACATTGTCCATCTTTTCGTTCATCAATATATAGTTTCTATATGGACTTATTCTAAATGTAATTACTATATGTAATTACATAATTCCACATATAGTTCAATTTAAAAATATATGTGATCATATTTTAAAGTTGATTTTGAAATTCCTATCGATCAATTGCCTCTTCTACTTTTCGTGCATTGGTTTGAAATTTCTTATGAACCATCATATACTAAAGATTTTGCAATAAAACTCCGGCAACTCTTGAAGTTTTTGAGTCATTTTTAGAACATTTATTAAGAGAGAAAAGTAATAATAAAAATGTTTGAATATATTACTTGTATTATACATGTATAATAAATCTCAAAATATATATTTGATGCAGGTACGTACGTACTAATGAGTATTAGAATGGATTAAGAGAGTCCCACAATTGGACATTAAACTAAAGGTATACAAAGTTGAGGTAGGTCATCCTATATTATTAAACTTAAGTCATAATTTTTGATAGAAAGAAAAACTCAACCTATATATACATAAATATCTAAAAATTCAACATGGTGGATGTGGGAATCTCTTAATCCATATCCTGCAAACCCAGAAGATTCAATCACCATACACCCAAAAAACTTAACAAAATATTATTGGAAATTTTAAATTTGGTAGGGGAATGGTACGAAAGAAAATTGAAGGGGCTTGTATCTGAAGAAGGACTATATTGTTGGTAATATATATGTACAGCATAATGAGGGATGAGAAGGGAAGCAGAGATGGGATACGGAGCAAGTGGCATTGGTAGCTCTTCCCTCCCACTAAGAAGACTGACCCGGGACGAATCCGGATTAGTTTATCCCCGATAAATCCTCTGAGTTAAAAAGAGGTAGGCTAGGATAGCGGTGCCTACAGTGGTGGAGCTAGGATTCTATATTTGTGGGTGCACAATTAATGGGGGAATTCAGGGGTTCGAGGGCAACGCCCCTGAATTTTTTTTTTTTAAAGGAAGTTTTAAATACATTAAAAAAAACAAAAGAATATAGACCAGAAGAGAAAAGAAAACTTCAATTTAATATAAAAATAATAATAATCAAGAGTCAACTAAGTAATATCAAATACAAGAATGAACTATACTCAAGAAGATACAGGCATATCTCACTGAAGGAAAATTAGGAAACATTTATGTGTATGTGAGGCTGCTAGTTTGCCAAACCCAATTTTCGTTCTCAAAAACCAATTTCCTAGAAGTAACACTCTTACCATTTGTAAAACCAAATTTTAGGTTAATATTCCATTTTTCAAAAGTCATTTTTGAGTTACTCAAATAAACATTACCAAAAGCGAGTTTTGCAAAAAAAATTTGGACCTTCAAAACTAGTAGCCACACATATACTATGATATTTTACTAATTTATTTTTATTAGGTTTTCTTTGGTTCTTTCCTATTTTATTAAAAATCCTAAGCATGCATATTTATGATTTGTGTGAATGTATGTTCATATTCAAGAGACCTATTATTTTTTTTCCCCAATTAAGGGTATCTTTTATGGGTGCACTTGCACCCATGGGAAACAATGTGGCTCCGCCACTGGGTGCCTATGCAAAAAAAAAATGTGGAAATGAAATCTGTCACTAAGAAGTGAACAATGGGCAAGTCTATACATGCGTTCCTGTTCACTTGTGCTCTATGGTGATGCTTTTATTTGGTTCTTAAACATTGAACATCACATATGTATGAGAACTATATATAAATACCATGCGAAGGTGTGTATTTTGCTTACCAACACAAGACTTTAAAACCCAAAGAAAAAATAAATTAGGTGAACCCTAGAGTTCCCCACAAACACTTTACTGTGGGCTCTTAATGATTTTTTCATCTCTCACTGAAGTGTTTGAGGGAACTCTTGGCGCCACTTGATAGTTGATAGAGATGGAGATTGATTGCTCTCACACACGCACGCACACTCCATATATGTTGCTCTTACATTTGTTTGATATACTCAATTATATATATATATATGTGTGTGTGTTGAAATTCTTACTCCTTTTAATTTAACGCTCTTACCTACGCTCTTAATGATTTTTTCATCTCTCACTCACTGATGTGTTTGAGGGAACTCTTGGCGCCACTTGATAGTTGATAGAGACGGAGATTAATTGCTCACACACGCACACTCCATATATATATGTTGCTCTTACATTTGTTTGATATACTCAATTATAAATATCATATAACATAGCCAAAAAAGACTAATTTTATTGCTCAAAATTAAATTTGATAATTAATTATGTGTAAGTGTACTTTGTTCAAATGAAATTTATTGATTCAGGGTTAGAACTTTCTTTTATGTGCTTCCTCCATATCTTTTTTGGCTTTGGCTATGGTCCACTTCCCTTATCATCCATTTCTCATCCTCTTCTTTATTTTAGCCGTTGGATTGAAATCTCAACGGTTCAGATCTAATGATTTATAAAAATATTATTTTAAAATATTTTATCAATATTTTTATAAATCATTCGATCAACCATTGAGATTTCAATCCAATGGTTGAGATGAAGAAGATGTTGAAAAGAGGATGGTAAGGGAAGTGGACCATAACCAAACTCATTTTCTTCTCCCCTATTTTTTCCGAGATCTTGATTTACACGCACAGAAATATCACTTCTCCAACAATCCCAAAAAAATGCACTCGATAATGTACGTACTTAGTAGCTATATGACGATGAGTTGATCATATATAGAACAAATTATATGACAAATGTGCTTTAAAACTATAAACCAAAAAGGCTAGTTTCAATTACTATTGAACAACTATTTGCTCAACTCATTGATGATTGTCCTTGCATAATGACAAAAGATATAAAAAATTTAAGATAATTAACGTGGACACCTGCAAAATCAGAACAATAATATACAATTCGAGTCATGTACAAGGATTGTCCTTAGAAGATATTTTACAACCCTCTAGTAAATCAAGAAGCGTTACTCCCAAGTATAAAACAAACCCTTCCTACGCATGAGGTTCACATTCCATGATTTTCCCTTACATGCTCATCCTTCTAATTAGAGGGATGGGGGCATTTTTTTATTCTTTTTATATATTTTATTTATTTAGATTAAATTCTATATTGCATCCTGAGTTTTTTTTTTTTACTCAGTATCTCAAATTAATTAATTTTTAGTCTTGTATTCAGAAATATTTGTTGTTATATCAGTATCCTGAAAAGTAATTAATTTAAGATATTGGGTGCAAAACAAATTTCAGGATGCAGCATATAATTTAATCTAAATAAATAAAATATATATATTAAAAAAATGTCCTCAGGGATGAGCATATAAGGGAGAAGAATAGAATATGAACCAGAGTTGGTGTCACGTGCATCGGTCCTCTGACCTTGGTACTATACCTGACCATGCACCAAACATGCCTTTTATAGGCAAATAACATGTTACCTTTGAGCAGCAGCAATAGCCAATGAAGACAGTGTAATGACAATTAAAATGGCAATTGCAAAACAAGGATTAATGATAGTTTAATGCAATAAAACCATTTAAATGTTATTGATGCCCGTCAATTGAAACATAAAGCTCCAACGGTCAGTTAAATAATCCTCTTATTAGTTTTTCTTCTAACTCAAACTCACATTTTATTATACATTAGGGTATTCCCAATCTTTAACTACATCATCCAGACTTCTTGCTTTGACACACTCACACGCATTATTTTCAACAATTAATTAGGATGAGGTCTCCAACAGATCACAATATTGCTTCGAAGATCTTGGCCATACACTACAAGACATTCTTGATGTGCATAGTTCTAACCGTCCCAATCTTCCTTTTGGTGGCACATTTCTTTTGTAGTGGGAAATTTTTGACAAATACGGTAATATAACCAATTATTCTGAAAGGTTCAAGAGTTAACATTGTGTATATTTTCTTCCAATGTAAGTACTACATGGAATTATATAATACCACGCATATTTCGATTCAAAATAGCTGATCTCATTGTAAAGTTGATATTGAAATTCCTATCGATCTTCGTATTATAGAGTTTTCAAGTGAATCTTCCAAAAGTAACTGCCTCTTCTACTTTTCATACATTGGTTCGAAATTTTTATGAACCATCATATTTTAAATATCATGCAATACTTACTCCGGCTCTTTAAGTTTTTGAGTTTTTTAATTGTATAGCAACCTTGTATCATGAAGCATTGGAATTTGGCTTGCATTAGTCAGCTGCAGAGTGTTCCTTTATGCTTTCAGTCAGTTTTGATGTTTGTGTTTTGTTACTAGAATTTTGTTGGCCCTGGTGCCAGTTTCCCTTTTTTTTAAGAAAAAAGAACTTGTATTTTAAAGGGTACGACATATGTATCATCTCAAATACATATTTGATGCAGGTATGCCTGCTAAGTGACCTACCCTACAAGCTCAGAAAATGCACTTGCCATACATCCAAACTCCTAAAAAATGAGAAGGAAACGTTTATTATAATTAGGACTTTGAAAATTCTCGGGCATATGATGCAAAAATCTCAGGCACATGATGCAAAAATCTCAGGCACATGATGCATTGTCTAGTGGCAAAGTAATCCCTTTATACAGGGGAGGTGGTGGATTCTATCCCCACAGGACGAGTTTGGCCTCCTTCAAACTAAAAAAAACACTTTATTCTTTAAAATCCCAACCATAGATGCCATAAGAGGTGATCAATCTCTAGATAACAAGTTAAATATGTATTTTTAATAAGCACAAGGCACACAAACAACGCTGGCAAGGAGACTTTGGATAGACAAAGCAAAGAAATACCCTTTCATAAGTGAAAAGGATCATAGAATCTCCTCCATTGATGAGAAGGGTCTTGTTTGACTAATTATCTTAGGGAAATCACAAATAGGTCCCATACTGAATTCCCTTATCAAAAAAGTCGCCAGGGACTTTTGTATCATTAGTTGTCATTGTGAAATGACTAAGTTGCCCCAAGGAATAAACAAGGAAAAGGCACAGGAGAAGAAGGCTCGTTCGTGCGTTTTACGTCCTTTGCTCGTTCGTCGCTCGTCGCTCCTCTAAAGTCCCAAAGTCCTTTGTTAGTTTGTCGCTTCTCCGAACCCCCAACATCCGTTGCTCCTCTGAACCCTTAGCCTTTGTCGGTCGTCGAAACCCCCAGCCTCCGTCGCTTGTTTGAAGCCCCGCCTCCGTTGCTCCTCCGAACCCCCAGCCTCCCTCACTCCAAACACCTAGCTTCCGTCACTTTTAATCTACATTTTTCTCGGATTAGAAAAATTCATGCATTTGTTAATATAACTGATGAAGTTATAAAACAAGGTTGAAGAACTTGTTAAAACACAAATCAGTTGTTGTGACAAACCCTCTGATTATAAAAACTCATGCACTTGTTTATATGACTCATGAAGTTATAAAACAAGGCTGAACAACTTGTTAAAGCAAAAATTAGCTGTTGCAACAAGATCCTCCAAGAATAATTATTCAAGCAGTTGTAATTATGACTCATGAAGTTGAAAAACAAGGTTGAAGAACTTGTTAAAACACAAATAAGTTATTGTGATAAACCCTTTAATTATAAAAACTCATGCACTTGTTAATGATTCATGAAGTTGTAAAACAAGGCTGAACAACTTGTTAAAACACAAATCAGTTGTTGTAACAGACCCTCTGATTATAAAAACTCATGCACGTGTTAATATGACTCAAAGTTGTAAAAGAAGGCTAAACAACTTGTTAAAACACATATCAACTGTTGTGACAGACCCTCTAGGAATAACTCATGCACTTGTTAATATGACTCATGAAGTTGTAAAAGCGACGGGAGTAAAACACAAATCAGTTGTTAATATGACTCATGAGCTATTCCCAGAGGGTCTGTCACAACAGCTAATTTGTGTTTTAACAAGTTGTTCAGCCTTGTTTTACAACTTCATGAGTCATATTAACAAATGCATAAGTTTTTATAATTGTTATGGACTCATATAATGGGCCTGGCATATATGCGGCCCAATAAGGGCGCTTTATGACTGGATCCCTCCTTAATTAGGTAAAACGCTAATCACCCAATGATCATGCCTATAATCCTAGATAGTACAGGTAGTGGAGCAGACATTTGCAAATCGTGGGGACGCATGTTGCCTGGGGAGAGGACGCACAGCAGGAGGACTGAAACCCTAGGTGGTCTCTATAAATAGAAGGATATCTTTCAGGTGCACTCTCTCCATTCCCTATTGAATTACTTACATTCAGTTTCACTGTGCACACACCCCACCCCTTAGGTGAAACGCTACATCTGTGTAGCACAGTGATCACCGAATACTCTCTGTTATCTTCCTCATTGATAACATTGGGTAATCTTATTCTCCCTAGTGTTTAACCAATAAATACCTTAGGACATCCACTTGATCCAACATAAATCATTCGCTAGTCCATTGAGACTAGACACTTGTGTTCTTAGAACAGAACAATAATCATATCACATTTGGAAGTCTTATAGAAGTGTGACTTTGTCCAACATGTTGGAGGGATTCCTAATAAATAATCATGTGCTCCATTTGAAGCAGCCTTCAACTCATTCTTTCTTTCTTTCCATTCAGTCTTAACAGTTGCCTTTGCAGCACGAAGGATTAAGTCACGAACCACAGTTCCTCCTCCATATTTAGCTTTGATATTTGCATACAAATGCCGAACACAAAATCTATGTTCAGCACCTTCAAGTAGCTCTTCTAATGTAGGAACAAGACCCTGCATGTCATTGTCGGTCAGATCTTTAATTGCAAAAATGAATTAAATTTGACTATATAAACACTAGTTAAAGTACCTTTTGCCGGTCACATATAAACAAAAGTTGTCTCCGGGTTACACTTTTTCACTTCATTGCAATAATCTCTCAACTTATGATATTGCTCCTTATAAACACCCTCAATCAATGGCTTCGCCCTTTTGTATGCCTTCCACATAGACACATCAACCATGTAGTGCTCCCTTACTGATACAATTAATCTGCCAACTTCAAGTTTCTGTTTGTCTTCATGATGTTAACCATTTTCTCTGAAATCCACTTGTACGAGGCATTCTTCCCCTTTATAGACACCCCACATGTGTGTTTAAAGTGTCTTCAACTGATAT
The DNA here is from genome assembly GCA_019022615.1 of Acacia melanoxylon. Classification (NCBI taxonomy): domain Eukaryota; kingdom Viridiplantae; phylum Streptophyta; class Magnoliopsida; order Fabales; family Fabaceae; genus Acacia; species Acacia melanoxylon. The sequence goes on from JAFJYJ010000052.1 coordinate 3,876,771, forward strand.
TTTAGGTCACCGCCCTTCCTTGACTCACAAGCAAGGGCCTTATTAGAGAAGGGGGCAAGTCCCCCCCCTAAAATTAAAAAAATATATTATACATGTTTGAATGATTGTCCACCCTTAAATTAAGTGTTCACCTTTAATACATCAAGTTTACACTTCGTAATGGGATGGGGGATAAATAGTTGAATGATTGTTTAGTGCCTTATATTGAAAAAAGATGTATTTGATAACATTGATAATAAGACAATTATGATGGAATTTCAAAAAATAAAACCTAAAAGGATGACATTATAATTATTTTTATTGTAATATACTTTTTTTATTAAAATATATGTACTTGAACTTATTGAGTACCCACCCTTTATTGTAATTTATATAGCTACATTTATTTCTAACAGTACTTAGTCATGCTTTTATAAATAACAGGTTTGTAAAATAATTGTCTCTCTTATTACATCATCAATATTCACTTGATTTCATAAATATTTTTTGATATATTTTTTTTCTTGTTTATATTCTTTTGTTTTTTAATGCATTTAAAATTTTCCTTAAAAAAAAATTCGGACGTTGCCCCCAAATCCCCCCGTAAATTATGCCCCCTTCTATAATTTTCTGGGTCCGTCCCCGCTCACAAGTACTAACCAATTGCATTCTTTATGTGCACACTTTACTCTGCACCTCACCTTATCATTCTTTATAAACTTCACTTCATATCCATTGAGCAGGGCATACTCTTACAGTCTTAAATTGTTGAAGTGAAGTGAACTCCATCCCCAATTCAAATTCAAACTATTTGCACATCTCTGAGGGATTATATTTCGGCTGTTTTTCTTGAACCACTACCTCATTCTCATCATCACTCATTCCATCAATTTCATCAATCTCCTCATATTCAAAATCAGATAACATAGCCAAGATAACCTCCTCTTTCAGCTTGATCAGTCTCAACTCTCATGAACGGTGAACTGCCAACAACTTCATCCAATACATCACCCACACCAACATCAACATATTGCCTAAAATAGTCATCGTCTACATTTTCTTCATCACTATTCTCAAAATCTGATAATAACACGTCTGAACCATTATCACTTTCCTCCAATGCACTAGTGCCACTACTCTCTTTCTCCAAATCCATATTCCACACATAAAAAACACAATAATTGATATATTATAATGCAAAGACAATAGACAAGAACTCAAAAACATATATATACATATACATATATATATATATAACATCTCAATGTTAGAGATCTTTGTTTGCATTACAGAAACAAAATTAGAAAGAGCAACTATAGGCTTTATATACAGAGCAATGAACTGAGGTATATACAAGCAGAGACGGAGCTTTGTTATGACAAAAAAAAAAATAGTTTAGATTTTTTTTAAAGAAATTTTATATAATGTAAAATTTAATTTTTGGCTCCCCCAATTTTTTTAAATACATTTTCCCCTCTTTCTTTTCCTTCTTTTCGTTCCCTTCCCCGAGACGTTGACAGCTTAAAATTTTGGAGCTTTTGACACTTAGCTCTCATTTGATTCCTAAGGATGCTTGTAAAGCTTTCAACATTGATAATATTTGCCCTCTTATTGCAAAATATTATCCTATTGATTTTACTGAGCAAGAGAAAATAACTTTGAAGCCTTAACTTCAACATTTTGTTATTGATGCTTCTAGTCATCCAGATTTGAATAATTTATGAACTCTACCTGAATTATGCTGTGCTTTGATGGAAATTGGGAAATCTAAGGTGTATTACTTGATTGATCAATCGATTTGCCTTTTATTAACTCTTCCAGTTTCAACAGATAGGCATGTTATCTTATACATTAAAATTGTTAAAATAATTTTATTATAAATCTAAATATTTTAAAAAATATTGTCTAGTCTTAAAAATTTTAATTAGTTAATGAGTATACATTTAGCCCCGAATTTTTGTCCCAAGCTCGCCCCTGTATACAAGTATATACAGATACAACAAAACTTTTACAGATTTTGATGATACCTTGCAAAGATATTGGGGAGATTCAAGAGTAGCAAAAGGTATGGAAGATAATGAGACGATGAAACCAGAGGAGTTGTGAACAAGGTAACCAACTATTGAACAGTCAAGTAAGAAAAAACAGAGCATCATTAACAAACACTAAAGAAAACGAACAGTCACATAAGAACTATGAACGCAAGCATAAAATTATACTACAGTTAAGGTGAAAATCAGAGCTAATGACCAAATAGTTCAAAGAAAACAACAAATTAAACAAACAAAAAAATCATTCCCATTGATCTATATCTCAAGCCTACTGCTTTACTCTTATGGTACAATATGGGTTCAACCTCAATGTTGATATAAAGAAGAAGTTTCTTACCTTTAAATGAAGAGAATGACGACGACAATACAGTTGTGATCTTCACTCGACGGTCTCTAGCAACGATTACTTCTCCGGCGACGGCCACGTCGGACTTCACCGGCTGTGGGTCCTCTTTGACCTAATCGTTCCCCCTTTTCGTTCTCGATCTCTCCTTTGACGGGGTTGTCGCTATTTGCGTTTTCAGGTGGGACGCGGCTCAGGTCCTCTTCGGTTATGGTCCGCTGTTGTCCTCTTCTCACCATACTGCGCCGTTTTGGCGCAAAATAGGTGAGTGATCTCTCTCTCTCTCTCTCTCTTTTAAACTACTGATAAGTATTAAAAAGATACTTTATGATACCGGTACTGAAAAACACTTCATGATCTTGAAAAATTATTTTAGGATATTGAAAAATATTTCAGGGTATAGACTGGTACTCAAAAGATACTTCAGGATGATGACTGGGGATACTGGCTGGTACTAAAAAAAATACTTTATGATCTTGAAAAATTATTAATGGAGAACATATATCCTAAAATAATTTTTCAAGATCATAAAGTATTTTTTTTAGTACCATCCAGTATCCCCAGTCAGCATCCTGAAGTATCTTTTGAGTACCAGTCTGTACCTTGAAATATTTTTCAACATCCTAAAATAATTTTTTAAGATCATGAAGTATCTTTTTAGTATCTATCAGTAGTTTTAAAAAAAAAAAAAGATCACTCACCTATTTTGCGCCAAAACGGCGCAGTTTGGTGAGAAGAGGACAGCAGCGGACCATAACCGAAGAGGACCTGAGCCGCGTTCTTTGAGGTGTGCCTTCAGCGGGATCCAGTTTCCGATGAGCAAGGAAAGCTCCATCCATGTGAACCGTGAAGATGTTTGGATGGGATTTAGGCGGTAGAAATTATTTTTTTTAATTAGTGATTTTTAAATGAAAAAATCAGTTTTTGAAAATATATTAATCGAGAGATTATCTCTATTTTAGATTTTCTACATATTAAATTCTCCACACATTAAAATATGTTTTTGAAAAAAAAAAAAATATATGAATTGTCTAAATGAGAATAGTGGTCCCTGCTCATCCAAAATGAGTAGGGGGACTGATTCGGCCTTCAACATGCGTTTTGTAATGGGCATTTTTTATTTAAAAAAAAAATAACCAGCACAATATATTACTCCCTCCAGTCCTAATTATAGGAGCAAATTTTTTAGAGTTGATTTTGGTCCTAATTATAAGAGTAAGTTTTAACTTTTGTCATTTTTTTCCTATAATACCCCTATTTATACTTTCTCAATAATAATTAAAGACAATAATAATTTAATAATACACCTATATATTTTATAAAGTAAATAATATTTGCAACTCATTAATGTCACATACACCTAAATTTTACTTTTTTATATAAAATAATTTTGAACAATTTTTGTCATATTTTTCCCATATCATCCCTACTAATACTTCTTCCACAATAATTAATTTACAACACGCTTATATTTTATTAAGTAAGAGATTCTACTTTATTTTTAATTTTTAAATAAAATAATTTTAATATTCCTTTAAAAATATTAGGTAAATAACGACTCCCCATAGTAGTTGCTGTAAATTATGAAGAAGCAGATTTTGATGTGAAGCATGCCTAACTCGAAAAGTCGATTTATGCCTTCATAAAACAACACCAAGAGTACCCTGTCTACTTGTCAATAAATAAAATTTTAATTTAATATGAAGAGACTTAGCTGAGTGATTATCAATTGATTGAATGAGCGTTTCTAATGTCATTTTAAATTTTAGGTATGGATATTTTAGGAAAATACATATAATTAACTAATTTAACTCAATAGGAGCTTATTTTTAAGCTCTTTTTCTTCATTATAAAATAAGCCTCCTTAATATGTAAAATCTTGTTTGGCCTAGCTTATACTTATAAGTAGATTATAAGCTAAAAATAAGCTAGGCCAAACAGCACTTTGAGTGATTATCAATTGATTGAATGAGCGTTTCTAATGTCATTTTAAATTTTAGGTAAGGATATTTTAGGAAAATACATATAATTAACTCCTATAATTGGTAATTTGCTCCTATAAGAGGAGTACATTATATTTGCCAGCGGTCCTAATGAGCATGCCACATAAGCTATTTTAACAGTGCTAGCGACACGTCCAATGAATTAACACAGTCAAAGGCAGGACCAAGTCTTTTTCAAACTTGAAGGACTTACGATTATAAACAGAGTAAAATTTTGAGGGACAAAAACCACCGGTTTTAAAGTTGAGCGACCAAAACTAAAATTTGGTCAAACTCTAAGCACCAAAAGTTGTCTTAACACAAAAAATGATATAAAAAAATAAAAATTAGAAACTAAAGACTTGTGAGTTTTGATTGTTGACCATAAAAAGTAGGAAACCATCAAAATAAGAAAAATAAGGAGTTAAGGACACAATAAAAACTCCTGCGTTACAAACTAGTCCTTACAATTAGGACATGAGCCGGTATAAAATATGAAGCTTTTCAAACATTCTATAAGTCCTCAAGCATGTCACTTGTAATATATCTCTCGGCATTTTGACCAATTTACCCCTTGTTAATTAACTAATTACCATTTTACCCCTATTTGTAAACTATACACCAATCTGCCCTTGTTTAGTCGATTACATGGGTTTTTTAGTCGATTACATGATGTAATCGACAAAAAAAACCATGTAATCGATTACATCATAAAAAAATTAGGTTAAAACTTGGGAAGGTCATAACTTCTGGCTCGGGAGTCCGAATCAAGTGATTCTTTTTTTGATTCCACATAAATTTTTGAAATCTATGTACTGACATAAAAATTAACTTCTAGATTTAATGAAGAGAAAGGAGGAAGAACACAGATTAGCTTTTCAGCCAGTTGTTGTAACGTGAGAAACTGAAGATTGCGCCTCGGGATAGAACAACCGTGGTTGCCGTCAGAATCTGTTTTAGCGCTGCTCTCCGTTCTGCGTCTCGTCCTCCTCTGCTTCTTGAATTGCTTCGCTACTGCGTTCTGTTTTTTTCTTTAATGTCGTCCAGTTCGCGTCCCCTTGCGGCTCTGATCTTTTTTAGTTATATATTCTATTTTAAAACAGAACGCAGTTAATATAACTAAAAAAGATCAGAGACGCAAGGGGACGCGAACTAGACTAGAAACGGCAAAGCAAAGAAAAAAACGTAACTCAAGAAAAGCCGAAGCAATTCAAGAAGCGTAGGAAAGCGAGACGCAGAACGGAGAACAAATAAACGGATTCTGACGGCAACCAAGGTTGTTCTATCCCGAGACGCAACCTTCAGTCTCTCACGTTACAACAGCTGGCTGAAAAGCTAATCTGTGTTCTTCCTCCTTTCTCTTCATTAAATCTGGAATTTGATTTTTATGTCAATGCATAAATCTCAAAAAGTTATATGGAATCAAAAAAAGAATCACTTGATTCGGACTCCCGAGCCAGAAGTTATGGCCTTCCCAAGTTTTAACCTAATTTTTTTTTATGATGTAATCGATTACATGTTTTTTTAGTCGATTACATCATGTAATCAACTAGAAAACACATGTAATCGACTAAACAGTGGCAGATTGGTGTATAGTTTTCAAATAGGGGTAAAATGGTAATTAGTTAATTAATAAGGGGTAAATTGATCAAAATTCCTATATCTCTCCACTTGAGATTAATTAGCTTGATGCCATCTATTTTTCTTGGGCCTCTTCTTCGAGCCAATAATCCTAAACTTTGGTCTCTCCCTATCTTGTAATGAATATGGGTTCAAACAGGAACGGAGCCAGGATTTGATATTAGGGGGCGAAAATTATAGAATAGAATCCACTGGAGTCCGCATTTGAAATTAGGGGGCAAAAATTACAGAATTTGACCCAAAGTTTTAGGAAATTATGTTTTAGCCTCATAAAAATTTCAAAATTTTCATTGAAGTCCCTCATGAGACTTTTTAATAATAGGGACTAAAAGTGAAAATATTGAAATGTTTATGAGGCTAAAACATAATTTCTTGAAATTCTAGGTCAAATTCTATAATTTTAGGGGGGCGGAGGCCACCCCTAGCCCCCCTGATTCCGCCACTGGGTTCAAAGTGCCTAAATCTGACTGAGTCAAATAATCATAATGAAAAATTATTCTTTTGGATGACTTGATGATCTCATGCTATTAAGTATTCATGTAATAGAGAATGATGTTTCTACATTATGAAAAAAAGAATTATGTTTTTAGTAATTTCCAGCATAAGTAATAGACTGATTAGAGGAACTTAAATAAGTAAGCACAAAATTCAAATTTTATATATATGGGTTTAAACTTCTCATGTTGAATGAGAAGAAAAAGATTCTATACACACACATGAAATGGTGAGACCCACATAAATATATAATTTAATTATATATATATATATATGTGGGTCACACCATTTCATGTGTGTGTGACATGAAAATACACTTCTCCTACAATGAATATATATATATATTTTATATATATATATATATATATATATATATATATATATATCCTTTTCCTTCTTATCTACACAGTACACCCCACTTTTGTTGCATTTCATGGTAGAATCGAATCTTCACCCCCAAATCGTTTCAGTGATCTCTCCTCTGCTTCAAACAATTTGCAAAGAATAGGTACTCTGTTGGTGATGATCACCACAGTTTGACATGCCAGAATCTATCTAGAAATCAAAAGGATATATTTATGTTAGTATTGTTGTTCATATATATACTTCACAAGTGAGGCAAAAGGTGTAGGAAAATGGACAGATCAATGGAAAGAAATTAAGAAAGCAAACTTTGACACACTAAGGTTCTCCAATGTTGGTGGCATTCATTATTCACCATATAGTCTATATATACATACGTCCAGGTTCACTTGTGCTTTATGGTGATGCTTTTATTTGGTTCTCAAACATGGAATCATATAATCAATGATTTTCATTTTATTCACACACATATATATGTGTGTTCTGTTATAAATATAAGGATATAGAAGAAGTAAAAGATAGAGAGCAAGAGCAAGAGAGATTCAAAAGAGAGAAATTCTCATTCAGTTTCTTCGGTGTACATTTGTAAAGAGGTAGGGAACTATTTATATAGGTTGGAGAGTAGTGAAGTTTTATGTAGCTTCTACCCACTCACCACCATGAATGTAGTGAGTGACTACCCACTCCCCACCATAACAGTAGTGGGAACCTTAATGCCCATAATGGGTCATCCACATAATATATTCATAACACTCCCCCTTGGATGTCCATCATGGATGTGCCTCATTAAAAACTTTAATTAGGAAAAACCCAGTGGGATAAAAACCTAGCTAAAGAAAAGATTACATCATCCATTGATACACTTTCCAATGCTGTCTCATTAAAAACCTTTCCAAGAAAACCTAGTAGGACAAAACCTAGATAAGGGAAAAAGAGTACAGCGTGTATCGACTCCTCCTTTTGACAACGTTAGTATTACTCCCCTGATGACAACATTACTTCCAATGTCTTCGTATTGGTGAATAACTATTTTGCTAATAAGCAAGATACATCAGTGCTCCAATATCTCTAAAATATGGTACTTCTGGACTAAGTAGTTCTTCGAACAATTAATTGTATTTTGAAGCTCTTCAGGAGTTCCAGTTGATATCATCAAAATAAAAATTAATTATAACAAATTCATTTCTAGATCTTTTCACAAAAATGCATAGGCTATTGGGTCATTTTTGTACTCTTCTTTTCAAAGATATTTCTTGAAACGGTTATATCAAATGCGCTTTGATTGCTTCAAGTCATACAAATGCTTATTTAACTTAATTGAGTATTGTTTTCGAGAACTTGAATTAGATGATTCTAACATTTTGAACCCTTCGGGGACTTGTGCTTCTGGTACCTTGAGTCCTTCGGGGACTTGTACTTCTGACACATTAGGTCCTTCGAGGACTTGTGCTTTTGGCATGTTAAGTCCTTCGGAGACTTGTACTTCTGGCACGTTAAGTCCTTCGGGGACATGTGCTTCTGGCACCTTAAGTCCTTCGGGAACATGTGCTTCTGGTACCTTAAGTCCTTCGAGAACTTGTGCTTCTGGCACTCTCTAATAGATTGTGGCTCATGATCATCATTTTCATTCATTACATCATATGCTATATTATAAGCAAAGATGACATCAACGTTAACTTCCTTTTAATCCCATCAGATTCTATTCACAACATAATTTATTGAGATCTCATAATTTTTTACATATTTCGGTACTTGGGTCTCTTCTGGGACTACAACATTCTCTTTTAGAGATATCTCTACTAGAGATAATAACTCTTCTAGAGATGACTCTTCTGGAACTACTAACTTTTCTTGATTATCATCTACTTGATCATCTATATTCTTAGCTCCTTTTCTTTTTCGAGGATTTTTTTCTTTGGAACCGATGGGCTACCACGCTTCAAGCGTTAAATTCATTTATAATAGATTGTCCTTCAGAGACATCAAAAGGAGCATTAGCAGTTAGGATATGTGACTTTGTCACTTTCTTTAGGTCAGTAAATGCTTCTAGCATTCGATTAGCTAAATTCTGCAAATTAATTATCTTTTGAACTTCTGATTCACATTGTTTTGTCCTATGATCAAAATGAGCCAATAATAATTCATTCTAGTTAATTTATTTACCCAACTGCTTATTTTCTCCCCCTAATGTTGAGAAAACAATGTCAAATAACAATTAACTAATCATACAATATAAGTCTCCTAAATCCATTTGTTTCCTTTAAAAACATCATTTTGTTTCATTTAGAGACAAACAAGAAGAAGGAGGTTCTTACACAACATTTATCCATCTATGTGCATTGTCATGCACATTCAAACCTTTTAAGATTGAATTTTTCTAGCTCCTGACCAAAAGCCAATTATACAGAGAGAATTTTGTTGGCTTATATAAATGTTGCAATATATAAGATAAAATAAACCGACATAGAAATTTTATTCTCATAAGCATTGATCTAGCTATTTATGGATGCTTTAATACATTATTCTTAGATCGTATAATCTGGAAATAGCGCGCTTAATTTATTCAAACATTATTGCAAACTTCAAGTTACAAACATTCTTACAAACTTCAGGTTGAAAGCTAATAGTCTCACATGTAACCATTTTATAGATGCATCTTTCAAATTTATATGGTTTACATGCTATTTCAATGGTCCCATATAATACTGTTTGATATATTTCCAAAAATACTGATATCCATCATGATCAATGAGAACAAGCAGCACATAATTCATAAATAATAGGTTGGTTATTTAAGAAGAATCTTCTGGTTCTTCAATGGATGTCAAAACATAATCTTATTTGCATTATATATATGACTTGGATGATCAAACAAGTCATGCCAACAATAAATTTGTTTAAATAAGTAAACTTCTGGTTTACTGTAACTTATATCTCAACCAATCATAAACTTTTCAATTTCCATAAAATTATGATTTAAATCATAATCTGACATCCATTTTGGGAGATCTATTAAATTTTGTGTGAGAAGTATATTACTTTTCAAGAATTAGCTCACACTTGTATTCTAACAATCTCCCCTCAAGTGTGAGTCATACAAACATACTTTCTTTATATCGTATTTTAAAATCTTTCAAACTCTTTAAAGCTCAAAAGAAAAATATATATTAGTTCTTCGGGAACTATCATATAATATTACATCACTAGATAATCTCATTAATAATATACTTCAATTTACTTATATGCAAAATAAATAGTTCACCACATATGAAAATAGTCATAATCAAAATAACTTAGAATCACACGGAAAAAAATTTCAGCAGAAAATTCTCATGGCAACAGATTTACGATATGTGATCACAATAAATTTAAATAGCAATAACAAGTAAGTAGCATATTACCTTCTAGGCTTATTTATTTCTCTTAGGCTTTGGTTTCAAAATAAATATGGATATATTTCTCTGCAGCTCATTGCCTCTTTAATATCTCATTGGCAAAGCATTAGCAAACATTTGATTTTCTATATTTTTGTTTATAATTAAATCTCTTGCATTATTATTTGTAAACTTCTAGTTTACAATTACAATCTCTTGCATTATTATTTGTAAACTTCTAATTTACAGCAAACTTTCAATTTGTATTGTTATGTGTAAACTTCTGGTTTATAATAACATGTGTTTTTATAGGATATCTATTTTTGTATATATCTTTAAAACTCAATAAGTTTCTTTTATACGAGCTTCAGGTAACAAAATATTAGCTCTTCCGGAGCCTTCTGTCAAATTTATACTGCCATATATATATATATATATATATATATATATATAGTTTGAACATTAGCCTCTCTTACAAAGTTGGGCAAAATATGCTAATTAGTCCCCAGGACTATTAGCCTTTATTCTTATTACGAGATAAATCTCTGCAAGTTATTGTCTTCTGGACAATACTTTTTCAAGGCTACTAAAATCTTATTGTATTATACAATATTTGAAACAGCCTTCAAGGCCTCAATATTTATAACAATCCAAAGCCACTCTCTTATATATACAATCTTCATTCATGGGTGTGAACAAGCTTCTATACCTCTTTCGTGGGTATAGAAGACTGAAGGACCAAATATCTCATAAATTGTAATACTATGTAACTGCTTACATATCACTGTGCAATCACATGTTACCGTTACTGTGCAGATAGTAAATTACTGTATAAATAGTAACATTGTGTAAAATGCATTTTTGATATATTTGAAGATGCTATATCATATCTCAAAACCATATAAACCATAAAATATTTTTCATAGTCATATAAAATCATGTCATAAAATAATATTTATCATAGTGATATGATGAATTTTCAACATATTTATTATGCCTAATAGTTTCCATGTTGTGGCTCTTATCAATAATATTTCTCCATTTCGTGTGGGAATTTGAACCAATATGATTACAATCTTGATCATGCCCAAGACTGTAGACATGTTCACTCTTATATCTACGGCCATAATTAGATTCATTTGTTACTTCATTCACTTCTGGGAATGGAGTCAAGCTTGGATTCATGATATTTGCAACAAAAACACATTGTTTTGTTTGGCCATATAAGATCAATAAATTAATTCAACATATTTCTTAAAATCTTTTTCACAATTTTGTTACTGCAGGAGCAAGTTAAATATACCCATTTATAATGAGTTTTTGAAAGAACAACCATCTTCTGGTGGTAATACAACTCCTTTAATTTGTTCTAAAGAACAAGAGGATACAATTTTGATGCTTCATGAAACAGAAATTTAAATTTCATTATAAAAAGAAATTTATGAGATATAAAACACAATGGGGTTAACATTTTAGCATTTGTGGCAGAAAAATTTTCCTGCAGCAAAGGTTAAACGGCGTCGTTTCTTCTCTTTTCTATAAAACTTAAGACATTAAAACACTCTCTGCCTCGTAACCTTCACCACCACACCACTTCTCTCTCTTCCTCTCTCACTCTCTCTCCTCCTTTCTTCTCCTCATGGTTGTCGGCTTCATCCTTCTTTCGCCGCCTCTTCCACCCCTCCATATGGCACTTGCAAGTTCCAGAATATTTCCAGTGCTGCTTGCCGACTTAGTGATGAGGACAGTGACTTGGGAGAAGAATTCGGCGAGGACTTTGACAATGATATTGAGTATTCAAGGGTGAGAACTTGTGCTGCTCAAAAGGCTGCTGAGGAAATGAAGAGTCCAATCCCAACTGGTTCTTTGTGTGAGAGTGAAGCGAAGCCAATTGTTATGAACCCAAATGCTCGAGATAGAAGTGTTTATGTTCATCCTCTGCTGAACCCAGTAGAAAATCTCACCCAGTGGAAAGCTGTTAAAGCCAAACGAACACCGCCACCAATCCGTCATAAAGACACTATAAAGGTCAACAATGAATAACACAGGAAATTGTAGACTTTCTTTACTCAGGAAATTGCTCAGCATCTTCATAGCTTCTTGTTTCTACATTTTTCCTGTTCCTTCCACATTTTTTATAGCCACCTTTTTTGACTTTTTGTGCAGCCCTTTTCCTTTCATAGCTCAAGTAACAATTTCTAACTTTATCTTATTTTATTCATTTACTTTACCCTTCATCAGGAGCTTATCTAATATTCATGTTACTTCTATTTTCTCATAACCGTTTGACTTTTCAAAGTGCTTCACGGTACTATCAGGAGGAGACTTCTTCAATTTTCTACTTTCCACATATGATCTTTCCATATGATTCTTGATTATTCTTTTCTTGCGGTGAATGAGAAACGAGTTCCGAACAAAAAAGAATGAGAAACGAGTTTGAATTCTAACACAAGTTCCTACAACCTCCCTTGCTTGAGTATCAGCTCCTTCTTCTTGATCTCAACATTTCTTGTGATTTCGCCCACACAGAACAAATATTGCAACTGCTGTAAAGTTGGATCCACCAAAAGCTCCATTTCCCACTCTCGACTTCCTGACTTCCGCACATGCTCCAATTTCACTCCATCGCTCTCGCGAGTTGCATCTTTTCTCTCAACAACGTAAAGCAGGACCCAAGTCAAGGTCACCATAGCTTTTCGCTAGCTATGATGAGGTTAGTCACTCGAACAAGTCATTGCAGTTTGCAGCTCCTTATCTAGCTCTTCAAATGAAGCTACGAGAAAATTGAAGATTGAACGAAAAAGCACACAAGTCGGCAAGTAGCATTGGAAATTCTGGAACTTGCAGGGGCTGCAGGGAGGGGTGGAAGAGGCGGCAAAAGAAGGATGAAGCCTAAGGTCAGCCATAAGGAGAAGGAAGGAGGGGAGAGAGAGGGAGAGGGAGTGAGAGAGGAAGAGAGAGAAGAGGTGTGGTGGTGAAGGTTACTGGGCGGAGAGTGTTTTAATGTCGTAAGTTTTATAGAAAAGGGAAAAACGGCGCCGTTTTACCTTTGCTGCAGAAAAACTTTTCTGCCACAGCTACAGAAATGTTAACCCCAAACACAATATAATAACATGAATAATAAATTCATAAAGACAACAACTAATCCATAAATTACGAAATTAAAAATTTATGGCTTCAGGCCATTTAGTTTTAATGGCTTCAAGCTAATTAATTCTCATAGCTTTAGGCTAATTAGTCTCATGGCTTCGGGCCAATGATGAGAATTTAGAATTATATGGCTTTTGGTCTTTTATCTTCAAGATAGATAAAAATTAAATATATGTTTCTAACCATCCAATAAAATAAATGATAAAAAGTATATGACTTCAAGTCATATAATAGGGAATCAAATGAATATGGCTTCTAGCCATTTTGTACCTCCTGGCTTCAGGCCAATTTGTCTTTTCATAAGAAATTAAATCTATATAACTTCTCACGGTTTATCTTCAGGATAAACATGAGACATAAAATCTATATGTCGTTTATCTTGAATAAACAAATATTATGAAACATTAATGATAATAATCGGAAATTCACAAAAATAATTCATATAGTATTGCAATAAAATTAAAATTTTATGGCTTCAGGCCATTTATCTTAAGGACAAATAAAAGTTGAACATTATGGCTTCCAGCCATATAATAAGATAGAAGATAAAAGTTATATGACTTATGGCCATATAATATCAAAATTTTATGGCTTCGAGCCATTTATCTTCAGGATAAATAAAAGTTGAACATTATAGCTTTCGGCCATACAATAACAAGGCAAAAGCTATATGACTTCTTGCCATATAATATCAACATTTTATGGCTTCAGGCCATTTATCTTTAGCATAACAAAATTTTTAACACTATGGCTTCCAGCCATACAATAAGAAGATGAAAGTTATATGACTTCTGGCCATATAATATCAAAATAAGAATTAAAGAAATATGACTTCTGGTCATATAATTTCATAATAAGAAATCAAAGGGTATGGCTTCTGGCCATATGATATTAAAATAAGAATTAAAGAAATATGACTTCTAGTCATATAATTTCATAATATATAAGAAATCAAAGGGTATGGCTTCTAGCCATAAAATATTAAAATAAGAATTAAAGAAATATGACTTCTGGTCATATAATTTCATAATAAGAAATCAAATGTGTATGGCTTCTGGCCATACTATAATAACAATATAAATAATATAAAAGAACTAGGATAAATAAATGTATATCCTTAAAGAAAGTAGATGAAATCATTAAAGAAATCATATCTTCGTTAGAGCTCTCGTGCTGATAACGTGTTATAAATATAAGGATATAGAAGAAGTAAAAGATAGAGAACAAGAGCAAGAGAGATTCAAAAGAGAGAAATTATCATTCAGTTTCTTCGGTGTACATTTGTGAGGGGGTAAGGGACTATTTATAAAGGTTGGAGAGTAGGAAAGTTTTATGTAGCTTCTACCCACTCACCTCCATGAATGTAGTGGGTGACTACTCACTTCCACCATAACAGTAGTGGGAACCTTAATGCCCATAATGGGTCATCCACATAATATATTCATAACATGTACATATATATATACACACACAGAGATATGTGTGTGTGTATAACATCTAATTCATCTTCCTTTTAATCATAATCGATTCGACCATATCTATTTTGTGTGCGCCCTCCCCACTCAAGGTTCAACTTCTCCTTTTTTTTTATTTAAGGAAAAATTAATCTTTTAATCTATCAACTTTCAACTCACTTGTAAACTCAGTATGTCAATTATGACTCAACGCGACTCGGTCCATAAACTTTTGACACTTACTTCCATATCTTTTAAAAAATTTATATTATCATTCAAAAGAGCCGACAAAATCCATTCAATAGACCTCGTTTTATCAGTAGCTTCTTCTGTTTTTTTACATGTATGATAATATAGTACGATGGTTTTTAAAAAAGGATGATTACAACTATGTTTTTTTATTCTTCATTCCCCCAATGAAAAGGGTGTTTTTAGAATGCGAAGTGGCGACCTGCAAACATTCTTGTTTTTCTCTCATATCTATGTAATCAATCAATTTAACATGACTATCCAATTAATTACTATCTCCCATCATCAATACAAAAGCTAATCGGGGATGGAATTTGGTCTAAAATATAATATTTCAATTTGCTTTGTCTTCTAAATTTATAATTTTTTCCTCAAAATATTTCAATTGCATATATTAAGAGATTTTTTTAAGAGTAATCACGATGAAAGATGATATTTTAAGAAAATTAATCTATATTTACTACCAATAACTAATACTCTCTCCGGTCCTAATTATAAGATATAGTTGACTTTTTTAGAGAAATTAAGGAAGCTAATTAAATTAATTTAGAATATTTTTATTTTTATTTTTTTCTTCAAAGTAATTAGTTTGACTAATAAACTAATATATAATCTAAAGATACACAATATATAAAATGATTAAGTAACTTATTTAGTTTCTTTAATCTCTCTAAAAAAAGTCAACTATGTCTTATAATTAGGATCCGGAGGTAGTATAACTAAATTTTTTAATCTACCCAAATTTGTCAACCAACTTTTATATTAAAAAGAAGTAATATGTCACTTTGTTTACATCGATGAAAAAGTTGCGATTTTTTTCATTTTGTATTCAAATCAGTAAAAGACGCCACAAACGGTTTTCACTTAGTCGACTTCACCCTACCAGCTTCAACTAAGCAGCTATATTATTATTATTTTCAGGCTCTGTATTTTCAAGTTGAAATAACCCACTTTGGAGATCTTTTTTTTTGTGTGTGGATCTTAGCTCTCAAAAGGAATAATAATGGGAGTTTGTTTAAGCACGAATTCTCTGAATCCCAATCACAAACCCAACCAACCCTGCGATAATATAATTCATTCTCCTAATGGTATTTTACTGCATTTCACGTTCAAGTTCCTTCAGAAAAAGTCTTCAACTAATACTAAACTGAATTCCTCTGCTTTCTTCAGATGTTCTGTTATTTAACTGCTTTATGAATTATTATTTTTCATTGCAGGAAGACATGCCCTCGTGGGAAGACCATGGATTCTCAATGAACTTGAGAATCTGTTTGTTGATTCAGACAATCACAGAGGTAAAGAACAACAACTTTAAACTTCGTGGCTGGTTTTGTTTTTTCGTTTTTTTTTTGTTCAACTTTCTGTTGGTCATAATTCAAACGATTTGTATGTCAGGAAGGAGGAAGAGAGATGAAAAGAAGAAGTATATAGCTGACCCGAGGGATTTGCATGCTCTGAAAGTAGACAAGTTAAGATCTCAAATTCACAATAAGCTCAAAAAGTTCTCCTATAAAGACATGGAAGATGCCACACGCAGGTTCAGAACTAAGAACTTGATTGGCCGAGGAGGTTTTGCTGATGTTTATAAGGGATATCTATCACACGACACCATGAATGCTGCAAAACCAAATGAAGGATTCCCCATTGCTGTTAAGAGAATAAGAAGGCTTGGATCAGGAGGACACGAAGAATGGCTGGTCTTGTTTCGCCTACACACATTACAGATAAATGAATCAATGCTTCTTCCTTATATTAATATCATTGTTAGTCCTTATAATTTGATCAAATTTTGGTTTTAGTCTCTCTATTTTTAAATCGTTGGTTTTAGTCCTTCTAATTTTATAAACACTTGATCTGAAATTAAAGTATAAGAACTGTAATTAAAATTTGTTAAGAGTATACAGACATGTTGTTAACTTATGAAACTATAAGAACAAAAACCAACGATTTGAAAATACAAGGACCAGAACCAAAATTCAATTAAATGGTAATGACTAACAATGATATTAAGTATGTTTTCTTTCACATGCTTCATGGGGGTCTATAAAGTTGATAATTTTATTTGGAAAATCATTGTGAAGTCTCAAGTAAGGAATGTAATTGCTAAAATGTCCCAATAACAAACAAATGAGCAGCATGAACTTATTGTCATTTCCTACATTAAAATTTGTCATTGCATGCTACTTTTCCTTTAGACCTCTTAGTGATTTTTCCTTCTTCTTTTTCATATAGTTGACTAAGCATCTTTGTGTGGGTGTTTGTGTTTGCAGAAAGAAAAAAAAATTGTGTACCTGTCAGTGGGTTTGCATGCCCTGCTCATCTCATCTCTGAGCAGGCATGCTCATCCCCCAATTTTGAGATGCGGGGCCTTTTTTATTTTTTAAAATTTTTTATATGTTCTTATTTATTTGAATTAAATTTTATTTTAAAATATTTTTAAGACCCGATATCTCAAATTAATTAATTTTCTAATCATGTATTCAAAAATATTTTTCTTATAACACTGGTATCTGAAACATTTCTCCAATGGCATCTAATATCTAAAATATTTTTTCAACACCCAATATCTCAAGCTAATTAATTTTTAGTGCATGGAGTTTGTTTTCCTGAAAAAATTTAAAAACAATTCTTTTTATCTGGGGATGAGAATGCCCTGCTCATCTTTTAGATGAGCAGGGAATGTGGATTCACCTGTCAGTGACTGAATACTTTTTGTGTGGCTGCAGAATGAAATAATCTATTTGACCAAAATTAGCCATCCGAACGTGGTGAATCTAATAGGGTATTGCCGTGAGGGTCATCATAGAATGCTTGTAATTGAGTTCATGGGTGAAGGAAGCTTGGAGGACCATCTCTTGAAAGGTAAGTAACCACACTTTGAGACAGACTTAAGAACCAACAGCCATAATAATAAAGAATTGAGCATCAACTATGTTTCCTAGTATACTACGTTGTGTCTTGGCGTGAACAGAAGACAGTAGAGAGCTAAACTGGAATAGAAGAATTAACATAGCACTTGGGGCTGCAAGGGCTTTAGACTTTCTTCACAGCTATGAAACACCAGTAATTCATCGTGATGTTAAATCTTCCAACATCCTGCTAGATGCTGTGAGCCGCTTAAAATTGACGCTTAAAAACTCTCTCTACTACGTACCTCTTCAGATAGCAACCTTTCGTTTTTCATATTATCCGACTGCGTAAGAATGATGATATTGCAGAACTTCAATGCAAAGCTCTCTGACTTCGGACTGGCTAGAGATGGACCTGAAGAAGATGACCAGTCCCATGTTTCCTCAAGAATCCTCGGCACTAGAGGCTATTTCGCCCCTGAGTACATAGCCACAGGTACTTAAACAAACCCTTCATCATTTGCAGAAACTTCATGAGAAAAACTCTTAATTAGGCATACTCAGTTCATAGGCACAAGAAATAGAGTTAATACCTCATATTGGTTTTGCTCCTCCAAATTTCATTTCCTTCAAAACTTTAGTCCCCATACAGGAACCAAAACCTACAATTTGAAACTTGAGGGACCAAATATGGTATTAACCCTCAGAAATATGTAAAGCTTGATTCTTATGTTTTTGTTATTTTACAGGGCATTTAACTGTAAATGTTGACGTTTATAGCTTTGGAGTGGTTCTGCTAGAGATATTATCAGGCACTGTTGCAGTTAGGAAATATTCAGATGGGGTGGTGGGGAATCTTGCCCAGTGGGCTGAACCATTTCTAAGTAACAAAATTGAACTTCACCGAGTTATAGACAAGAGACTAGGACAAAATTTTCCTCTGGAAGCAGCCTATGAGTTGGCTCAACTAATCCTCAATTGCCTCTGCTTAAACCCGAAACATCGCCCAACAATGGCTGAGGTTGTTGCTGCCTTGGAACAGATAGAGCTAAACATAGGATTTCATTGTAAGAGAATGTTTAACAGAGGAACCAGAACTCATTTTTATTCTCACTCTTGAAACCCCCAAGTTCTGCATACTATTTCAGTTCAAGGATGTAACAATACAAAGGGGAAAGCGAAAGCTTCTTCCAACTTCTTGTTTTGTGTACACTTCTTCTCACTACCTGCAAATATGAACAAGAAATAGGAAAAAAGAAACTACGGCAGAATTATACTTGCATATAGATTGTGGAAAGAAGGTAGCAATATTCTCTTGATTATAGATCAAAATTTGCTAAGTACAAATATCACCACATCCTATAGAGAACACATTCTCATAATAAAAGAAAAAAGAATTTACACAAGATGATTGTAGTTCAGTGTACACGAGCAGTTTGCCGGAGAGCCGGCAACGGGGATGCAGTTGGAGTCAAATGTAGTGGGGACCTGGTTCGCACAGGAGAGCTCCTTATAGGAACATGGGCTCTCAGTGGCTCTGAGTGGGAATGTCGGCCTGCATTCTTGGGAGCTTCAATCTGTTCAAGTGTTGCTAAGACCTCGGTCATTGGAGGCCTTGCCTTGGCTTCACTATTCAAGCATTGTAGAGCAAGAGTTGCGGCTGTGTAGGCTCCTTTTTGAGGGTATTGGCCCTCCAACTTGGTGTCCATAATCCGGAAAAGTTTTCGTTTGTCACCCAAATATGGTTTTGCCCAATCTACCAGATTTAGCTCCACACCAGCTTTTGATCTATCAACTGCACGCCGTCCAGATAGAAGTTCAAGCAACACAACCCCAAAGCTATACACATCACTCTTCGCTGTCAACCGACCTGCCAATCAATTGGGCCTTTAGTATGACGTTTAACAACAGAGCAGACATGATGAACAAAAAATTGGAGACACACACATTACTGTGCCAACAAAAATGAAACCAAAAAAAAAAAAGACTTTCTAAAGGAAAATCACTAACCCCATAGAGCCTAATTATTTTCCTAAAATGCAAATCTTTATATATATACCGCCAAGAAGGAACTAATACAATGATCAGATTCTTACTAGACTTTCAAAGGATTGATTAGTCGAATAACATTAAAATGGGCATTCAATGATTGAGGGCCGCCAACAATTTAAAGCACCGGTAATGTTTTGTGTGAAGTTAAACCAGACCTGTAGCAACATATTCAGGAGCTGCATATCCATGAGTGCCCATAACTTGAGTAGACACATGAGTTTTATCGCCGGTAGGACCTGCCTTAGCTAAGCCAAAATCTGAGAGTTTAGCATTAAAGTCCTGCAATCCCATGGTGTGACAAGCGGTTAGTTCAAACACTCTAATAAAAACAAATAAGTTATGGAGTATAATTCTATACTCATTCATTGAACGTACAGCATCTAGTAGGATGTTGGAAGCTTTAAAATCACGGTATATGACTTGCGATTTGGCGTTATGGAGAAAAGATAGCCCTCTGGCAGCCCCAATGGCCACTTTCATCCTCACTGACCAAGAGAGTGGCTGAGGCCCTCCTGTAAAACAATGAACTCATAAGTCCAGATATGCTATGTTTCTACAATTCCAAGTGCAATGAGCAAATCATATATGATTTTTAACCTATCTGCTATCAATGAACTGACAGATGAATGTCACCATATAATAGTTAAGAACATAAAAAATCATCAACTAGCAGCATAATGACTTCCGTAACTTACTTCTAAAGAGATGATTTTCTAAGCTCCCTTTGGGCATAAACTCATAGACCAATAACCGGTTCTCCCCCTCCAAGCAGTACCCAATTAATTTAACCAGATTCACATGGTGTAGTTGCCCAAGGTAGTTAACTTCAGTCTAAAAATTCACAAGTTTTCAGTAAGCAAACCATTCGTGACTGAAAACAAACAAAAATATATACTTTTATATATATATAAGTGTGAAAAGCAGTGACATACCAACCACTCCTTGTGACCTTGAAAGCTGCCTTCAGGTTTTAGCCTTTTCACAGCAACAACCATGCCTGATCCAGGTCTTGCAGCCTGGAACGTGTGTTCATCAATCCATCCCTTGTAAACATAGCCAAATCCGCCTTCGCCAAGAAGGCTATCAGGACGAAAATTTCTGGTGGCATTCTTTAGGTCATTGAATGTAAAGGCCTTTAGATTCGGAGAAGACAAGATTTCACCCTCAGACCTTGGTGTGGGAAGACTTGAGGCATTGCTTTTTTCACTAGATGGAAGTGATAAGGTGGAAGGTGCAGCAGATGAAGGGCTAGTTTTTGAAATTCCAGATCCTAACAGAAGGGGAAAAAAGGAAAGACAGTTATACGCGTATAATGCCAATACACCAAGAAGGAAGTTTCAGAAGACCTTTCAAGGTCAACTAACCACAATACTATACCCATGTAGGTAAGTACCCATACCATATGCATCATACTTTAAGCAGTAGAGCTAAATTTAAAGAGGAAAAATTAGCACATCAATCATCCCACAAGATCATACACATGCAGAGATTAAAATTAATCTCCCAAAGCCCAAAGAACTTGCTCAGGAAACAACCGCATCAATATCAAATCCTGTTACCCGCTTTATTTCTGAAAACAGTCATGCCAAAAAAAAAAAAAAAGAAATTTATGATAAATTATTGAAATAAGACTTATTTACAACCCATGGAGGGATGACAGGACCCATGATCATCAAAGCTGGAGAAGATGATGTTTTTGAAGAATTGCAACACTTTTAACAATCCAGAGCCAAGGCATACAAACTTCAAACACCAAAGACTATGCATAAGCCCAGAAAATTCAGCACCGTAGTTAAGAAAATGAAATCTGAGAAAAATGAGCTCGCAGATTCAATCCCAGCAACCCAAACCAAGAAATTCAACAAAACAACAACCCATTGAAAATCCGAACCCCAGGAAACTGCGACAACCAATATTGATTAGCCAAAATGAGGAGAACCACAAGTCTCGGAAAAATTGAAAGAGGGTAATCTAGGGAAAGTGGAGAAGAAAGAATTGGATTAGTTACCAGAAGTTCGGGAACTCTGAGATGTATCTACTTTGGCAGAAGAATCTAGACAGTTACCCATTAATCTCTGCCAGAGTTCTCCCCCCTCCCTCTCTCTCTCTCTGTCTGTGAGCTGATTGAGCTTCTGCTATGGATACTGCGGAGGAAATACAGGAGAAAGTAGGAAACTTGATTTTGGTTTCTTGTGAAGTCTCCGAGAAAGCAAGTGGGAAAAGTGGGTTCTTGATTGACAAACCAAAGAAGAATCGGTGCCTTCGTGTATAGGGAACAAAGCAAAGGAGAAAAAACGAAGATAAAAGGAACTACCCTTTTTGGCTTCGAGTATGCGGACACAACCGTAGCGTAGCGCGTGGGAGGGCTTATATTCCCTTTCAATCTCTCCGCGTCAGGCGTCTTTGGCTGACTTGGCTCATATGCTTGTGACTTTACAATAATACCCCTCAAATCAATTTTGGGAGGAGTTCAGAAAATGACAAAAAAAAAAATCTGGAAATTCGAAATAAGTTCTTTTTATATAATTTTCTTATTATCATTTTATCTGAATTTTAAAACGATTTGGAGAGCTGGATAGAATAGAACACGTTGCTAAAGGATTTTAAAATAGCAATTGTGCTGGCCTTGACCTGCATGAATCTTATTCTTTTCATGTCAACACTTTTTTTAAGGATTATTACCATATGATCATGTCGGTGGTAAAATCCTGAATTATCTTGTAAATATTAGTTAATTATAGTGTATGGACGTCAATTTCAATTCTTGGATTAACAAATTCACCCAACATTTTTAAACATATTTTACTATCATTAAGGAAAATCTTAAATGTTATTTACATTTTCTTAGAAAATAAAAATTTACATGATGAATTAATTATAAAATTGTATATTCATGAAAATAAAATTAATGATACGGATTATAAATAGGAAAATAAAAAGGCGTTTTTTATTTTCTTTTTTAATAAATAGGACAGAGGAATATATAAGAATAAAGTTATTACTATATTATATTGGTTTCACATTATAAAACTTAAAAGCTGGGGATGGTCGCTTGTATCCTACGCTGACAATGAAATTTTATACCCAAAAGAAAATAGAATGATTTATTTATTCAAAAAAGTCAAAGGGAAATAACGAAAGGATTTTTTTTTTTTAATTTAAAACAAAAGGATGGCACGCACGAACACATTATTAAGACTTTATTAAATGAAATACTAATAATTAACGCTGAGGCCTGAGGGTGCTTAACTTCCACGTAAACTATAATTCAAATTTTATTAAATATAGTAGGGTTCAAGTGCATTATATTGTGTTCTGGAAGTACATAATCTTTTATAATTAGTGCAAGCAATCTCCATGTTTTGCATTAACAATTGACAAATCATTAATTTTAAAGATTAATATTGGATCATTTTAAAAAAAAATTATGCGTTGATTTTATTCCATAATTTTTTATGATTCTTGTACCTCTTCTAAATATTAATGCTCCCTCCGCACTTAATTGTATGACATATTTAAAATGATATAAGTAAAAGTGAATCAACAAACGTATGTTACGTATATCTCTTTGTAGGCTATAATTTTCTTTTTCCACACGCTTTTTAATTAAAATAATAATTTTAATATATATCTATATGTGTGTGCAGTGGCGGAGCTTGGAGGAAAAGTTTTAAATTACTATTCCAAATTTTAAGTATTTTTGGGTGTTTCAAAGGAATATAATTAGTAAATTACAACACGAATCAAAATAAATAAGAAAGTTTTAAATTCATAATAAAAATGTTCACAAATAAAAGAATAAAAAAAAATATTAAACGTTGAAATTAAGTCAATTAACATTTTTCATATCTATCAATTTTAAGTTTAGAATGGGTAAAAGCGTAGTAAGGGATACACCAGTAAGAATAGTAAATTTTTCCCGATGAACACATCCATAAAAATTTGTAACAAATTATAAATGAAATCATAAAAAAAAGTATAGTTATTATGTATTTGTAGTTAAATAGATAAACAACTCTATAACAAATACAAAAAATATATAAATTAATAAATTTAAAAAGGAAAAAAATAAAAAAGGGAAAAATGTAAAAAAGAAGAAGAAGTTGGGGGGCCAAAATTTAATTTTACTACTTTAATTTCAAATAAGTTGCGTTTTTATTACATTAAAAAAAAAGTTCCATTGGCCCGTTTTTAATTTTACTTTTTTCGAGAATTTTATTTTCCACACGTTTTCTAATTGAAATAATGATCTTAATATATATCTATGTGTGTGTGTATACATATAGGTATATTTGTGTCCGTGCCCCGTGCGCACGCACGTATGTATATCTTCTCACATATATATGCGCGTACACACACAACACAACACACACATATATATAGACACGCGCACACACACAACACAACACACATATATATAAACACGCACACACTACACAAATATATCTTGACTCTGTGTGTGTGTGAAATCCAACAATTTAAAAATTTTACTGATAGGAAGAGTCTACGCACCCACTTACATATACTTATAAAAAATCAAACACACTTGAGATAATAAAATAGAGATATTTTAGAAAAAATTAATAAAAATTTAAAATGTTGTCATATAATTAAATTAAAATAAATTTTTAAATATCATCTTATAATTAAGACTAGATAGAGTATTTACAAAGCAAAAGAATGCACTTCAAGCCTTAATATGTTTGTACCCCCCACACACACACACACACACACACATCATATAATTAAGATTAAAATAAATTTTTAAATATAATCTTATAATTAAGACTAGATAGAGTACTTACAAAGCAAAAGAATGCACTTCAAGCCTTAATATGTTTGTACCCACACACACACACAAGAGAGAGTAAAAAGGATTATATTTGGATTGAATACAGTAACCCGAATCTAAAGTCAAAACACGTGTAAATGCAAAATACATTTTTGAGAAAATAGCACTTTTAGGGCCGTTTGGTTGAGAGAATTCAAATGAGGGAAAGAGAACTTAATCTGATTAAATGCAAAAAGGCAGTTTGGTGACGTCAGTCTCGCCGAGGAACCCACCACTCTTCCCTCATATGTGGAATCTTGATATCCCACCAAAATTGGTGGGATCTCGAAAAAAGTTCTCTTTCACTATTCACATTTTTTGATTTTTCTTTTTTATGATTTTCTTTTGAGGGAAATTCAAACTTGGCGCGGAAGGAAGTTCTTTGGCGGGAAAGTCAAATCTTCCTCATCTTTCAAATGAAAAAATTTTGGGTCACAAGTTCAAACTTAACTTGGGGACATTTTTTTAAAAAAAATATTTTCCTTTTTTATTTTGAATTAATTTCTTTTGAGGGTAAAATAGCATTTCCTAATTCTTTACCAACTACCACCCCTTCATTTTCTTCCTACCAAACAATTTAAATCCATCTTCCCTCATCTTTCAAATCTTCATTTCCCTTCCTTTAAATTCCTTTCATTCCCTCCCCCAAATTCTTTAAACCAAACGGGACCTTAGGGTATGGAGTTTAATTTAGATTAGTCAAAATTTAATATAATTTCGCTTAGTTTGCTTAAAAGTCTTGAAGGAAAAAATAGACATGGGTAAAATGGGAAGAGTGGTAGAGTGCCAAAGTTGGTAATAATTGTTGATCGTCATGTTTACCTCAGCAAGAACGTCAACACTGGTCCCCACATTGTACAATCAAAACAGAAAAAATCGTAACCATATTATTTATTAATTATTAATTTGGTGAGGTACGGATTTATTTATTTATTTATTTGTTTCTCTCAGAACGCATCATGGCCCATTTGAATAAATGTATCATTATTTTATTCCTAACATAATAAAGCTGGATGGATGCCTTCTTCTACTCAACCATGACTCTTATTCTTATCTTTCTCTCTCTTTTTTTTAATTGCTTTTCCATTAGTGGGTTTGAATTTGATTCTTAATATAAAGGTTTGTCGATTATTGAAATTGGTTTTAAATATAATATTTTAATTGATTTTTTCTTATATATTTATCATTTTTATTAAAATAATTTGTCTAACTTGAAAATTTGTACCCTTAGGTCCTATCTGTATACATAAGTAACAATTTTTTTGCCCGAACTATTCATAAGTAACATTTTCTTACATGAGGCTGATTCTATATTTAGAAAAATCACTAAGAGAATGTTTTAATTAAAATAATTAACTATGGTATTTTACACAAACAAATACATTTGTATAGCTATTTTTTATTTATTTTTTCAAATTAATTATCGGACACCTAATTAGAAACCACAGTGAGTAGTGGTAGATATGAAATATTTATGAAAAGATGATAGACATGAGATATTTTTCTTTGAAAAATCAGTAAAAGGGGCTTATTTAAAAATTTGTTAGTAAAACAGACTTAATTTAGGGGATGAGTATTTTCTATATATGAAATTATATGAAGTATTAGTAATTTTTGTATATAAAAAAGCATCTTAATCCTTCTAATCAATAAAGTTTTCAAGTAGGAATGTTTCACTTATTTTGTTATTTTTTCTCGGAAAATTTATTTTTTATTTGATAATATTCTGATTTCTAAATTTAAATTTTTACAGTAAAGGGAGTTTTTAATCGTCAAATGAAAGGGATCTTAAAATTCCAATTTGAAAAGGATCCAGGCCCACTCTAGAATTCCACGTAATGGCCCACACTGCATCCAATCATCTTTTCACCTATCAATTATCTATTTAATTGTTTTCAGCACATAATTAAACTTGTGCTTAAATTATTATATACCATGTATATCAATTTACACCGAATCACTTTACATTTATTTTTAATGATCTTGAAGGATTTAAATACAAAAGATTAAATTGTATGAAATCAAATTCAGTGGCGAAACTAGAAAATATTTTTTGCCCAAATCAAAAAATAAACATATTGAACTTTTTACTTAAATAGTATCATACAACATTGAAAATACAAATAAATAATAATCGTGATTATGAATCAAAACAAAATATAAGATGATGCTAACATTTTCAGTAAGTATCTCAAACAAGAATTTTAATTTCCTCTCATAACCTAATAAGTAATGAACCAAACATTGTCGTTATAAAGAAGATAAGAGATTAGTTGGGACCAAATTATTTGCTAAAATAATATATTATATAATAAATACATATATACACTAATAAATTTTAGAAAATCAAATAGGTCAAGGCCCCAACTGGCCAGCAAGTGGTTCCACCACTGATCAAATTATAATTTACTATTCAAGTTAAATAATTTTATCTTATGAGCTTTCAAAAATAATGTTAAATATTTTTTTGAATTCACATGAATACAGAAAAACATATTTAAATTTGACACTTATAATTTTCTAGAATATGTGTGTGTGTATTATTTGTGCGTTTAATATGGATTGATGCAATTTGCATAGCTCCAAGAAAGGTAGCTTTTGACTTACTTCAACTTTGCTTTCAAGTCTTTCCCCCAACAACTTCACTTTCATAGTGCCTACAATACATCATTCATGACGAAACATGGTCATGTTGATAAATAATCTCCAAATAAATAGAAGTTTATGGAGTAAAACATACATATACAATAGTTTTATTCTTTTAATTAATTGATATTTCATTTAACAATACATACATATAATAATTTTGATCTTAAAGTCAATAAAAATTGGTTTGTAATTCTCTAAAATTTCAACTCATCTAAACCTTTTTTTATATATTTTAAAAAAATATTTTTGAAGTATGGGAATATGTGATTTCTGAATTAATTAATTATAAAACTAAAATATTATATTAACCATTTTTAATTGCATCAATTGAAAAGATGGGTTTGTAAAAGACAAAATTACTTTTATATTATTTTTATTAAAATTCCATTTTGACCTATACAACATCTCCCTCATAGGTCGCCATTATAGAACACTTTTGTAGTGTAAATTATGACTATAAAAGTGTTATTATTATTTTGTAGTGTAGTTAATATGAGCTAGTCAAAAAAAAAAAAAAAAAACTGTAACATTATATTAGGCATGAATAAACTTACTTTGGCATAAGATAAGGTGTGATTATATTAAAATGTGTAATGGTCTAATGTTGACTTTTCAAACTTCGTGCGTTTAATTTTCAAGGGGAAAATATTCTGTTTGCACGGGGGCAAAATATAGTTATGATAATTAGTATAAATCTATGAAATTAAAACGCTAATCGATCATCATTAATAACAAGAGAATTCGTGGCTTGACTTATGAGGAGCGTTTTGCAATGTGGGCATGGGACCCACCAGATTGTGGGTTCATGTATGTTTTTTTTTTGCTCGAGGAGGGTTCATGTATGTGAATAACTATAAGTTGCATGCCTCAGGAAATTTACGATTTTCCCTTATTATTATTTTTTGGTAAAAATTGGGTTCAAATGCCCTTTATTTTACTGAAATTAATCAAGATCTAGACATGGATAAACAACTTTCACAGTATCCCTATACAGAAAATCTATCATCCCTACTGGAGGAAAATCAAAAATAGTAAAATCCTCATTACAAATAAAGCTATACTTAGCAAACCAATCAACCAGAATATTGTCTTTGCGTAAAATATGAAAGAAATAAATCGGAAGCTCCTCATTATTTTCCCCCCTAGCCATGGATTCAGATTTTCCCTTATTTTTATAAATACTGAGTAGTGAGTATCAATATAAAATAAAAATATTGGATTCAGTCATATCACTACAAAAAAGCCACTCAATTCCTGAAGGAATTTTCATGAAAAAAATTATATGACAAATTCTGTCAGAGATTTGTCCTTGGCTAGGCAAAAATTAAAAATTTATTAAATTATATATTAAAAATAATATTTATAATATTAATTACTAAACAATTTTAATCAAAAATAAAAATATTATTAGCAATGAATATTATATTATTAATTAATTAATATTAAATTCATAAAAAAAATATTTATAACATTAAAATATTAGTTATTAATTAATTCAATTTAATCTTAATTACTACAATTACATTATTATTTGTTAATATTATATTTAAAGTTTTTTCAATAGCACTTAATATCAGATTTTTTTCAATACCTAGTATCTTAAGTTAACTAATTTTTAATAAATGAAGTATTTTATTTTTCAAAAAATATAAAAAAATCCCATTTTATTTAAGGATAAGCACTACATGCTCATCTTTTAGATGAGCATAGAATGTGGATTCGTAAACCAATTTGATAACTAAATATAAAACTCTTACCCATAACTAAATAAAGGAAATAATAACAGAATGCATGTGATGCACATTAATCAGATGGAAAATTAAACACGAAGCTGGAATGAAATGCACGTAAGGTGTACCACAATGCACATAGTGAAATATCAATGCTTCTTCTTCACTAGTCATTCAATCTACGTTTTATTCCTACTTGAAGTTTGATTTTCCACTAAATTTCACTTCCTTTCATGGAAAACATTATTACTACCTCCTAGGTCACAATTATAAGGCATAGTTGACTTTTTTTTGGAGAGATTAAAGAAGTTAAATAAGTTCTTAATAATTTCATATGATGTGTTTTTTCTTAAATTATCTCTCCTAAGGTCCTTATTATAAGAGTTAAGTTGACTTTTTTTTGGAGAAATTAAGAAAGCTAAATAAGTTCTTAATCATTTCATATGTTGTATATTTCTTATATTATATATTAGTTTATTAGTTAAACTAATAAGTTTGAAAAAAAAAAAAAAATAAAATATTTTAAATTAATTTAATTCGCTTCCTTAATCTCTCCAAAAAAGTCAACTAACTCTTATAATTAGAATAGGAGAAAGTATATTAGTTTATTACCAAACTATTTAGTTTGAAGAAAAAAATAAAAATACTCTAAAATTTAGTTTAATTAAACTTCCTTAATTTCTCAAAAAAAAAAATCAACTAAATCTTATAATTAAAAAGCGAGAGTATTAAGTTTCATGAAGTGAATATGTTCATTTGCTAGTTAGTGTGTGAAACTGTGATTTGCAGCTAGAAAAGCGTGACAAGGGCAAAGCACATGGTTTTAATTTGTTGGTGGTGTGTAATGTATTGTGGTTTAACCTTTTGTGCGTTTTGTTTCAACTGAATTAAAGCTTTGATTAAAGTGCATTCTCATAATTAATTTCCTTTTTAATTTTCATATCGAAGTTAGTATTTTATATTCAGTCATCAATTTTTTTATATATATATATATATATATATATATTAAGTTTCTCTTAATTATAAGGTACAGACACATGTAACTAATTTTTTTACATATCAATTATTATATAATTTTTTATTTTGTAAGAATTCCAATTAAATACTCAGAATTATTTGAAAAACATACAAGTGTTTTTTTTTTAACACTAAAACATACAAGTGATTCATACTATAATATACATGCGTCATTTGTTGTTCAAGTGCAGTAAACAAAATTAATTTGATATTTGGATATTTTCAAAATATTTTCTCGAAATTTTCCTCATATATATTCAGTGATTAGAGAAATAATTTTTCTTATATATATATATATATATAGAGGGATTTCTCTAGTTATTGGAGATAAGTTTATCTCCAGTGACCCCTAAAATTACTTC
Source organism: Acacia melanoxylon (assembly GCA_019022615.1). Classification (NCBI taxonomy): domain Eukaryota; kingdom Viridiplantae; phylum Streptophyta; class Magnoliopsida; order Fabales; family Fabaceae; genus Acacia; species Acacia melanoxylon. The sequence continues at coordinate 3,907,342 of JAFJYJ010000052.1, forward strand.
GTTTTGAATTAATGAAAGATGTGTTTGTAATTTTATTTAAATTAATTAAGGGTATTTTGATAAATTTATATGATAAAAAGGTAAAACAAAATTATAAAAACATCCTTCATTAATCCAAAACAATTCCAAAACAATGTAATTTTAGGATCACCCAATAAATCCTTTACCAATATTTTGGTGCACTTGTGGCGCAACAAATGACTCGCTGGTCAAGAACGATGTCTAGATAAAGTCGTCCACGCACAATGACACGTGAGAGTAAATGAAGGGAAGCGTTGGCCCTACTCAACGACACAGATTAATTTCGTGAGACGGATAAATGCTAGCGTGAGAGAGCGATGGAAGAGGCGACGTCGTTTTCAAGGGGAAAAAGACAAAAATGTACAGAGTGAAAAAAAGAAAAAAGAATAGAAAGGAAAACACCAGGGTTCACGGCACAAGGGCGAGCGCGTAATTAATCACCGCAAGTCACTGGTAGTATGCATGGGGGACCCACCCACCCTCCACTCAAAACCTTTCTCATCGATTTTGTAAGTCAACCATTAATTTTCGTGTGACTTCACCCTTTCAAAACTTGTCCTCTCTTCTAACATTAGCCCAAATTAATCATACATTCCCTAAACTTCGATACTATTACTATGATAGTCCCTAAACTTTCATTCAATTAGAGATTAGTCCTTGATACCAATAGCTATTAGGCCTGTTTGGATTGGCGGTAAGAGCGGTGGCTTAAAAGCTATCTGACTTAAAAAAAGCTCGGTAGGAAAAAAGTTAGATTATAGATAATGATTTGTGTTTGGATTAATGGTAGTAGAAGAAGAATGGGCCCACGTCGAAAATCTTAAGAAACTTTTGAAAAAAAAGCGTATTCTGAGATTTTTCCTTAATGAGACTTTTTAAGTTTTTGACTTAAATTAGTGAATTTAAAGCAACCCAAACACACCACGCGTTGAAAGCTTTTTCTCCAAAACCCATTAACTCTACCGCAAACGCTCTCCTAACGCTCACACCAAACAGACCCATTATGGTTTACAACAACTAACTAAAACATAAAAATTTAGTGGTTGAGTTGGCGTTTGAAAAATATATTTACGTAAGTTAAAATAAAACTCATATCACATACTTACCTCATAAATCGTAAATTACGTTGAAAAAATAAATATACTGCTAACCCAAATGGCCACATAATCCTCTGATCCTCTTCAATTAAGCCCAATTTATTGTTCGGCAGATACTTGCCTTTGCTCTCTTTAAAGTGGGCTCCTACAACATATCTCTTCGCCTTGATTTGTCATTACAATATTATTTATATTTATATTGCTAGAAGTTTGCTGCAATAACCTTTTGTCCCTCAATTTATTCTATGTTTTGATTAATTTGATCATAAGTGCGAATGGTTGTTATACAGCTGTATTTGGAGTTTTTATATTCTTCTTTGTGAACTTTGTTTTAAGCTAAAACGGTATTCCCTCTGGTCTTAATTATTAGACCTAATTAATTTTTTTGAGAGATTAAGGAACCTAATTAAATTATTTTAAAGTATTTTTATTTTTATTTTTCTTCTTCAAATTAATTAATTTGAATAATAAACTAATATATAATCTAAAGATCAAAGATATGAAATGATTAAGTAAACTTATCTAAAAGTTAACTAGATATTGGAGGTAGTCTTGTTTTAGGGAAAATATCACTTAGGTCCCATGAAAGAGAAAAAATATCAAAAAAGACTCAACCCTAAATCTCCTATAAAAAAAGTCTTGTTGTCAAAATAACTTTTCCTATTCTAAATTTTTCCTATGAAAAAATTGTTGTAAAAAAAGTTTTTTTTTATTGTTGTCAAAATAACTTTTCCTGTTGTTAAGAATTTTTCGATTTTTGATTTTTTTTTCCTCACCTGGAAAAAGTTTTTTCTGATAGGAAAATTTATTTCGATAAATACGTGAAAAGCCCATTTTGACAACAATTGTTTCATATGAAAATTTTAACAACAAAAAAAGTTATTTTAACAACAGGAAAGACTATTTTGACAACGGGACATTTTTAATATTAGAATTCCATAATTAATATAAAAAAAGTCCCTAAGAACATTTTTAATAGAGGATTTGGAGTTGAGACTTTTAAAATATTTTTTTATTTTTTCTTAAGACCTGAGTGATATTTTCCGTTGTCATCTTTATCCACTTCTTTTTTTCCACACGCTAATATAATTCGCAATTTAATATATATAAAAATGTTCTAGAAAAGTACGAAGTTCAGGAACTACTAGTAAATTATTACAAATTGATGTACGATTTAGGGCTTCACAATAAATTTTTCTGTTATATTTATCTACCTGATGTTATTAAATGCTAGCCCCACATAGTTCAACGAATCTATCCACACAAAACTATAAACCATAATGGTATTAATATCTGGGACACGCAAAGCTCATAATTACAATAATTTGTTTTACCCTTAATTTAGTATATTTTTTAATTTGATACACCAACATTGCCAAATTCTAGAATCTAGTTAAAATAATGGATGGGTTGACCGAGTCTAATTAAAAAGGGAACTATTGAGAATTGGAATTGTCAAGCAGGGCCAAGATTCACATCATCAAATCAAATGCAAATAAAAGCGACAGGCCACATGCTAATGCTATTGCTTTTTCCCACAGTCACTATCTTGAGTTGCCTCATATCTGTACCCACTTGACCAGTTCAGAGCAAGAACCTGAAACCCGGACAGACAACTAAATCGGTTGGGGTAACAGGTCAGATTAGAGTAAAAATGGAGCTAATCCAAAGTCAAACTGATGAGATATTGAAGATTTTGAGGGTAATTAATAAAATTCTAAAGAAAATTATAAAAAAATCGATTTTTTAAAATACTGAACTTAATTAATGTCCGGACCGGACTAGACCGGTTCACCAGGTTCCTGTTTGGTCTGGGTTCCACAGAACATTTGTTCAGAGAGGCTGCTTCCCTTTTTGGTCTGTTATAATGATTCATGTTACCAACTTACCATTGTGGCTGTTTTGTGTATGTAAATTAAATGGCAGGTGGAATCTTATCTTACCACTATTAATTGGCCATTAAGAGAGAGGTTAGGTTGCTAATTATTCTTGTTAGTTGACCGGTATGTTGACCTTTTTCAAAACCAGAAATAATCCAATTCTTTGCTGGAATATTGGGTAGTGGAGCATAAATATGATTACTGAAGTAGTTCAAAGAAAATAAAGAGGGCCGGGGAATATCATACTCTATTTATTGAGGGGGTTTATTCTGATTCCGAGTATCATACTAAAATTTTATTGGACGAATCTTGCCCTTCAAAAAAACTACTTCCATTCCCTTTGCAGAAGCTGTTGCTCAGCAGTCCTCAAGAGTCTTTTTCTTTCAAAAAAACTCTTGGATTATAGGTTTATGTTTAATAATTTCAATTTTTTTTTTTTTTACAGCTTCTTGTTGCTAGTTTTCGTTTTCTTTTCGTTCTGTTTCTTCAGGTTTTATTTTCCTTACTTGATGTACTGTGTTAACAGTTTGTTTGTTTTTTTATTGCTTATCTGGTATTCAGAGCTTCGTCCCGACTAATCCAGATTCGACCCTCGTTGCGCACTTGGCTATGGTGGAAGAGTCTCCTAATGGGACTTTTTTACATTCACAAAATTCGAATTCAAGACCTTATTTAAGCGACATAAACTGTTTACTATTTATACCAATACCGTTTGTGTGTTAGCTGTTGATGAATACCGAATACTTCATGTATATAGCAATTGAGTGAGTAGAAGAGACTTTACATATGAAAGTTGGCCCAATGAAAAGTTAATAGTTCAAGAGATAGAATTGAACTTGGCCCAATGGAAAAGGTTTGGAGATAGAGAACTAAAGTGGGAGAATATTTATACCAAAAAAAAAAGTGGGAGAATATGCCAATATGGCATGGAATGATACTATATGATGAGAGAATCTGGTGGACACGTTAATATGTAATAAGAACAATGTACTAAGTACTAACAAACCTTTTAAAAAATTAGTATTATTTTCGGTTCTTAATATAAGAGCCAATAAATTTTAATGAAGTAATAATAATAAAACCACAAGTTCATTAATATACTGATAAAAGAGAATATTTTAATCAAGAAAAATAGTAAAAAAAAAAAACTAAAATCAAACCATTAATTAAGTATTATTCACTATGACTTTTAATTATATATATATACTTAGTATATTTATAATTTGAAATATCAAAATTAGCAGAAAATAAAAATAATATTTTTTATTTTTTTATACTTATTTTTATTTATTCATTTATTTTTAAAAATAAAATAATGCTCTCTCTGATTCACAACATCTACATCAAATTTGTGAGGGGTGTAGTTTTTTTTTTTTTATTATAAAAATACATTTTATTCTTCTCATTTTTTAATACTACCTCCGGTCCTAAATGAATGATATATTTTGTAGTGTAATTTATACTATAAATTATGTCTTATATTTAGGATTGAAGTATTTTTATTTTATTTTACTTTTAATTAATTTTTACAACACACACACATATAAAGGGGTTGGCTCACCTAAATCAAGGCGAGACACCAAGCCTCCCTTCCTCCAGGTGATCTTAGTGTTAAGCGAGGCAGTGCGTCATTACCCTAAGGAATTTCTTGTGACTTAGGAAAGTAGGCTCACCACGATCCAAGAGCAAGGCGAGGTCTTCCTTCCTCCTAGATAATACTAATATTGAATAGGGCGAACCATCTATTACTCTTAGACGTTCATTTAATGACCCCAGAACTAGGATGTCTCCTCCCACACGTTGACCAACTTTAGAATCATACGCTGAGTATCCATCCCTTTTATCATTTGAACAAAGAGGAGGGGTTGTTATTTTTAATTAATTTTAATTGACTTCTTACATTTTCACGGGGGTAGTATTGATAAAGTAAATGACAGGAAAGCTGACAGCTTGGATGAAAGTTGAGTGATCTGTTGTGTTCTGATTGGATAGACCACAGTTTACCTGTCACCATGGGATTAATTCTCCGCCACTTTTTCCCACGGTCACGGGAGATCCGCGTGGAGTATCCAATCATATCTCTCCACGTGCAATTTCTGCGTAACTTCGCGCTCTTTTCTTTATTGACGTCGTCTCCACAAGGACGTTTTCTCGTCCTTCTCTCTGCTCTGTGCCATTCCGCCAGAAAGCGACTTGCTGAAGAAACCGGCGGGCACATCGTCGGGCCCTAATGGAGGCTCACGGCGCCGGAATCCACCGTGTGTTACTATTGGTGTTCTGTATTGCCGGGATTTGCTCTGCCTATATCTACCAGGGCTTGGTCCAGGAAACTCTGTGAGTACAGATAATTCTTTTTCCTAATTTTTGCATATGAATCCAAATGAGCGTTTCTTCGGTATGATTTCTAAGCTATGAACATTCTCATGTTTCTCGTCTTTTGTCACATAGGTCGACCAAGCGATTTGGTCCTGATGGCCAGAGGTTCGAGCACCTCGCATTTCTAAACTTGGCACAGAATGTAGTATGTTTAGTCTGGTCATACATCAGTGAGTTTCTGTACTAATTGCTCATTTTGTTCATAATTTGTGCACAATGGTCTGTAAATGTTTTTTTTTTTTTTTTGGACCCGGCTGGTATATCACACTAGTGATAAAGATATGGTCGTCCGATGAAAGTTCCGGTGGTGCTCCTTGGTGGTCTTACTGGAGTGCTGGCATTTCCAATACAATTGGTCCAGCTATGGGAATTGAAGCGTTGAAATATATTAGTTACCCGGCGCAGGTATGGCCCTTTACAAATTTCTTCTCTTTTATAGCCTCTTTCGTTGAGAGGATGACCCGCAGCGATGGTTGCCTTGTCACCTGATTTCAAATTCTTGAAACAACCTCTCCAATTGTGTGGGTGAGGCTGCCTACATCTATCCCTCCTCAGACTCTCGCCTGATGGGAGCTTGTGCACTAAGCGGCCCTTTGTTTATAGCCTCTTTCGTTATTATTTCTTCTTTTAATTTTGATTAGGATAGTCATGATATTATTGTTACTACTTGCAGGTCCTTGCTAAGTCCTCTAAAATGATTCCAGGTCAGTAGTTTGTGTTTTGTCTTTTTTTTTTCTTTCTGCTTACTTAAGTATATAAGCAAGAATTTCTGGATTGTGTGTAAAATACTCTAAAATTAAAATGTTATCTTTGATTTAACAGAGTATTAATTTTACCTCAAATAATGCAGTCATGCTGATGGGTACATTATTCTATGGTATAAGATACACCATTTCGGAATATCTTTGTTCTTTCCTTGTAGCTGGAGGGGTATCAACATTTGCAATCCTAAAGGTTAGGAACGTCTTAGAGGATTCAAGCGTCCCTCTAGATTCCGTTGAAGGACAGTTTCTTATGTTTTCTTATAATATTTGCAGACAAGCTCCAAGACTATCAGTAAGCTTGCACATCCTAATGCTCCACTTGGTTATGGACTATGTTTACTGAACCTTGCTTTTGATGGATTCACAAATGCTACTCAGGATTCCTTAAATACAAGGTAATAGAAGGGAAGCTTCTTCTTTTACTCATTTCACATATCAACCTTGTTTTTCTGTCAAAACGAATGTTTCTCTGTTGGCTGACCTCAGCTAATAAACAAGTTCTACCTTGATGGATAATAGAGATAAAGAAGGCCCAATAAAGATTTTTTTGAAAGAAATTTCTGGCCAAAAAAGAAAGCTTATGAAATGGTATTATTGTTTACTCTTCATTACATTTGATTTGGTTTACTTGGCAAAGGGAAATCCAATACAGTGTGGAAGACGGTGTCCAAAATGACTGTAATAGACTTTAAGGTTAACTTGTTGGCCTATTACTCCTTTTCCATGTGATGTCTGTTTGCATGTTGGTGATATCGTCCCTAATATTATCTCTGGTTGATGGTTTGATATATCTATTTATAAAGGAAACTTCAGCTGCATAGATTTGATACTTATCATTTCTTTTGATTGTTATGCTTCCTTCGGTCTAACTTATAAAAGCTCAATGACCGAATTACGCAATTTATGAAAGCAGTTAAAATTAGTTAAAAATAATAAGTATATCTAAAATAAACTTTGCTTTCCAAGTATGCCCTTATTTATGAGGGGGAAAAGTATGAGAGAGAAATAAAGTAAATATAAGTATCACAAGTCTTTTAATTAATACAATACATATAATTAATGAGGGATAAAAATGGAAAAAACACATTAAATTTTCAAACAACTCTTGTTAGGCTGTTATAAAAAAGATTGGAGGGAGTATGCAACATTCCTGATGTTTGAGCTTCTGTTTGATGTGTTTATATTAAAATATATTGAATTATTAAAGTAATTGCTTTCTAAAGTGTTGGTCTGTGTTGCTCAGGTACCCAAAAACAAGTGCATGGGGAATAATGCTGGGCATGAATTTGTGGGGCACCATGTACAATATGATATACATGTTTGTGTTGCCTTATGGGAGTGGATCTAAGGCAATTGGATTTTGCATCCAACATCCAGAAGCAGCATGGGATATTCTTCTATATTGTTGCTGTGGCGCGGTAGGCCAGAACTTCATCTTTTTGACTATAAACCAATTTGGATCTTTAGCAGTCACCACCATCACCACCACTCGCAAGTTTGGTAGCATTGTGGTGTCCTCAATAATGAGCGGCAATCCTTTATCGTCCAAGCAATGGGGATGTGTTTTTATGGTGTTCTCTGGTTTGTCTTACCAGATCTTCATCAAGTGGCAGAAGCTGCTGAGATCTCAGAACAAGAGTAAGACCACGTGAAAAAAGTACCCTTTCAAGCAATTTTGAATCTAGTTAGCGCCTTTTTCAGCTCATTAGGCGGTCAAATGAAATTATACATAGGAGTTTTATTTTTTGCCTGATCTGTAGGAGTATCAGACAACTAAAGTATAGGTTTTTAGTTGTCTCCTTGTATCTTATATTGTAGATGAGCTGTACTGTCTGTAAGCATGATTTCCTTATTTAATCTTCAAGTTCATTGCCTATTTCATCTGACTCTTGTTGAGTAAATTACCCCAACGTTATAATTATCATCGTGTAAAGGAGTAATAACGTTACAATCACTCTATCACTATATATGTTTAGCCTCTGACAGATGGAAGTTTGGTTAAATCAAGTGCAGGGGCAATTTGGATGGCACCACGTTCTGAGATCTTACCCTTCCACTCCTTTAAACAATGATTGTTACAGGGAGGGAATAAAACGAAGAATTAAGCATTCATGTTGAAAACTTAGAAATGAGAATTTACTGTAATATGGATCCCTGTGGAAAAGTGGTAAGGATGGCAAGTCAAGGTTCTAGAAGAATATCAATGTCCTTTATAGTTTAGTGGCATGGAAGCTCTCGGTAAGGGAGAGGTTGATGACAAGTTAATGTTTTAGAAAAATGTCAATGGCCTTATAGTTTAGTAGTATAAAAGCTTCCCTAAAAATAAGAGTTTACGTGTTTGATCTTTCTTATAATTTTAGTAGTTGGTGCCTGCTCTTTTAATTTTAAAAAAGTTTTAGAAGAATGATTACTTTATTTCTTGCACCGTTGACTGAAAAATGATGACTCTATTTGAAATGCTGTGACCTTAAACCATGTTAGGTGTATAATTATGGCTAAATAGTACTAAATACATGTTCTCTCACATATTATAAATAAATTTTCAAGAATAAGCTATACTATTTGTAATCCATGAATTATGTTATCATAGATGTTACATGATATATTTGTTTTTTTAATCACCAAAGATTGCAAATGATATATTAGTTATTGATTATTATTATTATTTTATAAAAAAAGTTGTCGGGTGAATTGAAATTAAATGGAAAGTGGAGGGAGGTGGTGTACCTTCCGTTGAAAAAGTGAAGGGACAAATGAAATAACTTTATTTTGAGTACACTTCCCTCCCTTCCTTAGTTTCTTTTAACCAATTACTTTTTTGCTTCCCTCATTATTATGCCTTCTGTCTTCCACCACCAGTAACATCTTACCACCTCTTCCTCCTTCTTACTTAACAACAACCTACTTCTCTTAGAATTCTCCATTGCACTCCATGGAGCACAAACCTTGTACCCATGAGAGAGAGACAGGTCTGCATGCCTCTGCCAGGTCATAATGTGTATGTTTTCCTGTGTGTGTGTGTGTATCAGTAAGTACACTTCATTTCTTGTTAAGTTGCTTTTGCTTTTTGTTAGTGGCTGAACATCTGTGTTTTTTGCAGAAGGGTGTGAAAGAGAGAACATCAATATAGGCTTTCCTATGATTCTATGGTTTGTTCTGTTTAGTTTTCTCTTCCTCTACTGAGGCGTTTCTTCACTTTCTGTAGTGTTGCTTCACTAGATTCGATCCAGAAAAGTAAAGAGAGAGAACAGAAACAGTAGGTGCACACCAAAAAACCAAAATGCATTTCCACTCCAACTGTTATGAAGTTTCAGTACATAAAAAATCCAAATATATATATTATTCTATACTTTATGCACACCCAAAAACAAACAAATAGGAATCCAATTTCCCATTGGTTAAACTTTTTTTTCCTTCTCTCTTCTATTTCTGTCTCTGTTCATATATTCAGGTAGGATAGGCGATGAGCCGATGTATACACACTCAGGATGAATACTGCTTACATAGCAGACTTTGTACAGAAAAAAACAACCAAATCATGACCAAGAGCTGGATTCAACCAAAACAAACCCAGAATGGCATCAAGAGGAAAAAAACAAGCCAAATAGTGACACACTAAGCAAGCTAATTTTTAGCACAGCTATAAGAAAGGGGGTAAGTCTGACTGACTGGTGGGTATGGAGGAATGACATTGTTAGATATGTCTAATTATCACAAGAATGCACCAGCGCATTCTTGGGGAAGAGGTAGAGGATGATGACGGCTTTTTTCAAAATTTTAGGATCATTAAGACAATGAGGTTGCAATATCAGGAATCTCATCTCAAAACCAAGCAAAGAAGAACTGAGTCCAAGTTGCCAAGGGTAGAGATAAAGGAAGAGGATTAGATTATAGACTGTGTAGTAGGGCTCTTTTGCAGGGTGGTGGTTGTGAGGGGTTGGCACTTGGGTTCATGGATGGGGACTCCAATCCAAGCGTCCTCATTAGGAAGTTCCTTTCCTGCAGGAGAAAGATATCAAAGAAACAAGAAACAAGTGGTTAGTCTTGCAACAAATTTTGACACAAACACAAAAGAATGTGCATGTGTGTGTATTCATAATTTTGATTTTCACTGGGATTTAAACTCAGCCCTCAAAGCTTATTCATAATAGTATAGCAGAAGTTTAGTATGAATATTTATAACCCCCCCTTTCATAATGCAATAGCTTGGGTGTATATTTTTATAATAATAAAAAATTACGATGTGATTATAAGTTAGAGAGAAGAGAAGCAATTCATATGCAGGATGTGAAACTCTATTACTTACTCAGTTATAATATCTTTGATCATTCAGCAGTACAGTATAATCATGCAATCCACATAGTTCAGCAGAGTAGACAAAGTTACATACAGCTTACATTCTTTCACTCTTCTGAGATAATGTATGGAGATGATGAGGATAATACTGAACAGCTTACACTCTTGTTTAATATGATGTCTTATTTGCTTCTTGTTCTCTGTTTTTATTTCCTTCTTTTCTTTTTTGATCATATGGTGATATAGGCTGACCCTATGCAAGGTAAATGTTTCCCTTGTCCATAATTTTTTTTATCAGTAGTTTACAAGGGCCTATCTTATCAAGGAAATAAATCAATTACTTGATCTAAATAATCGATATATCCGAAACTAGAAGCAAAACTAGTGTGTACTTTTTTAATCAGAGGTTTGCATCAATGTGACCAAAATCATCTCTCATGCTCCATTGTCATATTGTTACTTTATTTGGGACTAGAAGCAATGAGTCGTAACTGTAATTTATTCATTTGAAATATGAAATATTCCTTATTTATGTATGATAATATATACTGATGCTTGTTTTCAAAAGAAAATGTTATGTTGTTCCAAAAATAAAAAGGAATTGTTAATGAAACGTTTGTACTAGTAAGATAAATACAACATTTTCCTCAATGAGACCTGTTAAGCTACAGATTCAAAAAGCAAAGCTTTCAGTGACACCAGAAAATTTACCTCCCTTTCAACTAAGCTTTTAAAATTCATCTGAACTGAAAGAACAACAAAGCTAATGCATCGCCAGAACAAACTGCATATTATTCTGGCAATGCAGAAACTTCCAGTCAGTCTTATTTAACACAATTTCTTTATATAAACACATCTTTAGACAAATTTGAGTCAGCGTACTATTGCAATAATAATAATAATCTCAATTCCACTATTCCAAATCCTAATGGTAATAACGTATCGATGACTTTCACGGTTAATTTCCATCTGCTACCACCTCTATAGCTACTTCCAAAAATGACTCTTAAAGTTAGTCATGTAATCTGATGACAGAACAGCATTTAGGAAGTCTTGCAGCCAGTTAATGTTGAAACTTTATAAGAACTATTAAGAATTACTATAGCCGAAAGAAAGGGTTCATTTGTCTACCAAATTCCCATAGTTATACAAGGATTACTATCCTCTTCACTACTCATACTTCCATAATTTAGCTTTTGGACCTTAAGATTCTTAAATATTTTCGAAGTGCATGGGTAACTTACACTTTCTGAAAACTGTGGGCTGGGGATTCCTGCAGCCAAAGATCTGAACAGAGGGGTAACTTGAAGAGGGGAATTGAACTCTGTGCTTGATGAGGTAGAAGCAATCCCATCATTGCTTATCTGTTCCTCACAAGATGGAAACACATCTGCCACTGAAAGAAATATATTATTTGCCAATTATGATCCATGTCAACATTAGCATACCACAAATTAGAAAACAATATTTGCCCTCATAATGGGCCAGGTTATGTTACCTTGACCTACAGTTGCAGAAGAGAGATCCTCTTTGCCACGGTCACTTACTACTTTTTGATCTCCAAGTTGGATAGGCTTTATATCAGTTCCAATATCCTGAAGCAGAGAGTGTTCCAGATTATCACTTGCTGAATGGGCCAGAAGCGTTGATCCTGTGCTGTATTCAGAACTGCTTGGAGAGTCTTCATAAAGTTCTGGTTGCCTTTAGCATATTTAAGAACTATTAGATTTTTTTTTTTATTTTAAAAAATAAAACTACAGGTTGAGCCTCCATAAAGTGGAATTTTCAATAAACTTAAAAAGGTACCTCCAACATTGCTGGCTTCCCTCATTACTACTCTTAAATTCCTCCATCATATATTTAAGATCTACGAGCTGTAAATCCGAAATCTTATATTTGAGAATGTCTGATTCTTTGGTTTGGTTCAGAAACTCTTGAAGTACCTGGCACCATCACTTTAAAGCATCAAAAAATGTTTGAAGAATATGAAGTTATGAACAATTACATTCTTCTTTATGGACGGCGGCCTGTGACACATTATTTAACTTATCATTATTAAGCTTCTAATACTGACCGTATGCTACCAAGCTGATCAATAAAGCTATTTCTGAATTTTCAAAGACAACATCAGCAGCATAAATGATATTCAGATAGTACTTGCTATAAGGCAAACGCAGGAAATGTAATGCCTGATATTTGCAATTTTCTTCTGATTGTCTGGGCGAGCATCATAACGATCAGCTCATGCATAAATAAAATTACTTCCTCTGGTCCTAAATGTAGGACCAAGTTTGTAGTTAGAGTTTTCAAAGTCAATGTCAACTATGTCAAACGACTCTCATGATTTTCCTATGAATGGTTTGACTCCTGACTAGTTTTTACCTTTCTTTTTTGATATACACGGATACACCAAATGAGAAGATCATTCTTGAAGAAGCACATATTGTTGTATTCAATACTCAAAGTAAACAATGGTCAGAAACTCAGTCCAACCCCTCACCTTCCATGCGTCTTCAAGACTCTGGTCCACATCATCTGTATTAACTTTTAGAGTTAGTGAACTTAATAACTCCGCTTGTTGCATCAACATGTTAATCTTTGGATCGTCCACTTTAAGAGATGTTCCTTGAGTCTTGGAATTATGGGCTGCAAAGTCATGACAAACAAAGACTCGTATTGGCATAAAATGATTTCCAAAACCTGTAGTAACTTGGCTCCAAACGTCATGCACTAATCCTTTCTGTTCTTCCATTTCAGGCACCATAATAGCAAGAATAAGGTCCACAACCAATTCAAGCACATTACCATTTCTGCTGATCTTGTCATCGGAGGCTTCATGCTGATCTGGCAAATTCTGAGCCAAAATAGAAAATGGCGCTCTTGGCTGCTGTTTTATTGTTGCTTCATACTGCTTATGGGACCTGTCTCCATAGTTGATCTTTTCTGCAGCATCAGGGATATGAGCTCTCCTATATTGAAATAGAAATAGAATAAAATTTAGCAATGATCTTTATAGAATGTTTAAATCACTTATTCGATACCAGTAAGTGTAATGCACACCTCATTTTCTTAGCAGGTGGTGCAGCCTCAGATGTTGACTCTCTGTTATCAGCCTGTTGGAAAATAGTCCTTTTGTTATTTGAATTAATGAATGAAGTGTTATTCTCTTTTGCCAAGGCCTCAAATTTTGCTCTCTTCTTGCACAGAGTGGAGAAGCGGTTTTTCACAGCGTTATCCGTTCTGGATAGAAAGCATTGCATTGAGCTTAACAGTCAACAAAAGAAATATTGTAGAGTACATTTTATACTTTCATGAATCAAAAACTGGACTGACTTTTGTTTACCTGCCTGAAACCACCTTTGCTATTTCTGTCCATCTGTTGCCAAATATTTTCTGAGCCTACATAGAGCAGCATAATATTAGATGATACTGGGGAACAAAAACTTTTTTGGTGAAATTATAATGTTCATCATCTGCTAAACTACTCACATAGAAGATGTTGATGAGTAATGAATCTTTTTTTGCCATCATGTAATATCCCTCAAGTCAATGTAGGAGTTGGGGGAAAACATACAAAGAAAAGAAAAGAAAGAAATCCCAAATTTGAAGTAGCATCAAATCATCAACTTACCTCACATAAGAGCAAGTCTTCCTCTGGTGACCATCCTCCTTTCTTGAAATCAGAGTTCAAGTAAGTGTACCATCTGATATTTGGAACCATCGGATTGAAACAATAAGAAATCATTTTAAAAAAATCATTTGTGGATTGTGAAAGGATGAAACAGAGGATTCCATGAAACCAGGCTGTCAATTATTTTATTTTATTTTTTAAAAAAAAACTCACCTTCTTCTGCACTGTCTTGTCGTTTTGTCTTTGAAGTTAGATGCAATTATTGCCCAACTGCAAACAGTTTATGCAAATTCAAAATCAAAATCAAAATCCCCTTAGTTTCAAATAACCAGGAAAATGGTGGCACTAGTAAAACCCAAAAGAACAGTGAAAAAAGGAATCAAATCAGTACTTCTCAGTTCCATGGATGCTTATCTGCTTCCTCAATGTATCATCTTCCTGCAGATCACACACAACATATAAGAGAGTGAAGTGGATTGACAATTGACAAATAAATAATAAACAGACAACAATACAATATAATATTGAAAGACCTCTTGTGTCCACGTCACAATATGACGCTCCTTCTTCTGAGATTCTTCTTGCTTACCCAGCTGCTGCTTCAGCTTCCTCATATCTCTCTCAGCGCTTGAAGGGTTTATTGTAATGGTGAGGCTCTCCTTGTAGGACGCTCCTTCCTTTGACTGGAGCCAAGTTGCATGCTAAACCCAACGCTCTCACTGCTTTTATAAAATATGAAAGCTTTTTTTTAAAAAAAAAATTTTAATAAAAAAAGAAAGGAAAGGAAAGGAAAAAACCCATCCTTCTCCCACTTCCTTCTCTTTCATTCACCTTTACGCCGATTGTACTAATAATAAAAACTGTGACTGTGTGTGCATTGGGTTTTTCAAAAAACGGAACCGTAATAAGCATAAATTCCATTCCCTAAAAGTTACCTTACCAAAAGCTATATACCCCTCCTTCTCCTCGGATCCTATCTATCTCCCTCTATAAAAAAAAAGCACAAGCCAAATGCTCAAATTAGGTGAAAGTGAAACGGTACAGATTGAAAATAAGCAATGAAGAATACCTAGCTACATAAACGGGATCACAAAAGGGTTCAATCAAAATCGTAATTTTTTTTTTTTGGTGGGGGGTGTGTAATCGATTACCCAGAAAAGTGCGTCGATCTAAAAAGAAAGAAAAATGAGGGAGCTTTGGCTATATCAGAAAAAGCAAAAGGAAGTTGAAGATGAAGTTGAAGCATGTGGTTAGTGTGAGAAGTAGAAAAATACCTGGGCAATGAACGAAGGACGGAATATGGTAGAGAGAGTGATTAAGGATTTAGAAAGTGATGTGTATTTGATTGATTGAAAAGCTTTTAGATTTTAGAGCAGAGAGAGAGAGGAGTGATGTTTGGGGAGTGTCTGGTTTCGTTTGTTATTTTGTTTCCAATGCTTCTTCCATTCATTCATTCATTCACTCTCTCTCTAAAGTGAGCTTTTTCTTTCAAAACGGTCGGTCATGGCGTCGTATTATTATTCTTCTGATCTGATCACTCTCTAGAAAAGAGGGATGGCGATTATAAAAATAATAAAATCAACGGATTTATTGATGGGTTGGGGGAGAGAGAGAGTGCGCGGGTATGAGGGGAAGTTTGAATATAACGCTGAAATCCATGAGTAAAGTTGGGAATGCTGCTGCGAGCACTGTACTGTACATTAATACGCAATGAATGAATTATGAATCTGTCACCACTCAATGTATTCTATTAATTTTTTTAGGCAGAATATTTAATGCATTTATTCTATTTTTATTTCTAGTTACAATTATTATCAAGGTTTGTGAACTCGTAGGTTTAAGTAAACTCGGCAGTGATGTAAACTCGTATTGTGAATTTAAATCGTAAACTGTAAGAGTTTATTTTTATTATTCAATAGGTATTTATAGTGTTTAATTAAATAATTAAAATAAAAAAACAGAAATTTGATTTCAATATATTTTAACAAAAGACACCCATCAAAGAAAAAGATTTAAATCCAGATAATTAAAATTAAGTACATCAACATTCATAATGTATCATGCTTGACAAAGGAATTTATATAAAATTCATATATGAAGCCATTGAAAGTATAATCAAATAGATAAAATTAACACGAGTTTAAAAGTGAATTATTATAGTTTTATAAGTTAGAAACGTAAAAACAGTTAGCGAGTGTGTAAACTCGTGAGTTTATATGAGTTGATGACTATCACGAGTTTCTGGTGACTCAACTTGATTTTATAAGGTAGAAACGTAAAAATGGTAAACTCGAAGTCGATTCGTGAGTTTGATGATAATGATTACTACTATATGTATTGCTTTTTTTTTTTTTCCATGTATTCTTTCTCGTTATATTTTTTCATATACTTTTTTATTTTTTTTGACCAAAAAAATATACTCTTTTTTATTATTTTTCTCATATACTTTTTCTATAAATAAGAGTAAATTTGAAAAAAAAAATATTTCTTATACCACTACTGGTCCTATTTATAAGTCAATTTTGATTAAATCTCACATCTTAGGAAATGTAGGTATCTCAATGATTATAGAAGCAAATTTCCAACTTTACTCTCATTTATGAATGGGTACTTTTAAAATTTATTGTCAAATCTCTCTCATCTTTTTCTCTTTTCCAACATGGCGCTTAACCAATCTCTCTCATCCTCATTAATATGGGCAAAATTGTCACAATCTCATTTATTTGATCAAAATGGACTTATAAATAGACCAAATTTTTTTAAAAAAGTAGACTTATAAATAAGACCAGAGTGATACGTTTATAGAATTTTGATGCACTTTATCTTGGTCAATGCGTTTTTTTCCTTGTGAGGACAAGTAAATAGAAATAGAGGGAATGTTTATTTTTAAAAGGTTTTAAGTTTCTTTTTTCTTTTCTTTTTTTGCCATGAAAGTTTCATTATACTCTCTCTTCAATTTTAAATATAAAATTTACTCAACTAGTTTGCAGAGATTAAAAATTATTTAATTTAGTTATTTATTATTATCATATAAAAATTGTGTCATTTTTCTCAAAATCTTGTTTGTATGAAAGTAATAGACGTGGGGGCACAATCTGGATAAGGGATCATGATATTGAGTGAGAGTTTGAATTTTCTTCACATCTTAATACTTTATTTCATAATGACTTTTTATAAAAGTATTTATAGATTCGCATACTAACAACATTCTCATATCGGCAGAGGGATTTAAATTGTGACCTTGGAAGTTATGAATCAACTTCTTATTCCATTTGTTAATTATATTTTAAATTATTTATTTCAATCATATATTACATAATAAGATTATATTATTAACTATAATATCATTTCACACAACCCATTAATTTGTGTGATGTTAATAATAATATCTCAAAATACTTCTAATAAAAAAACAAAAAATTTGACCCCATTAATTTGGTTCATCCCCCATTAACTGAGTGAATTGTATTCAATGAATAGTATATTTATAAATTTGACTCCATTAATTTGGTGTCCATAAATTACTTTCTCCGTTTCATGTCTTTATATTTAATAGAAATGTTTTCCAAGTTTCAATGTTTCCTAATAATTTTCCATTTATAATTTCAAGAATTCATTAAATTTTTCATTTCCTATTTTGCTCGTTAATTTTATATTCCAATAATGCATTAAATTAGGAATAATTTTAAAGATGACTAAGGACATTTTAGGAAAGCAGTAGATTCATTGTATGGTTAAGGTTTATGAAGCACCCTCACACTTCTTCCTCGTACGTCCACCCCCTTAAAGATTTAAAGTATTTTATGGTATAATTTTATCTTTAAATTATTTTTTTATGAGCATTTTTACCTTTACATATATTTTTTCAAGAGCAATTTTAATTTTGGCACTAACTCCCCAAAAAATTCGTTAAATTAATGTACATGCAGTATTTTAAAGTTTTTCTTCAATCACACTGAACATTTTAAAGTAATTTTTTTATACAATTTTGGCCTTAAAGTATTTTTTGAGTTAGTTTTTGGGTTTAATTTTTTTGGCGATAGGGAAGGGGGGATTTGAGGGGGAAATTAAAAACACCGCACTTTTTTTTTGTAATGTTTCGTTTTTTTCAAAAAAATCACACTCACATAAAAGTGAACGGGTTAGGACCCGACCCGTTCACTTTTATGTGAGTGTGACAAAAAAAAAAAACGCTTATGTAGCAAAAGCAAAACAATTAAACCCTTAATTTTTTATTCTCATTTTCCATACTTTAGTATAAACCTTCCATATTTGTTATACTCATATTTACCATTTTAATAATATTTTTTCAATTTTCCCAATATGCACCTTAAATATTTCCTAAATATATCTTCCATACTTTTAACCCTAATCTTTTATTCATTACTAAAAATAATTAAAGATTGAAAAGATATACATTTTTAAACAAAATTAGGAAGGGAGAAGGTACAATTTTACACATAACGTTTTTTTGCGAAGGAGCAAGACCATAACGCGTTTTTGGGAACAAAAGTACATACGACGTTACGTTTTGGGTACAAAAATACCACGGCCGTTAGTTGATTGTCAACTTGGATGGAGCGCGCGTGGGCGTGATTGGGAATGACACGACGCGTGGATAAAAAAAGTAAAAAAAAATAGGGAAAAATTAAAAAAATTAAAAAATTAGATTTTTTTAAAAAGTTAGGAAAAAATAGGAAAAAATTAAAATAATTAGGAAAAAAAGTAATTAAAATAATTAGAATTTTTTTAAAAAAATTAGGAAATAATTAAAATAATTAGAAAAAAAAATAAAAAATTTGGAAATAATTCAAATAATTAGAAACAAAAATTAGGAAAAATTCAAATAATTAGGGAAAAATTAAAATAATTAGCAAAAAAATTAAAATACCCCCCACCAGTGGGCCCCACCAGTTCTTAGTCAGACTTCACACATCAGATTAGATTTATCTCTATAGGGAGAATTGACAAGAAGATTATCTTAATTAATTAATTAATATTTTTTTTTGATGAGCAATTTACCTTAGTGCATCTTCAACAACCGCACCGGCCGTGTATATACAACTCCTCCTCCACCAGTTGGTTATTGCCGCCGCGATCGATTCTTAGCCGGGGGGTGGCGACGGGGCCAACGATTCTTTGGTGGTGGGGCCCACTTTGCGGAGGTATTTTAATTTTTCCCTAATTTTTTAATTTTTTTATTTTTTCCTAATGTTTTTTTTTTTTATAATTATTTAAATTTTTTCCTAACATTTAAATTTTTTTTTTTTTTTAATTTTTTTAATTTTTTTCCTAATTATTTTAAATTTTTTCCTAACTTTTAATTTTTTTTTTCTAATTTTTAAGTTTTTTTGTTTGAATTTTTCCCTAAATTTAATTTTTTTTTTATTTTATTTTTTTTTTAATCACGTCGTCGTGTCGCCCAATTAGCGCCACGTCAAGCGTTCCATCCAAGTTGACGGTCAACTAACGGCCCGTGGTATTTTTGTACCCAAAACGTAACGTCGTGTGTACTTTTGTTCCGAAAAACGCGTTATGGTCTTTGGGCGTTCCTTTGGGAAACGTTATGTGTAAAATTGTACCTTTACCCAATTAGGAATACAAATTATCATCCCTTGAAAGGGAGGGTTAATAATTTGAGTGATTTATCAAAATTAAATGTTCTGAATATTAATTTGTTTTAGAAATAAAAGTCATTATTATATATTAATGTTATATTAAGAAAAACACATGTCAAATATGTATATATACTTATATACAAGAAAGTGTAATACCCCGAAAACCCTAACTAATATAAATGATATATTTGGATAGATATTTCAAAGAGAGTATATTGTCTCTAATTTTGTAACTAGATTGTTATAAATTTATGAACAATTTCTCTTTGAAATTTTATTTAGGGATCATAATATACCCTAAAATAAATATTGAATATTATTTAATAAATACTAATAATACAAAGGTGAATATGTGGTTTCAAATTTTATATTAAGTTTATTTTTCTAGGCAAATTCCTTCCTAGAATTAAGGGGATCATATATTTGATTTTCTAAATCTTATTAGAAGTGATATATTTTTCAATTAGGATGTCTTACCTTGATCAGTAATTAAAAGGACATAATTAAGGATTTAAAAGAACCAATGAGAAAAACCAAAAGTATTTTTGCATTTAATTAAAAATGCATAAAATAATAAAACAAAATAAATAAATAAAAAGAAAAAGGGGGGGCGTGAAAGTGGAGAGAGAAAGAGAAAGAGAGAAAAAAAATAATAAAGCAAATTTGATAAAATTTGGAATCCTAGAGTAAATTGGATAATGGTTTGAAATCCAAGTAAATATCGAATGTACACAGTAAAAACTCAAAGCAACAAATAAAGTGAGGATCTATACAAATTTAAATAGTTGTGAAGAAGTGGGAATCCTAGAGAAAATATAAGGACTTATCTTGAACCCACATAATTTAGCCTCGAAAGTAAGTATAGTAAAGGTCATTTTTGCAAACGTTGAAGAATAAGTTTAGTGCAACTAGGGGAATCTAATTAGACCATAAATCTTGATATCCAACTACTAATCAAAAAGCATACTCGAGAATTTAAAAGTGTTAGTAATCGATCAAGCAACGAGAAATGAATTTCGTTAAAGTAAAACCTAAGACTCAATTTGGAAGAAACTTACACAGGAAGATTTCACTTTACTTTGTGTGCAAGAAAAGAAAAAGATGATGGATGGAAGAGAGAGAAAGGGGGGGAGGGTTTTGATGTTTTTAAGGGCTAGGATGAGAGTTTCAAACTTTACCTAGATCTGGCGGCCCGTATTCGAGATGATAGAAGTTTGAATTATTTACCAAAATGTCATACACTTTCACTATAAATAGGACCCTTCATTCATTCATTTCTTCACACCAAAATCAACTCTCAAGAGTGATTTTCTAGAGAGAATAGAGAAGAGTAGGATTTGGAAGTCGAGTAGCAAGGTTCGAGGGTAAGTTCTCTAGTTCTTGAAGTTCTAGTCTTAAATTCATAGATAGTTGTAGTTTGATCTTAAAATGCTAGAAGTAATTTTATTTTCATGTTTTTATGATTAGAATTAGCTTTAATTCGAAAAATTGATGAGGGAGTTGTTATAACAAAAAAATTTTTGAGAAAAACAAAAGTAACGAAGTTTTGGCGAAATTTTTTATTAAGCAAAATTTTTCGGGGTCGGGGGTAAAATAGTTAGAAATGGCCAAATTATGTCTTCGGATAATAACCGTGAATTAATAAATGCGATATTATCCTTATAGGATATCTGTGATTGCCTACTGTCAGAACGTACCAAAATTGACAGCGAAGGTACGGGCGCGTATTGTAACTTTAACTCTGATGCTTGTGATATGCTTATATACGATTGTTGTGTTCCTATACTGAGACTCTGTCTTAGTTGTTTTTGATACAATCATGAGTATACAGGTTATGGTTTTGATAACACGTTGAGAGTTTTCCTAGCGCTGAGGACACGACTGTACATCGTGGCACTGGTAGATTGTGCAGACTGGGATAACATGCATACTGCAGTGGCTGTATAACATGCATACTGTAGTGATATTTACTAAAATGACATGAATACCTGTGATACATATATTGTTTACATAAGCATGATGTTAACGGTTACCTGAGGTCTGATGGGCATTGGACCTCAGTCTTAATTAATAGACAGGGAAGAATCATGAACTAGAGTAGCCACCAGTAGATGAAACCGTAAAAAGACGCCGATAGACAGAGCCGTAAGAAGGCACCGGTCAAAGAAAATGCGGGAAGAAGGTCAACAGAACCTACCTTATGGCATGAATCAAATAAAGTTACTTCATATCATTTGGTGCTTAAACTAGAAAGGGTCGTCTATGTAGTTGATCAATCGATCCAGTAAATACTTCGGTGAGACTTCCACTAGACCTTACCCAACCTGGCCAAATGGGATAATTTAACTGAGTTAGGTTCTATGTCCCCAAGTCTACTCAAGGCTTGGTTGAAGAGGGTATAGTTACATGTAAGAATTGTAATTATAAAGTTTTGTATTTCGTATCACATGAGCAATCCTTCGGGAAATTTATAATATATCAAGATATACGATCGGACATCAAGATATGTCGAGTATTTTTATATCGATTACTCATTGTTAAACTCATTGTTCAAATTTTTAGTATATCGCTTCTTCGTTTCCGCATTACGTTAGTTTCAGTACCTCAAAACTCGAAAGATTTTATAAAATCACGTGTCAGCACGATTTATGCTACGAAATTTGGGGTGTTACAGAAAGAGGCATGTTTTTAATACAACAAAGAGAATTGATAAGTGAATCAAAAAATTTATTATTTGTAAATAGCGTAACTTATATATAAAAAAGTATAGGTGAGGCCGTTGACTATGTTATGGCATGCCTATGAATTCAAATAACACTTACAAAGGTATTTATAGGTTGCCCACCAATAAAATCTTCACATCGATAAGATTTAATCCCACAATCTTATAGTTATAAGCAAATCATTTTACCGAATGTACCAATCTTTGCTAGCTTATCTAATCCTTAATATAAGATATATTTAAAGAGTTGTTTTTAGTCATAAATACAAGATATAATTTTTATATTTATCAATTTTTTTTTAATTTACCCTATTAATATTCTTTCAACAATAATAAAAAAAAAAGAGAACAAGGAAATTAAAGAAAAAGATTATGATGTTTTAGAAAACACATGTCATGTTAACTAATTTAACTAACTTTTTAAACCTAATTAAGTCAAATAAAAATCTTATATTAAGAATTAGACGAAGTATATCTTACTATTAAAAGTTAATGTATAATTGTATATGGTCGATGAGAGTATGTACGTACGTATGTGCGCGCTAATTTTTGAAACGAGATGAGAAAATATCGATCAGCAAACCATTGGTCAATAAACAGCTAAGAGTCACAGCTTTCTCTGACACTACCGTGGCAATTAAATAATGATAATCTCACGTGCTCTCATTTAACTTTGGGGAAAGCTCATGTGAAGTTCTTCATTTTTATATCTTGTGCTAATACTAAATTCAAAAACTTAAAATTTCTTTAAAATATTTCTTAAATTTTAAATATCCTTCAGGTGAGATTGACTAAACGACTCAAATAGTATTTATAAGAATACTTATAAAATATTCACCAATATAATATTTATATTGACAATGAAATTTGAACTAACATTTCACACGCATAAGATAATTCTTTATCAATTTTTTTGTCAGAAAGTTCTTCATTAATTGAACCAACTTTTATTCATTGACAAAATCTTAATCATAACTTATTTATCATATATTTGAAGAATATTGAATCTCAACAAAAAGACATATACTAATACTATTTTTTTTTTTTACATTGTTTATTTTATTGCTAATTTTTTATAAAAATTCCATTTTTAAGAGTTCGTTAGGTTGATAGAGACAAATACAACTAGTTATAATAACTCCGTATGGTTGATTAAAAAAGTTTTACTATCTAACAATGATAATTCGAGTTGGTAAACAGTTAGCTCATAATCCACGAGGTTGTTAGTTTGTATTTCATTATCGATGTAAGAACATTATTGATATGCAATCCTTAAGTGTGTGTGTGTGTATATATAAGTGTTCTCTAACTTTAAATGCATACAGTAATCCCAACGAGATCACGTTTAATCCAACGCATATAAACTTTTTTTACTAAAAATTAAAATGTTTAATTAATGATAGACGTGTGTTATCTCTTTTGTATGAAGTGGAAACAGCATGATTTGTTGTTATAATTTTTACACTTCATTTTTTGGCGAAAATTTTATATTTCATATTGATTTTGTCAACTTTTAAAATTTAATTTTAAAAAAAAAAAAAAGAACAAACAAAAGCTAAATATTTAGCTCGTGGTCGTAATAAATAACTCTAGAACAAGTCAATTAGGATTGATTGTGTGAGAAAAGATTATATGATGAATGATTAAAAATTTAAAATCCAACCATCCTATAAAAAGTCAAACTTGGTGCTCATTACTCTTCATGTAGCTGCACCCATCCTTATTCCTTACTACAAATTTAGAGCAGCATACGAGTCATTCCGACGCGGCTTCCCTCTTTTGTTGTTTTCTATTTGCTTCCTTCCTTTGCCTAAAACGACACTATTTTAGTGCACAAATTGAGCTGGTGCCTTTTTTTTTTTTTTTTTTTTTTTTTTTTTTTTTTTTTTTTTTTTTTTTAAAATATATATATATATATATATATTTTAGGACACTCGATTGATATTAAAAACATCTTTAAAATACTTGATTAGTATTGAAAAAAAGACTTTATGATCTTGAAAAATTATTTTAGTATTTTGAAAAAATATTTAATATCTTGATTAGTATTAAAAAGATATTGATATTTTAAAAAATACCTCATGATTTAAAAAAATTATTTTAGGATCTTAAAAAAGTATATTGAAGTATATTTTTATAATATCGGTCCATCCGAAATATTTTTTCAAGATCTTAAAATAATTTTTCAAGATCATGAAGTATTTTTTAATACCTTGAAGTATCCTTTTAGTCTTATGAAATATTTTTTAAGATATTAAAATAATTTTTTAAGATCATAAAATATTTTTTCAAGATAGTTAATATCTTTTTAGTATCAATCAAGATCTTGAAACATTTTTTCCCCAAAAAAAGGGGGCACAAGCTCGGTGTTTTGCTCCAAAATGACACCGTTTTAAGCAAACAAGGGCACCAGACGGGCCGGGTCTAAATAATTCACAAAATTTTTTTTTTGCAAATAAGAAAATTAACGTTATAAACTTTAAATCGAAAATCGAAAAAAGGAATTGAATCTCAAATAAAATTGAGAGCCCACACGATGCAACTATCTCATTGAATTGACCTTAACCTAACAAGCTAGCCAACAATTTGTTTTTATTTATGATAATTTAACAT
This sequence comes from Acacia melanoxylon, assembly GCA_019022615.1. NCBI lineage: Eukaryota > Viridiplantae > Streptophyta > Magnoliopsida > Fabales > Fabaceae > Acacia > Acacia melanoxylon. The sequence continues at coordinate 3,932,360 of JAFJYJ010000052.1, forward strand.
TTTATTCGTTAAATTTTGAAATGCTGTGGGCCTCAAAATAGCCGACCAATGATAAATTAATCAACCTTAATAATCAATTAAATAATTTAAGCAAGCTAAAGAATTTTATTTTATTTTTTTTAAAAAAAACTAGCCAATGAATATTCAATAGATAAAATAATCCCCTAGCATATAGAAAATCGCATAAGTGCTAAGTGTTAAAAATAGCATTAGGAGCTAGAATCCTTTCATGTGTGATTGTACCAAACCTATATAATTCTTTTTTTGGTATTATTAATTAATAATAAATCATGAAAAAGGTTTATATATATATACAGACCTACCAGTTCAACTGTGCCACATGGACAAGACGTGAGTGGGACACGTGGATAGTGAAGAAAAAGAGGAGGCGCATGAGTGAGAAATCTGGATGGTGATTGGTGAATGAAGTTTTTTTTTTTTTTTTTTTTTTTTTTTTTTTTTTTTAATGTTGAAAAATATATATTTTTTTAAAAAAGGAAGTAAGTGAAGTGAGTGGGGGTGGAGCCCAAAATGGGAAAACACCAAAAATGGACACCTCATTGGTCCCTGTCTTGACACCCAAATCTCCCGCCAAAAGTGGCCTCTTGATTTAAAGTACCCAATGTCCCTACTCAAGCGGGCCATCCTCATGGGATGGGCCCAGCAAATCCATATCCTTATTTATATTATAAATCATGGGTAAAATAGCCAGTCTTTTCAATCTCATCATCTGCAAGAAATTTTAAAGAAAATATATAAAAATAAATAAAAGAAACAGAAAATTACAACTCATCCAATGAATGTGAGACCATAGCCTGTAAGAGGGATTGTAAATATGTGTTGTTTTGGAAGATAAAAATGGTATTAAATAAAATGAGTAGTTGGCAAGGCTTGATTGAGTAGTTCAATTCCCTAATAAACAACAATTGTTTAGGCCAACCAGAGATAAACTAGATTTTTTTTTTTAAAAAGCTATCCTTCTAAATTATAAAGAGAAAAAGATAAGAAAATATCATTCCTAAAATTCTAAATCAGTCTTGTTATTTATAAGAGTATAATAATTAACAATTCAATTTTTAGTAGGAAATTACTTATTTGAGATTTTGAAGTTCAATGATATTTTCTTATCTTTTTTCTAATTATAAAAGAGGTTAAGAAGCTAGACAACATATCATAATTTAAAAGTAATATTTAATTATGTTAAAATAAGTGAACTAATATTAAAGAAATACAAAATAAAACATGGGATTTTTTATTTTTTTTTTTCAAAAAAAATTTGAAAGGTTTAGCAAGAGTATATATTTATGAATCATGAATAATGTGATTTAACATTTTATGAATGGTACGACTTTTTTAAACATATTTTATATGGTTAAAGGTAATTTTACTCCCAAAGTAGTTAGTGAAGTGAAGGCACAATTGATATTTTGAAGTATATATTTTTAAAGGGTGGGGTACGGTCATCTTCCTTTTTCCATCCTCTTTCATACCGCAAGTAGTTGGATTATAATCTTAAGTTCGGATATAATATTATATAAAAATATTTTTTTATTTTTTAATAAAAATAATATTTTTATAAAAGATTAAATCAACCGATTAGATTTCAATCTAACTGTGAAATCGGTAAGATGATGAGAAGTGGATGGGAAGTGGAAGAGGATGAGAGCCACTCCCATATTATTTTCTACAGCAATGTTTTTTTCCAACTTCTTTTTTAAAAAATGGCATGATGTCACCCAAAACTACTAAAAGAGTCCGACAATGTTAAACGTCGTAAGATGGGCCCTACACATCAATGCCATGTATATACTTCTCTCTGTCCTTAATATAAGATATAATTGATTTTTTCTTGACAAATTAAGGAAGCTAAATAAATTAGTTAATTATAGTATATATAGTGTATTATGTGATTATATATCAGTTCATAAGTCAGATAAATTAGTTTAGTATAAAAAGATAAATACAAATATTTTAAAGTAATTTATTTAGTTTATTTAATCTCTTTAAAAAAATCAACTTGACCAAAGTATATTGGAGTTTTGCTTGTTGTTGACTTGCAGGAGAGGAGGGTACTTAGCCTTTTTTTTGGCCAACAAAGAAACATATTATATATATTAAGAACGAACAAAAGCTACAAGGTCTTAAAACACAATGAACAAAACAGCCATCAAAATAAAAATACAAACAGATTCAGAACATAAATAACAAAACAGATTTAGAAAAACCAACAACTAAAAGGTCTTCAATGCATGGAGAACTTAAAATTGGATAAGAAGAAACTTTATAGGCATCCTTTGAGAAACCAGGTCACATAGCAAATTACGGTCAAACCAACTTAATGATGGTCAAAGTAATATTTTCATAAGTTTTGGGAGACATTGCCTTGTTTTTGAAAGGTGAGAAAAACATTATACCAAAAATCATTTTAAGATAATCAACAATTATACTCTCTCCGGTCCTAATTATAGGATAAAGTTTGTAGTGCAATTGCAATACAAACTTTATCTATAATTAGTATTGAAGGTTGTACCTCGAATGCTTCAGACAAAAGTACTACTGCATGTAACAAGACAAAAACATTAGGGAGTGCTATATGCACAAGAAAAATAATATTAGATAGTTGGCTGAATACACCATAAATAAGATTACGGTGCTAATTAAATGTTACTAGGAAATAACATTATGATGTTAGATGTTACTTTATACTACTATGCATAATTTAATATTTTCTTTAATTTTAAATGCAAATAATTTAAAATTGTAGGGAAAAGCTATCTGAAAGAACTGGGAATGACCGAAGCACGCCTGGTCTTAATTTAAGGATTAGGATAGGTTACGTGGCCAAACACAAAAGGATATTAGGATAGGTTATGAGGAGATATATTCTTCAAATTGGGGGCTTGGTGATTACACACAGTACACTTTTTATCTTTTAACCAAGTCTATTCAATGTACCAATATATTAAAGCATATTAATGGGGCGAAAATTGAATGATAATAAAACAAGTAGTAACTAAGTACTAATAATTAAGTGAAGAATGTGATCGAAAACACACACACCCTACTAAGTTTCTTTTGGTCATGTGAGTGAAGCCCCATTATACATAAAAGAGATAACTTTTTTGTGAGAGAGGGAATCTGAAGGTGAAGCCCCAACAAGATACACAAAAGGAAGAAGATGATGGCTTCAAAAAGATCAATATGGTAATTAATTGACCATAGCTACGTATAGTCCACTAAAATATGAGAGTCGGTGACCTTTTTGTCCCACAAGCAGCCATCAAAGACAGTAACTAAGACCACCCACAACCAAAAAGAAAGAACAAAGACCTATGTATTGTAAATAAACCCTAATTCCATATAAAGCTTCCCTCTCTCTCTCTCTCTCTCTCATCTTCCTTTTTTTTTTTTAAAAAAAAAAAAACATAACACAACGTGAATATGGATAGAGAAATATATGATTATATATATAATATATATACGTATGAAAGCAAAGATTGTTTCATTTTCAAAAAGGTGAAACTTTGCCACCTCCTTCCATTATGCCATGAATTTGTCATTTTCGGCTATTGATTCTTTCTTTCTTGTCCATTATTCTTCACCCCTTCTCTACCTACAAACCTTAGCTCTATCTATAGCCTTCTTTTTTATTTTCAAATAATCATATATATATATATATATATATATATATTCATCATTTATTCTTGCGTGTCAGTGATCGATCACTATTAAAGATCAGAAAACCCGTAAAAAGTTGTATTTTGAAACGCAACACTCATTTATAATCTTTGACAAAATCTCACGCCTGAGATTAGTAGGATCCGACGAAACTATTAATTAATTATATGTCTATGTATATATAGGACACCTCCACAAAACACACATAAACTACAAGTCGTCCCGTGTGCATGTGTACAATGGAATAATTTCAAAACGTTCAATCATATGGGGCCGAAAAACGGCGAGTTTTTTTTTTGACTATATATGGTCCGAGTAATTCTAGATTTTGTACAAATCACAGCTAGACTTTGTTGATATATATTATATAAATATATATGGCACATTGAAGGGAGAGGAAAATGTTGGGTCCTTGTGGATGGGCATTAGTGCGACCATGAAGCTCCTACCTAAATATATTGTTTTTGTGAGCGAGGCTTCAATTTCATATATAATAATAATAATAGTGATGGCCAAGCCATGAACAGGCAAAGTTAGGGGAAATTAATTGTATTGTATTGTTCAAGGGGCCCTTTGAAAATAGACTACTGGTTATTACATGTATATCACCTTTAAATCCTTATATGCGGCCAGTTTTGTGTGGACTTTTACAGCAAATTCTTTGACTGGTACCACCATTTGAATTGGCATTTTCCTATATAGCTATAGCTAATCCCTCCACATTGAATTGTAAAACAAAAGAAATGGTCTATACTATTAGGGCATAATTTCAATGGCCAGCCTTCTTTATTTCTTGTTTATTAATTGAAAGGGTTTCTCTCAGGACCCATTATTAATGATGTTAATGTTTCTCGATGCTTATCTCTATAGGATTAATATATATAAACCCCTCTTTATAACAGTGCATTGAAAAGTATTAACTAAAATTAAGTATTTGTTGTGAAGATGATAATCACCAACTCAAAATCAAATCAGTCTCATAAGGATAAAACCCTGAAAGGGTTTACTGAAACAAAAGTGATGAAGACTTCAGAATCTTGCCAAATTTATATAGCTAGATCACTACAAATTTGTTGTAATAAGTTCCTTTTATTTAGTTTCAGTGTGGATTTTTCTCTTTAATCAAACAAGAAAGGAATAACATTTAAGATTTACGTAGACAAACGATGACTATAATGCAGAGAGACGTAGTGATCATAGAGTAGGTACAATATATACCAGAAAAGTAGCAGACATAAGAACCGGTCAAGCAAGCCCTGGAGATCGATTCAGTTGGTAATATCACAAGGGACAGATTTACGTTATAAGTGAAAGGAATAATTAAAACCAGAAATTAAATTGAAATAATAATAATAATGGAAATCAATTATGATAGTATAAAAAAGATCATTAATGAAGGAAGGATGGAGAGGCCCAAGTTCCCAAAGAGATTGATGTTTGATAAGAAAGAGTGGGGCTTATGCATCTTCTTTTCACAACACTTTCATCATGGCAAGCCTGAAACTGCCACCCAATCATCTGTCCCACCTCTCTTTTGCCCAAAATTAAGGCAATATAGTGTATATATATATGAAGCAAAACAATAACAATTTCTTGAGAAAAAGACACAACCTTGCTACGTGGGGCTTCTTGTTCTTCTCTCTCTCTCTCTCTCTCTCTCTCTCTCTCTCTCTCTCTCTCTCTCTCTCTCTCTCTCTAATCTTAATCTTAACAAAAAGAAAATGTGTAACTAGAAATGATTAACTACTAAATTTTCAATGAGCTTATCATAACTTGATTGCCACCCACTTATATTTTTTTTGGTCTAATCTCGATTTGCCTATGTAGCTTCACTTTATTACCATATGCTAACTTTGTAAGGACTCTTTGTTCTTATTCACAATCCAATCACTTACTACTTTTATATCAGCAAATAGATTTGCTTAATCTAAAGTGAGATTTTCATTGTTCATTTTTACATGTCAAGGTTTGCTTTTTTTTTTTTTTTTTTTTTTTTTTTTTTTTATTTATTTATATATATATATATATATTATATATATATATATATATATATATATATTACGATTAGAGTGGTGATGATCTTCAAATTTTGTCCCAAGTCACTAAAGTTTGCTAGTGTTGCTTAATTATACATACATGAACTATATGAGTGTGTTTAGTACAGAAAATATGAAGAGAATTTCATCTCTTTCAACTTCGCATTGATGCTAATAAAGTTTGCTTTTATTTGATCTTGCTTGTGTTCATTATGTCCAAATTCATGTCCTCAATTCTTCTTTAGACCTTTTATATATACAACTGGAAAAAGATATGTTTTGATAATAATAAGATCTCTACATTCTTCACACAAATGGGTAAGTAATCATTCCCTTTCTTTAATTTTCTGTGTATAAAACAAAACCATAAAGCATGTGGGAAAAAAGGAACAAAACATACAAATAAATAAAGTTGGCAAAGCCAATGAGAGAAATCCACAAATTAAATTAAAATGGAAAGTTTTGTTTCTCAAAGCTACTTTGTTTATTGATCTGGGGTTACATGAATTAATATATATAATCAAGGCACTTAAGTCTTACACCATGTTCCCCCAATTTTTACTTATTCTTAGCGATGAGAAATTAAGAAAAATCAAAATATTATGTGTAGCAAGGACAGCAACTTTAGGTGGTGAACTACCTTTTAGTGTGTGAACTGTGTTCAAATTTTAGCCTAAGTACAGATTAATTTCTCTTTATGTTTGTGCTTTGTCTTTTGACATTCAATTGATCATGGGCAATTCAACCTACAACATAATAATCAATACTTTTTTTTTTCCTTATTCTAAAAGAAGCTATTAAGATTTGTTTAGGCCTCTCCTTTCATCATTCCCTTTTAGCTAAATCAATTTGGATTTACAAAGAAAGTGGACAAGAAGCTCCAAAAAGAAGGCTGGAAAAAGACAGCATTTTACCCTACATATAAAGTTGTATTTTATTACAAAATATTCTCAACAACCTTATCAAACAGTACAAGCACACACACTTTATTTGCCTTTTATTTTTTCTCACGAGCAAATTTATAAGCACTTTTTTCATCTTATACGGACATGATACATTTAGAATTTCATTTAATAATGTTCATAATTCCAAAGTGTCTAATTTCACTAATAAAATGATAAGAAGATCCACTTAATTGGGATGAAAAAATTTAGGAAAAATCACTATGAGGTCTCAAGAAAGAAAATAATTACCAAAAAGTTTTACAATAAGTAAACAATATGCAATGACAAGTTTTAATGTAAGAAAATGAGAACAGGTTCATGATGCTCATTTGTTATTGAGATATTTGTTGGTTACATTCTTTTTTTGGAACCTCATATATAATGATTTTCTATCAAAATTATGGGGTGAATTTGAAGAAAATTCAAGAAAGAGGGTATGATCAATTTAAATTCTTTTGCATATTTTGAAAGCGCGTTAGATAAGAATGAATGTGAAATCCACTAATGTAAAGAGTTTTCCAGCATGACATGAAGCATGAAACAAAAGAAAAATTAGCAGCTAGCTAATACAAACACAAAGCTAAGCATGTCTGTCCCTACCAAAACCCCTCTTTTTCTTTATCTCCAATTTTAAAATCAAAGATCAAAAGAAGAAAAAGAAAAAAGAAAAATCCTTTGGTTGATCCCATACGAAAGATAAACAGGAGAAGCAAAGGCCCCACGTGTGGAACAGAAATTGAAGCTCAATACCATTATATAATAATATATATATAGCTTTATATGAATGTTGGGGTTCATCTACTTGGGATTCCTGCATCCTTGTGGGAACCACATCCAATTCTTTTTGATACTGAAGACCCAAACTTTTCAAGCCTCTCTGTGGGTTTGTTTTTCACTTCACACCCACTTTCTCTCCCCATCTTTTCTACCATACCACGCTCTCTAACAAAAGAAAAAGTTTTTTTTTTTGGGGGAATCCTATGCCTCCCCTCCATCCTTATATTCCCTCTTAGTTCAGCTCTTTTTGCTGTGTCCCTTTTCAGATAACAAGATTCCCATGTCATTATTGCTTTCGAGGACTCTCTCTCTCTCTCTCTCTGTGCTTGCTTCAAATTATGTTGCCATTTATGTCACTGAGAAATACACAGAAGCTTCTCTGATCTCTGCAGAAAACCAGTATTGCAATGATACAGTATTGTGACACTGTGCCTTTCTACTTATTGTGATTCCCACACATGTATATACACATCATGGGATGTGGATGTTGATGATCAGAATCATCAGAGTGCTTTTTCCAATTCAAATTCCGATAGGGTCTTAGTGGTCATGATATATAGTATCAGCTACTTAAGCCACTTACTGATAAATTTGAATTCAAAAGCTACAGTCTTGTTATTTGACTTGTTGCAGCTAGAGACAAGGACTCTCTCTGCCATAAACATTATTAGGGGAAATCCATTAACACTTAAGAGATAACATGTTATGTCATATCCCTGTCAATTTCAAGAGTCTGAAAAACATAAGCAAGAAAGTCACATGTAATAAATAAGTGGGGTCTGTTTGAGACTTGAGAATTCCAATCTCTCTGAAAAAGTGACATAAACCCACTCCCTGTGATTCCAAACGGTAGAAGTATCTTAATGGTCATGAAGTAGCATGCCACTAAATATAGGAACTGCTAGAAAATAAATTTGGGGGGTGAATTCATATAAAGAATCGACTACTAGAGCTTATTCTATTTAGACACAACAGATACACCTCACCAGAGAAAGAGAGAGAATTTCACTCAGTGTATTTCGACTCATGGTGGCCACCCCTATTTATAAATTATAGAGTGGGTGAGTAAGATATTTACGATATGAAATATCTCATATCTTGTCCACCTTTGGAATATCGAATAAGCGGTTGATATTAGGAATATCTTCCAACCACTTATAATATCTTAATTAAAATATGACCTTTTTATTCTACCCATCAAGGACGGATCCAAATTCCAACAGGAACTAATAACCAAACCGACTGTTACATGGCTAGATGATGGGATGAAGTTAGACTGCGGATTGTGAAATACAAGAACAGAATACTGTTTGATCAAATACTGAATGATTATTTAGTGTACATGGGATTGATTTTTTTGACACCAACTTTAAAGATGTATAGGTGCTTCCCAAATATTTTAGGTAGGGGGAGTGTAGGGGCCTCATGATAGATAGACCTGCAAAGCAAGTGGCAAAGAGGAACTACAAGGATGAATCACATTCTGTCATAATCCCAAATGGGTCTATCTCTCTTTATCCTCTTTCAATAAAGAAGGGGCTTATAGAGCGGGTAATGCTCTCTGCTTCTAACCATGACTTGACACCACCTCTTCTTTCTTTCTTTCTTTCTCATTGCCCCTGCTATAACCCACACACTTCTGCAATATATTCTTGTTTTTGTATCAGTATATATATGCTTATATTTTTATTATATATAGAGGGAAAAAAAAAAAGAACTTGGAACAAAAGAGTTGTTTGAAGACGGTCAAAAGTGTCAATGAAGCAGAAACACCAGTTTTTAGGTTGCTTTTGTGACATGAGGTTGGTCCCTTTGGCTGCTTTTCTTTTTTGCACTGCCCAAGTGTGTGTATCAGTTATGATATTAATAACTATTGTTGAGGAAAGTAATGGGGATGACTTAAGTGTGGGACTTTTGCACTAATTTCTTGGTCCAAAAATATTGTGGCAAGAAGCTCCTACTTATCCCAACCACTTGATTGATGTGTATATAAAAATATCATTTCTTGTAGCACTGACCTATTGACCATAATTGCTTTGAGGGTCCTATAAGCAAACAATTGTTGAATTATATACAGTTTCTATGAAAGTGACCAAGAGAATTGGCAGATTGGTAAGGCTTCAAAATTCAAAGTTTTGAAATCAGAACTGCAATACATATATCTTCAAGTTTAAGATTATGGTAAAATGTTGACTGAAAAAACACTTATAATAAGAGAAAAAAGACAAATTGATAAAGGTAAAATGACTTAATGGCATGCTTAGTATTTAAGCAGATCTTTGAAGGCATATATAGTAATTTCCAGGAAGGTGTCTCTCAAGTAAATTTTGTGTCTTTTTTCTTGTCAACCTCACCTAATTTTTTTGCAGTACAAAGAGAAATATGTGTGAGTCCTTTAGTGGATGCTAATAATAGGGAATCAGAGAATGAAGGAAATGAAATCAAAAGATGCTGCATGCAATGCCAAGAAGCAAAGAGAGGATCAAAGTGAGATTGTAAGAGGAGAGCCAAAGGGAAAGAGTGTTAGCTGTATCTAATGATTGATCCCTTTTAAAAGAAGCCCCTGTCACAGAATTTTGTCAGAACTTGGCTGAATAGAGTGGTCATTGTAATAAGAGTATAATTGAAATGTGTAAGTGGTTTTGATTGATGTTTTGTAAAGCTTTTTTGTTTTTTTTCTTGCTTTTTTATCTGAAGTCCATGTCCTCCAAATAGGGTGATTCCCACTCTATAACACCTATTGATACCATAAAGGTTCTTTTTTTTTTTTAAAGGAAAAAAAAAACACTTTGAAAGGACAGAATTTGAAGGCTCATAGTCATATTGGCATTACTTTTAACTTTTACAGAGCAATTTTATTGATTGGAGTTGAATTGAAAAGTCTTGTTATGATTATCAAATTCCTTAACAAAACTAATTAAGTAATTAAGCATTAGGCAGTGTTGATTTTGAGGCAAGTGACATAAGACCTAACAAAAACTTCCATTTTCAAAAGTCTAGGTTAGAAATAGGTAATGCACAACAGAAATATCTGACTTGAACAGAAAAATGATACACAATGAGATTGACTTTTCAAAACCAGTTTAATGTTATTCAAGTATAGGTAACAAGGGACTTGAAAACAGTAATTATATATCTTGTCTTTTAAACATTTCTTTACCAGAAAATAAAAACCAATATGTGCTTGTTCATTGATCATGACAATTTTATTTTATTTTTTTAAAAAAAGAAAGTGGATGGGGATGTGACAAAATTAGAGAACTTTAATCTGAAAATGAAGTTGGGAGGTGAAGTCAATATCATGGGATGAAATGGGGTTTCAGAAGGAAAAAAAGGAAAATGAGGGAAAATTTAAAAATTAATGCTAGTCCCTACACACTGGAAAAATGGGAACATACATAGTAAATGGCACCGACAGTACTGATAAAGGTCAAATCTTTAATCTTTGAAATGTTTCAAATGTCCATCAATTAAACATACATCAGACTATTTAGGCATTGTCTAATTTGTGTGACATTTTTGTTATTCTCTCCCTTACGCAACTTAATGAATATATTAAAAAAATATTAAAATCTGTGTCATCAACCATGTCATGCCATCGTTACAACCTCAAGCTCAAACCTATTCCCATGTGTGTGTGTGTGAGTATTAACTTAGTGGTTATTGGTAATTTTCTTTATTTCTTGGGATAGACAGTTAGTTCTGATAACGCATCAAGGATATGTAGAAATTGCATATATAAAATTTTATCAGCCAAAATTTTTGTTTTAAAATTGTATATTTTGGAGTGAAAATTGATGAGAAAATAAGAGGTGTATGTAAGAAAAGGCACTGGAGCCCAATGATAAATGACAGAACAACCAAACTCAATGAGAGAAATTTTCGAGCCCAAGTGACATGTGCAGGTCAGCCAAACTTCAAAGAATTTTCAACATTACCAAAAACAAAAAACAAAAACAGAATTTTCAACAATTTTTTTTTAAAATTTTTTCTGAATGCAAGCCTAAAGCCCAATGATAAATGAGATCATAGCCGAACTGAATGTAATTGTGGAGCCCAACAAAAGTCTACAAATATATATATGTATTACCATTTTGATCTCATTTATAAGGCAGATAAAGAAGTTTTCCTTGTCCTAATTATCGGCCATATCATTAATTTTTTTAACATTAGTTTATACTTTTACCCCTAATGAAATGTTGGTGCATGTTATTTAATTTTTAAAAAATAGGGTTAAGGTGCATAAAAAAAATAGGCGTGTCTTATCTCCAGAGAAGCGTAAGTAGAAATGTTTTTTTTAGGTGCGAAAGTGATTATGTGGTTCAAACAAATTATGTGCAAAAATAGCGTTTGACCGTTAAGTTTGACTTTTTTGCTGTTGGGCGATGACGTGGCATTTCAAATATTTTTTTTCAATTATCCTTTTAGTATCGGTCAATACCTGAAATATTTTTTCAAGATCATAAAATAATTTTTCAAAATTATGAAATATTTTTTTGTACCAATCAGTATCCTGAAAATACTTTTTAGTACCAGTCATTACCCTGAAATATTTTTTTCAGTATCCTTTTAGTACCGGTCAATACCTGAAATATTTTTTTAAGATCATAAATTTTTTTTTTGAACCTTTGAAATGCCACGTCATCGTCTAGTCAGCAAAAAAAGTCAAACTTAACGGTCAAACGCTATTTTTACACCTAATTTATAACCACATAATTACTTTTGCACCTAAAAAAAACATTTCTTCTTTGGCGCTCATCGGAGAAAATCACACGTATACATTTTTGCACCTTAACCCTAAAAAATAATATATATATATATATATATATTTATTAGGGCCAATCAAACAAGTTGAAAAGTGACTTATAATAGGTAACCAATTGGTATCATTATTTAAATGAATTAATATATTTAAATAAAGGGAAAACTAATCAGTCCTTATAATTTTAAATAGTTTCTAATTCAATTCTTATACTTTGACTTGCATACAATTTTGACTTAGTTGTATTTCAGTCCTTAAACTTTGACTTCTAACAACTCAGTCCCTATAACTTAAACCATTTTATAATGTATAGCAAGAAAAATTTGAAATATGCGTTGTTTGAGTCATGAAGAACCTCAATTTTTTTTTTAAAAATGCAAAGGATCGGAATTGATGAAGAACATGCACATTTATTTATTGAAATAAGTCAAATAACAAAGGGACGGTGTACATGCGTGTTATAGGGTTCAACGTACATAAACATGAAAATAGGAAAGCACAAGACTTCAATACTAAAAAGGGGAAAAGTAGCAGCACATTTTGTAACACTTCCTTAAAGAAGTGTCACAGCTTCTACTTTTTTTTTAAAAAAAATAAAAAATAAAAAAATTTAATACTGGTCTTCTGTAGTACTTGCTTCTATAGCAGCCACTGAATTAATATATATATATATATATATATATATATATATATATATATATATTTATATATTTATATTTTTCGAACAAAAAAAAAATATTTTTTTAAATAGTGGCCTTCTGTAGTGCTTGCGTGGCCATCATGCAAGCGTAATAGGGCCCGTTTGGGATAGCAGTGGGAGAAGTGACTTTTGTTTTTGATGGACTTTTCCTGATGGATTTTTTTTTGATGTGATTTGTGTTTGGGATAGCAGTAGCAGAAGTGACTTTTGTTTGTGAAGGGAACTTATTTGGCATAGCTTTTAAAAAGATAGATAAGATGGAAAATGATTGAAAAGGGTATGAATCAAATTCACACACACACATATGTGTTGTATAAAATGTGATAATTTGGGATTAAAAATTAAAAATAAATATAAATTTGCTAAATAAAATAGTAAAATTAACATTAAAAAAATTACAACACAAAAGCCTATATCAAAATTTCATATTTTTCATGTGAGACTCGAGTAACATATACATTCATCCACATGATAGCATTTTTTCAATAGTCAGCCACATAGAGAACGAAATGCAAGAAACAGGGCACAAAAATGCAACTTTAAAAAAAGAAAAAGAAAAAGAAAAGAAAAGAAAAGAAAAGAGCCAACAGGAAGAAGAAGCCCTCTAAAGCAACATTAAGAAAATTTATAATATTGAACAAGAACTGGAAAGAAGATGGCGATAGAATTGGAAAATTTATTGTTGGACTTTCTGGATCAACTGGGCATTGGTAAACATGAATTTGAGAGAAAATAACCTCTATTACTCACAAGAATAGATTACAAAACTCATATAAAAAAAAACTCTCAAACAAGGATCACTCTCTAGGATCACTCTTGTTCTCACTCTTCTTGGTGATGAACACCGATTTTCGAGATGCTTTACAAATGAGGTATCCACCTCTATTTATAGTATGAGTTTTGGGGTAGGTGAGGTGTGAACAAGGGTGGTTGGTGGAGGCCGCTTCAACAATGGTGGCTGGTTGGTGGAGGCGCTTTCAACAATGGTGGTTGGTTGGTGGAGGCCGCTTCAACAATGGTGGTGGAATATTCAAAAACCTACGGAGGGTGGTGGAAGTCTTCAATTCTCCCCTCCAGCCCATATCTCGAAGAAAAACATTCCGGCTATGTTTTCGCATAACTCTAGCTTCTCTCGAGTCACCACCTTCGTCATCATGTCTGCAGGATTCTCCTTCGTATGGATCTTTACTAGTCTCAACGGTTGTCGATCCATTACCTCGCGTATCCAATGATAGCGAATATCAATATGTTTTGTACGGGAATGGTACATAGAGTTCTTGCTCAAATCTAGAGCACTCGACCATCACAATGTACCTTATACTCATTTTGCTTGATTCCAAACTCTTGGAGATAACGCTTTAGCCACAACATCTCTTTTCCGGCTTCGGCGCGGCAATGTATTATTCACATTTGTGGACAAAGCAACGCACTTCGTAGTCGTGATCGCCATGAAACACTCCCCCCGCAAAAGTATAAATGAATCCGAAGTAGATTTTCTACTATCAAGATCTCCGGCCATATCTCGCATCGTATAGCCTTCCAAGATTGGATCGGCTCCCCGTAACAAAGACATAATTTCAATGTACCCTTAAGGTATCCGAGAATCCACTTTACGCCTCCCAATGCTCTTTCCGGGGTTGGAGAGAAAACGACTCACCTTTCCACTGCGTGAGCAATATCGGGCCTCGTACACACCATAGCATACATCAAACTTCCGACCGTTGAAGAATATGGTACAAGACGACATCTCCCAATCTCTTCCTTGGATGAGGGACACGATCTCTTGCTCAACTTGAAATGGTTGGCCAATGGAATGCTAACTGGTTTGGCATTGTTCATATTGAACCGTTCAAGTACTCGTTCAATATACTTCTCCTGAGATAGCCATAACCTCCGTTTTTCCCTGTCTCGGGTGATTTGCATTCCCAATATCTGTTGAGCTGGTCCTAAGTCTTTCATGTCAAAAGACTTAGAAAGTTCCTTCTTCAGCTGGCTGATCTTCGTTGCGTCTTTCCCCACGATCGAATATCGTCTACATATAGTAGAAGAGCAACGAAATTTCCATCGAAAACTTCGAATGTAGACACACTCATCTCGCTGCAGTTTTCTTGTACCCTTGACTCACCATGCACGAGTCAAATTTCTTGTACCACTTTGTCTAGGTGCCCCCGGACCGTACAAGCTTTTCTTGACTTACAAACGAGGTTATCCCCCGAAACCTCAAAACCTTCGGCTGCTCCATGTAGATTTCTTCTTCTAAATCTCCATGAAGAAAAGCTGTCTTCACATCCATTTGTTCAAGCTCTAAGTTCATACTTGCGACCAATCCAAGTATGACTCTAATTGAAGTCATCTTGACTCTCGGTGAAAAAATCTCATCAAAGTCGATCCCCTTCTTCTTTGGAATCCTTTGACTACCAACCGTGCTTTGTATTTCACCACTTTTCCACCGCCATCTTTCTTCGCCTTGAACACCCATTTATTTTTCGGTGCCTTCTTCCTCGTGGAAGTTCTACGATCTCATAAGTTTGATTTTTCTGCAGAGATTCCATCTCGTCTTGCATTGCGAGCAACCACTTTGTTTTTGTCCTTATGAGATCGCTTCATGGAAACTCTCCGGTTCTCCATCCTCGTAAGTAGAAGGTATTCGGATCTCGGATATCTTCTCGACGGAATCGACCTCGTTCGGATCTACGAACTTCGGAGCAATTTTAGGAAATCCACCATCATCTTGGCCTTGTGATGGTTGGAACGTCTGGCGGCCTGGGGTTGTGGCTCCCCGCTCAAAGACCGTCATCTTCCTCATTGTCTTCTACTTACGGCATTTCTTCGGCACTATATCATCATTTCTCACGAATGATTCCGATGTTGCCTCCGGCACCCGAAGAGCAACATTTGTCTTCCGAGATATTGTGGGCTTTTCAATATCTTCTATTGTCCGGCTTTCATGGAACACCACGTCCCTACTTACGATTACCCTTTTTCCTTAGGATCCCATGTCTGTATCCAAACTCTTCATTTCCATAGCCTATGAATATGCATGGAGTGGTCCTTGCATCCGGCTTCAACCCGAGCTCTTTGGATACATGTGCGTACGCTAAACACCCAAATACTCTCAAGTGGGAGTATGATGGATCCTTTCCGGACCAAAGTTTCTCGGGAACTTCAAAATCCAATGGTGCGATGGAGATCGGTTGATCAAGTAACAAGCGGCTCGATCGCTTCTCCCGAATGGCTTTGGCGGCTTAGCCATACCGAGCATGCTCCGAACACGTTCCATAATTGTTCGGTTCATTCTTTCAGCTATACCGTTGTGTTGAGGGGTGCGTGGGACCGTCTTCTCATGTCGAATGCCATATGATCGCAATAGGCATTGAAGCGCACGGAGGAGTATTCACCTCCATTGTCGGATCGAAGACACTTCAACTTCTCTCCTGTCTCACGTTCTACCATGACATGGAACAGTTTGAAGTAATCAAATACCTGGTCCTTCGTCCGCAAAAAATACACCCACACCTTTCGAGAAGCATCATCGATGAACGTCGGGAAGTATCGGTTGCCGCCGAGTGATTCAACCTCCAAGGGACCGCAAACATCGAGTGTACCCGGGATCGAGCAACTCGATCTTCTCGTTGAAGAGGAATTAAACGAGACTCTATCGCTTACCAAACAAACAATGATTGCAAGGATCTAGTGCGGCGTCCTTGTCTACATTGATAAGCTCCTTCTTTACTAGGGTAGACAACCCTTTCTCACTCGTGGCCGAGTCTCGGTGCCCAGATTTTGTGACGCCTCCTTTTCGCAACGTTGAGGCCGTCGGTGCATATCTTCACATGAGTCTTGTATAGCGTGCCACAAATATGTCCTCGAGCGACTATCATAGCGCCTTTTGACAACTTCCATGTGCCTTTCGAAGTGACTATCATAGCCCCGTTTGTCAAGAACTATTCCGACAATAGATTCAGCCGTAAAGGTCCGGCACATGGCGGACATCCTTCAAAGTGATTGTGCTCCGGAACTTGTCTTTATCTCGAACATCACCAATTCCGACAATCCTGTGGAACCGGAATTTCCCATTTTCACGGCTCCAAAGTCACCGGCTTTGTATGTTGTGAAGTATTCCTTGTATGGAGTCACGTGGTAGGGACATTGCGCAAAGTATCTACCACCCATTCCGTGTCTTCTCGTGAGACGTGAAGGCATGTCTCATCTTGGGTTGAACAATAAGCTACATCACCGGAGATAGTAACTAATGTTTCTCCACCCTTGTTCTTCGCCGCG
This sequence comes from Acacia melanoxylon, assembly GCA_019022615.1. Classification (NCBI taxonomy): domain Eukaryota; kingdom Viridiplantae; phylum Streptophyta; class Magnoliopsida; order Fabales; family Fabaceae; genus Acacia; species Acacia melanoxylon. The sequence continues at coordinate 3,949,538 of JAFJYJ010000052.1, forward strand.
AACCGCTCTCGGTCTTGCTCCTTTTTCCATTTGTAGCAGATTCTTCTTCATATGTCCTTCTAATCCACAATGATGGCGTTATAAGATGGTTTTCTACCATCAATGGACTGCCCCCGCTCTTGCTTCGCCTCTCGATTTGTTATTACTCTTCTTTTGTTGCCTCCCCCGTTCTCTCGTGACAAGGGCATGGGTCCGATCCGTGCCCATGTCCTTTCTCCTTGCTTCTTCACTTTGAATAGGGCATCCTTGACCATTGACATGGTAAGTTTGCCATTTGGGGCCGAGTTCTTTGAGTGACACGACCAGCGTTTCCCAACTATCGGGAAGGAACCGAGTAGTAGCAACGCCTGAACTTCATCGCCAAGTGGCATATCTACGACGACAATTTGGTTGACCAAGCTCGGAACTCATTTGGTATGCTCTAAGAATCGAAGTTCCACTTTTAAGCTTCATGTTGACTAAACGCCTCATCAACGAGCTTTATTCCGAGCGGTCTTGGCCTGGTACATATCCTCCAACTTTTCCGGAGGGCATATGCGTCTGTTTCTTGTGCAACATGGTGGAAGACACTATGATCAATCCATTGACGGATTTGACCAATAGTTTTTCGATTTGATTTCTTCCACTCTAACTCCTTGGCGGGATCGGGATTTTTACCCATCAATTCTATGGGATCAAACAAATCTTTACAGCTTAGGAGATCTTCCATCCGAGGTCTCCACGGCGTGTAATTTGTGGCGATAAGCGTAATCATTGCTCCGAAAGATGATGTTGACTCTTACGTGGACATTATCACCTTACAAATAATTTTTCAACACGATCGGGGTTGAATCTTTAAAAATGGAGCTCACCGTTACGTGCGGAACGGTCAAAAAAGATGGAATTGACACTACGGGGTCAAAATTCCACTCTAGGGGCAAAACAGCAATTTTGAAAACTTTGAGGACCAAACTGCAATTTTCGGAAAGATCGGGGTCAAACTGGAATTTCGGAAAGATCGGGGTCAATATGAAATTTCTGAATATTTGGGGACCAAACTGAAATTTTAAAAAATTGAGGGGTCTTTCTTCAATTTCCGAAAAACTGCAAATTCCGGTGAGGAACAATATTCCCGGTCGTCTTCTCCGGCGGAACTCGGTGAACAGTGTCGTCTTCTCCGGCGAACTCCGGCAAGGTTGACCAAACTTTGACCGTGATTTCGGGCTCGTTTGAACTCCGATTAGGTCGCCGTTTGGTGCGTTGGACTCGTGTCGATGAGACGAATCCAATGGTGCACTCAGAATTGGATTTTGAGTAAAACTCAGAAAACCCAAATTCGTCCGGTGAACCAAAAAACTCAACCAACACCTCTAACCAAGCTCGATACCACTTGTTGGACTTTCGGATCAACTGGGCATTGGTAAACATGAATTTGAGAGAAAATAACCTCTATTACTCACAAGAATAGATTACAAAACTCATATAAAAAAAAACTCTCAAACAAGGATCACTCTCAGGATCACTCTTGTTCTCACTCTTCTTGGTGATGAACACCGATTTTCGGATGCTTTACAAATGAGGTATCCACCTCTATTTATAGTATGAGTTTTGGGGTAGGTGAGGTGTGAACAAGGGTGGTTGGTGGAGGCTGCTTCAACAATGGTGGCTGGTTGGTGGAGGCTGCTTCAACAATGGTGGCTGGTTTTATTCAAAAACCTTCTGGAGGGTGGCTGGAAGTCTTCATTTATAATACTAAACAAGATCCTTTCCAAAATTTAGCTTGAAAAGACGAAGGCATTGCAAGGCGTTACCTTTTGTTGATGTAAAATGTAAGTAAGGTGGGGCTATAATATCTGAATTAAAATTCAGATTCATATGCACGCAAAAATTAATAAAAACCTGGCAGAGAAAATTAGTTTGAAACAGACAAAATACTTTGTTTTTTAATCAGTGAATTCTTACGTAATTCATTGTTGTAGATTAAGTATATAACAGAGCCACCTCGGGTTTTAATATAAAATCTCATTTTATATGATATTAAGAACCAGATTAGTATTATATGACAAGAAGGATAACATATAGGGCATATGAGTTGGTTGGGCAGCAAGTTAATTACATGGGAACAATGGCAAAAGTGATCTTAATTAGCAAATAATGATATAATGCATGTAATAATATAAAAAGGAGGAAAAGAAGCACAAAAGAGGAGATGAGAGGAGAGAGGCACGAATTGGGGAGGGCTGGGATGGTCATTTAATAAATGGGGCCCACTTGTGAAATTGATGGAGAAGAAGCTGATGGGATAATAAGCTCCATGATGTAGGGCTCGTTTGGGATAGCTTTGGTAGAAGTGACTTTTATTTCTGATGGACTTTTTCTAATGTGATTTGTGTTTGGGATAGCGGTGACAGAAGTGACTTTTGTTTCTAATGGATATTTGTTTGGCATAATTTTAAAAAGATAGATGAGATGAAAAATGACAGAAAAGGACATGAAACAAATTCATATATATGTAATATATATGTTGTATAAAATGTGATAATTTAGGATAAGAATTAAAAATAAATATAAATTTACCAAATAAAATAGTAACATTACCATATTGATGGGAGGGGACAGTCATTTTACATATTTTATAAATAGGGCCCACATATGCAATTGATGGGAAACCAGTTTTTTTTTTTTTTGATAAATAAAGGTTTTGGAGGGGTTCGACATCAGTACCCCACCAAGGCCAGGGCACGGCCCCGGGCTCTATGAGCACTTACTATCCCATTTGATGGGATAATAAGTCCATTAGGTGGTATTGCCAAACAGGCCCGTAGTTTAAAAAAAAAAAAACCTCATCAAAGCATGAAGACTATCAAATAAATAATTGACCCAAACACTCAATTTTTTTTTATGGACTTATTATCTCATCTGATGTCCATTAGATGGTTTACCAAGCAGGCCATAGAAGCTGCTATTTTTTTTTTTAAATGACGAAAAGCATAAAATAAAACCCCAAACCCTAGTTTTCTACTTTACTCCCCACCAACAAAACCCTTTCCCCTTCATCTTTATATCATTGATCAATTATCAAAAAAAAAAAAATATCATTGATCTTTCCGTCGATTTTTTTGTGTTTTTACTCTTCTATCTTTTGGATCAAAGAGCTTGGTATCTTCATCATCAACCCCGGCTTCTTTTCTCCTCGTTCTTCACCCCTGCTTCTTTGTTTGGTCTGTGAATTGCAGAAATTTTCCATCTTCATCAAATACCACCCTCCACCATTGCCACCGCCCACCACCGCCTTCATCTTTGGCATGAATCTTTCTCCATGGCATCTCATTTCGTCTCCGCCCTCTGTCACTCCGGTCTCAGGCATTCTCTCTCGCGGTTACCATTCTCGCCTTCGCTTAAGACTCAACTACTCAGCCTTCGTCTTGTCTCAGACCGCTCTCTACCTCAATCTCCCATAAGATCTAGGGCTCATTTGTCTTCTTTTTTGTGCCAGAGGCAAAGATCATTTTTCGATGTGTTTCTATTTCTTTTTGTTATGCTAGATCTGGTTTTGGTGTTCTTTGTACTTGATTTGACATGACTCTTTGGCTGATATGGCGATGGAGACCGCCCTGAATATGGATACAAGTAACGGTGGTGGAAGCTACATAGACGGAGACCATCATGAGGGTGGATAATAAAAAATACAACTGGTGTACTCTTTTTTTTTTTTTTGAAAAAAAAGGACTACGCAAGAGCCATAGCAAGTGTGTGTGTGTGTGTTTTTTTTTTTAATAAAAAAAAAATAAAAATAAAAAATAGAATACAAGTTGTGGCACTTATGGAAGCGCTAAAACTTGTTTTTTAGCGATGACGACATATGTGGCCCTTCCTCTATGGGCCACGGATATTTAAAAAAGAAGCGTTATAACTTCTATTTTCTGAAGTAGAGTTTGTTTATTTGGAGAAGCAAATAATAGCTTTTAAACAGGGGAATTGACCAAAATAATACAGAAAAAAAAAATTACCGGATTAAAGCAGATTGGAAATATTTTACCAAAGTAATGCAGTTAGTGGCGCATAACAACCTCACGGGACTAATGGCGCAAAAAACGTTCACGCCACTGACACATACTGACAAATTTTGTGTCAGTGGCGTGGAAAACATCCACGCCACCTGGTGACTAGGTGGTGTGGAAAATATCCACGCCACCTGTGACTAGGTGGCGTGGATAACATCCATGCCACCTAGGCGTGGATAATGATATAACCAAATTGTACCGCGTAAAAGTGTTTCTAATAAGTTATACAAATCCCAAAAACATTTTTTTATACAGATCCCAAAATCAATACTGTTGTTATAACCAAATTGTAGGTGTATAACAAATATATAGATCCCCTGTATTGGGATCTGTTGTTATAACCAAATTGTACCGCGTAATCTTTTAAAAGACGTTCTTAATGAGTTATTTCAGCTCCATGCTTTCTTTCTTTTGACTTCAAATTAAATGAAGTAGAGCTTTTTAAATTATTCCATTTTTTTATCATTTATTATTTTTATTATTATATTAATATTAATTTTTTTATATTTAATATTAATTTAATTATTTATATATATATATATATGTGGAATCAGACCCACTTAGTGGGTGTGATTCCATATATCATTATCCACGCCACCTAGTCACAGGTGGCATGGATGTTTTCCACGCCACCTAGTCACTAGGTGGAGTGGATGTTTTCCACGCCACTGACACAAAATTTGTCAGTATGTGTCAGTGACGTGAACGTCTTTTGCGCTATTAGTCCCGTGAGTCTGTCATGCGCCACTAACTGCATTACTTTGGTAAAATGTTTCCAATCTGCTTTAATCCGGTAAATTTTTTTTTTCTGTATTATTTTGGTCAATTTCCCTTTTAAACATCATCATCATCAGGGTTCAGCAGCAAATTAAAAGAGAAGATTATTGGGCAGCTGGTGGACGAGGAAGAGATCCAAAGGGACCAAACATTAATGACAAGCTTCTCTCCCTCCTTGCAGTGATCGCCGATGTACCATTTCTGGCCGACGCTTCTCAAAATGATGATGTCGATTCCACTTCTTGACCCACCACCGCCTGCTAGAATTCTGCAGCTCCGGAACGAAGCTTAGTCCACTTGGTACGCATGATCCTCAGCTCTCCACCCACATACCTGAACATCACACACCATTCAATATCAATATACTCCCTCAGGTCTTTAAGATAATACATATTCTGTGAGTTTTATCTTGGTCTTGTAATTTTTATATTTGTCAATTTTTTCTTAATTTACCCTTGTTAATGTTTCTCTAATAATAATAATCAAGGAGGACGGGAAATTAAAGAAGATGATTTGGATATTTTAGAAAATTCATCTTAACTAACTTTTATAATGTAATCAAATTAGGAAGATGATTGAGGTGGTTTAGATATTAGATTTTCGAGTTTTATGCCTAAAAATTCTTAAAAGGAAATAGACACACACCAAGGGCGTCACCAGCACCAAAGTCCTTATTTGCAGCCCAAGCATGATAATCAACTCCGAGACGCCATCCATTGTCGTCTCCGACGAAGTAGTAGACCTTTGCCGCCATGACAATGCTTAGCAATAGGACCACAATCATCATGGCCACGCCCATTCCCCCGAAATTTTTTTAAAAGGAAAGTTTTAAATGCATTAAAAAATAAAAGAATATAAACAAAAAAAATATTCATGAAATCAAGTGAATACTGATGATGTAATAAGATAGACAATTATTTTACAAGCATGTCATTTAAAAAAGTAAGGCTAAATCTTTGTTAGAAATGTAGCTACATAAATTATAATGAATGATGGACACTCAATAAGTTCAAGTACATATATTTTAATAACAAAAGTATATTACAATAAAAATAATTATAATGTCATCTTTTTAGGCCTTATTTTTTGTAATTCAATCATAATTACCTTATTATCAATACTATTAAATACATTTTTTTCAATATAAGGCACTAAACAATCATTCAATCATTCATCATCCATCCAATTACGAAGTGCAGTCTTGATGTATTAAGGGTGGACAATCATTCAAACATGTATCAATTATTTTATTTTATTTTTTAAAAAATCCCCAATTCAAGGGTGGGAACTTGCCCCCTTGTCTAATACCTAGATCCGCCTTTGGCCACGCCTGAAACACTAGGGCTCTTCATTTTTTTTTAATGTGTGCATGAGATTAGTGAGATATATATATATATATATATATATATATATATATATATATATATATATCACGAATCTATACTTAGTTATTTTGAACAAACGCTTTGTCTTTGTATATCTGTCCTCCACGACCTGTGTATAGACACTACAACAAAACCCATATTAGCCACGGAATTTACCCACGGAATTCCGTGGGTAAAATGTTTCCGACGGACCAAAAGGCGTCGGTAAAAATGCCGTGGAAAATCAATTTACTGACGGAAAAAAATTCCGTCGGTAAATTTCCCACGGATTAGGGATGGAAAATTTCCGTCGGTAATTACCCACGGAATTTTCCGTGGGTAAGTAGAGACGGGATTCCGTGGGTAATATCCGAGGGTAATTAGCGACGGAATTCCGTGGGTAATTAGCGACGGAATTCAGTGGGTAATTAGAGACGGAATTTCGTGGGTAATTTTCGTGGGTAATCAGAGACGGAATTCCGTTGGAAAATTAGAGTCAGAATTCCGTGGGTAATTTGATCAAATTTTCTATCAATTTTATTTTTTTATTTTTTTACTGAACGTATTTTTAGGCCGTTTTTTTAATAATAATTAAAATGCACTCAAACAAGAAAATAATCATATAGATAGAAAGCTGAACAAGTTCAAAGCACATATTCATATAAATGTCACAATTTAAAGTCACTACAAGGGCAAATAGAAATATTCCAAGTTAGTTTTTACAAAAGCAATAAAAATATTCAACTATCATTTTCATTTTCATTGTCTTTGTCTTGAAGGGGAGTCTCATCATATATTCCCGTGTCATGCATATCTCGGGTGGTAGATTATAAAGAGTAAATATCACAGGCCAACAAGAATATTGCTTCCCAGATTGCCCAAACGGCGTAAAGCCATCTGAACACAAGCCAAGCCTCACATTTCTTGGATCATATGCAAAGTCCGGATATGTTCTATCAAGAACTTTCCATGCTTCACCATCAGACGGGTGAGAGAGAACATTAGAAGCTCGACGATTCTCATAGTGCCATCTCATTTCCTTTGCCGTTTTTTCAGAAGCAAATAATCTTTGCAATCTTGGAATGAGAGGTAAGAAAAACAATTGCTTCCTTGCAACTTTCTTTTTTCTTCCACGAGACTTGCTAGCGGAATATCTATCCTCACAACAAAACTTGCATTGGGTGGCGTCAGCGTCATCTTTATAATACAACATACACCCATTCATACAACAATCAATCTTCTTATAATCTAGACCTAGCTTAGACACCAACTTCTTTGTTTGGTACAAGTCTGGAAGCATAAGGGTGTCTTTAGGTTGTGTCCTCCTCATGAGTTGGGAAACTAAATTAAAGGCATCTTTGAGACATGTTATTTGTTGCCTTAATACTTAATAATTGCAATGTTGTGGAAAGCTGAGATTCTTCACAACCTTCCCATAACCGTTGTTGTGCAGCATGTAACATGTCATAAAATTCTCTTGCGTTACTATTTGGCATCTCTTCAACACCTTCATTAAAGTTCTCCCAAAAACTTGGCCCAGCTGCATCCATCACCATCGTCTCATACTGACTTGGATGGTTTTCAAATGCCCCCTGTGGGGAATGTGAGCCACCTGGTATTGAAGACATGGACCGATGATTTTCTCCTCGTGTTTCACCATGACTAGTCCATACATAATAGTCCAGCATGAAACCCTTCTTATAAAGGTGCACCTTCACCTCATCAAACTTCAGATAATACCTACTTTTACATTTCACACATGGACACCTAAGCTCTCCCCATTTTTGAGAATAAGGTGATTGATATACGTATGCAAGAAACTCATCAACACCTTGCTCAAACTCTTCCGTCACCCATTTAGTACTCGGATTAATTCTATTATACATCCATCTTCGATGTTCTGGGACTTCTTCCATTCTAAAAAGCAAGCATTCTATTTTAGAAGAGGAAAAAGCAAATGTTCAAGTCGGAATGTTTATGAATTGAGGCATGCAAACCAAGGGTAAGATTTGATGCTTGACTTAGAAGAGGAAAAAGCAAATGTCATGCAAAAAGTCAAGCCACATGTGCAAGTCAAAATGTTTATGAATTAAAATCAATACAAGAAACCAATTCTTGTCTAGAAGCAAAGAAAAATCCTTAAAACTTGTCTTTACACAAGGCTAGACACTTTTTTGGGTGATATGGTTGAATTCAGAATGAGGTGTTTAAGTCCTATAACTAAATCAGGCATTTTTTTTAATCCACTAGTTTTTTATTCCTCTTATCTAAATTGGTCATTCTTTGCATTTCTAAAACATATTCAGAAACCTTTAACTAATATTCAAGCAAAGCTACATCACATTCAGGAAATTACCGTATGCGATTAAGCGAGCGGAATAGGAGGAACAGACTTTTGGTACAGTGAAAACTCCAAAGAAACCCGAGTAGTCGAAATATATCGATGTGTCGGTTGGAAAATGGCAACAACAAAAAACATGCTAATAATCCACCCAAAAAAATTCGGTGAAATAGTGAAAAAAACCATCTTTGATATATTTTTAATTACTCAAACAATTTTTTCCCCAAAACTTAGTCTACATAATTGTTTTAGAACATAAAAATATATTTTAGAATTAAACAACCCCTATATCTTTATTTTAATGATTCTGTTATCCCTAATATAAATTTGCAGCTAGACTTGCTTTCAAAAATATCCTTCTAGCTGTAACTTTTGTTGCAATAAAGCAAGACTTTTTGATATAATTAATACTCATTTTAGTTAATTTTTTTTTTTGCCCAAATCATTTTAGTTAATTAAAGGCTTAAAATTAGAAGATAAAAACAGAAAGAAAGAACTCAGTTATGCATAATAGATATATATTTTGGTGCATAACCACATCTTTTTTAGAAGTTAAATTTCTCAACTGATCTTACTCAACAACAAAAAATGTTATAAATCAATCAAAAGTAAACTTACCGAATTTGGCCAATTTCCAAATGGTTATGGAATTACCACATCTGGCTAAAACAAAGAGCAAAAGCATCAACCGCACATTACATAGGTTTTGGTCAAAATTTTCAATTTGGCAGTGATTCTTTCATTAGACCTCCAAAAGTATGAAAAAAACAAAATTTGAAGTAACATGCAGCTCACACACATGGATGTTTAACATGTTCTTATAAAACACTCTTTTCAAAACTTTGCAGGAAATGACAAGGGAATGAAATAATGTAATGGGTGAGTAGAGAGAATATTAATTACCCTCTTATAAAACACTTTTTTTTTTGGGTAACAAAGGCGCAATAACCCTTCTCAATTAAACATCAGCAACAAATCTGGGGCACGCAGCCCCTGTACAATCACTAAACAGCAAAGACACTAAAAACTGAGGAGGCTCATCAAACACAACTTTGAACTCCTCCTGATCACAGTTAAAATTAGCCATGCATCAGCACATGAATTCCCCTCTCTAAACACATGAACAAATTTAACTCTGCTGAATCTTTTAACAACATCACTGATGTTGTAATACCCTGAAAATCATATTTATGATAAGTATCATATTTCGATAAATAATACCTATTGGAAATAGGTGAATATAGGGTCTAAAATAATAAGTTTTAATTATCTTATTTTCTAAGGTAATTACTGTGAAAATTAGAAAAGAAAAAGAGCTAAAATCCATGAAAAATATATTTTAATAAGGCGAGAAAATGGCCTAGAAAAATTATGATAAATACCATATGATAACGAGATCTTTGATAAAAACTTGGGAAATATGTTATCTTTAATTTTAGGAATTTTTGGGATTATTTCCCTGGAAAATAAATGAGCATAAATAAAATATTATTAAAAAGCACTTTATGCCCCTTTATTTTTAATATTTAATATAGGATATAAAATACCAATGTCAATTCAATAGTCATGAGATAATAATTTATCCTAAATCATAAAATTATCAACAATTAGTAAATGACTAATTAAGTAATTATTGGCTAATTAATTAGATTATGGTATAAATAAATAAATTAGTAAATAATTAAATTAAAAGAGAAATTTCGAAATTAATTAATAAAAAAATAAAAAAATAAAAAAATTATAATCAATAGAAATACCTGATGGCTAAGTAGGGATGGATAGAAATAAAATCCAACCTCAAAATATAGAAACAAAGTCGAAACATCCTGGACTTGTTATGAACAAGTGAAATTTTATCCGGAGTGACTGTCTCCGAGGTCGATTACGAAACCAACAGGTATTTAAGACACGGGGGGTAGGAGAGAGAAAATGCAGATAGGGAAAAAAGAGGCAATACAGAAACAAGTAGTTGCCGCGAATTAGGAATCTAGTGTCTTGAGTCGAACGTATTTCAAACCGGTGGATTTTTTGTCTAGACGGGGTGCTTTCGGAATTTAATTCCGTAACGGAGGGCGTCTGTCCTAAAATGTTCAGCGAGATAACGGAATACCCTTAATGGAATCATAAATTTCATTAATCCACATATTTTTAAGGAGGAAGTATAGACCTTCGTAACTCTGTTTGTCGGATTTTGAGATTCGTCAAGATTACGCGATTCGGACACGATCGGGGAACTTTATCGGTAAGTCGGCAAAGATGACATCATCCTCTTCTAGAAGGATGACATAAGTGGGACATGTGGAAGGTCAAGATGGTGCCACATGGCGAAGTGCGATCCGACGGTTGAAATCGATCCGAAGACATTTGATGAAATTCCCACCTTGTCCCTCATTTCTTCTATAAATAGCAAGCCCTCCCCTTCTCATTTCTTCACCCCAAAAACACAGCCTAGAGAGAGGTTTTAGAGAGAGAAGCTCTGAAGAAAGTCTGAGCAAAGTCGGGGTAAGTTCTTCGGTCCCTGGTCTTTAGTTTCGGTAGTTTCTTTCGGTAGATATAGTAGGAATGCTAGATTTATCTTTAATTTTTCAAGATAGTCTAGATATCATATTTAGGGGTAAATATGATATATATTTCGAAAATATGATGAGGAAAAGATCGGCAAAATTTTGGAAGATTAGAGTCAAAGTAACGAAGTTCGCGAAATTCCGCCGATTAGGGGGTCGGGGCAAAATGGTAATTTGTACCTAAAATGCCTGTTATGATGCTGAATGTTGATAAATATCATCATTATAAGATATTTGAATTAATCGTCATTGTCGTACCGTTGTTGCTTGCTTGTCGCCATTGTCGAGAAAATACCATTTTTCGCAAAACGTGCCGTTCAGTCAACGAAGGTACGTTCGCGTCTTGTAACACTAGCTCTAATGTTTATTATATGATTGTTGTGTAGTAGTGTACGAGGTTATGCTATATACACGGTATGTTACATACGAGGTTATGTCACATACGAGGTTATTATTGTTGTATCATACAAGGTTATGTTACATACGTGGTTATTATCTTGTATACGTGGTTATGTGATTTTAATCATACATCTGTTGTGGACTGTTGTATTGATGTCGTGTATATGTAGTCGTATTTAAGCATGAGGTTAACGTTACCCGAGATCCAAATTGCAATTGGATCTCAGCTCTTATCATAGCGTCAGGTTCAGAAGAACCAAGGACCGAGGAGAATGGCGAGCAGGTCGTACAGAGTCCCGGCTGAAGACTTTCTTCTGTTGTTATTCATTTTGAAAACTTTCGGTCAATGTACCACTTCTGTAAATCAGCCAGACTTAAGGCAATTTGAATAAATGTATCAGTTACTCAATTGCTCCGATGCTCTACTCTGATGAAAAAAAATATATACTGCTTTTGGAAATGAGATGTTACAGATGTTAACCATCTAAAAGGGTCAAAATTAATGCCTGGATAAAATAATCAAACAGCAATTTATATAATCACAACTTACAAGATAGACGTTAATTTGAAAACAGAAAGAATTAGCAATTATCATGAATCATAAATCTACCATCTTTTTATATCCAGAACAAATCATTCAACTAAATAGGACTGCAATCTACCAAGCAGTCTAAGCACATAAGTAAGAATTACCAGCCCAAATAACAAGGACATTAGGATGCAATATCTCCCAAAAAGGAAGCTCTCTCGGAACTTGGACATGTTTTAGTTAAGAATACAGTGATATACTTTGTAATTATAAATTGCATCCACACCTGAGCATAACATATCACTTTAATTTCTAAATTTCCAACAAAATTGGATCTTTTGATTGATATGGAAGTGTCAGCAATGCCATTGATCTATGAAAGAAACTTTGGGAAAAGAGAGCCAATTGAATGACACACTTGAATTTGATCAGCTATTTCAAAGATTCAAGTATTTATCGAGGCAACAATCAAATACTTGATGATTAAAATATTCAGCATAATTGTGTCGAAACACCTATTTCTTGGCAAAATGCAAAAGTGAAGGCATTTTATATTTTACACCTTGGTTTGCAAATCTTGAAGTTTTGCATAGCATACATTTTTAAGTGTTCTGTTTTTGGTTGGAGAAAAAATTTGAGTGATTATAAATAAAATATGGTAAGGAAGTTTAGCATTGTACTTTCCTTATAACAGCATTCATACAAAGCTTTCCTTTCTTACAATTTTCAGTAATTGCCCCTTATTTTTTATTTCATCAAATTAAAGATTACATAATTGCAACCCCAGAAGCAGCAGTATGAAAAGTCTAACACTTAAACTGTAAAAAAAAACCATTGATTTGATTAAACAAAAGCCATTTAAAAGAACTCTGAACTGTATGGGAGAACATGAATTCTCTACTTTCATTGACAATATATTAGTCCAAGAGTAAACAACTTACGCTTTATAGACATCACCAAATGAACCTTGTCCAATAAGCTCCAACGAAGTAAATCTTGATCCGTCGCCTCAACTAGACTTTTGCCTCGCCAATTCTCACAAGCAACTTCTTAAAACCTTAGACGGTCGCTACATATACAACTAAAATACCAAACACAACAACTTAGATGCACAGATTACCCAAATGTCTCCACGTTCACAATCCAGATCAAACCAAATGCTTATATAACCAGAAACGAAACTGCATACAATATAAATGTAGACTTCGAATACCACATTTTGGAATAGCAATTGTCAATACGAATTGTTAGCATTCGAGAAACTCATTACATGATTATGCACAAGAAAAGTATTGCATCCCAATTGTTACCCAGCAACGAAGAGAGACTTGGTTTTGCTTTGTCAGGATCAACGGCTTCCACTTCTTGCTCGCGCTAAACAGCAGAGATTTAGGACTTGTTGAACTTGAGAGAGGTGAAGGGAAGAAGCGATGATTTAGGGCTGAGGTTTCGCATGGAGGGAACGGGAAGAAAATTTGCACAGGAAAGAGGCGCTGGACCGAAAATAATGAAAACAAGGCGCTCAAATTGTATTTAGGGATTTAGGGATTGCAACTTCTTAATATAATAAAATAAATAAATTTCGCCAAAACACAGAAGTAAATCTCCTAGTTCAGTTGGTTGGGCGATTTTGTAACTTCTCCCCCGTCCCGTGTTCGAACCATACAACAACTACCAGTTCCATTAATTTTTTTCAAAATTAAACATGTAAAATCACCCACGGAATTAGCCACGGAATTCCGTGGGTAATGTAAACCGTCAAATTACCCACGGAAATTCCGTGGGTAATATTTTTATTTTTTTAAAAAAAAACCTTGTAATATTTCCCACGGAATTCGTCGAATCCGTCTCTAATTACCGACGGAAATAATTCCGTCTCAGATTCTGTGGGTAATTTCAAGTTTTTTTGTAGTGAGATGGGTATGGACAAGCATCCTGAGAAAATCAAAGATGCCTTAGTATTCTCAGCATTCAAACTTCCATGCAATAAAACTGAGGTTTGGTATAAATAATTAAATTATTGCCCTTTTATTAGCTGAGGGGAAGGAGACATGAGACTTCCTTTTGTTTTCTGTTTTCTTAAGGCACAGGTACAAGCATATATTTAGAAATCCGAAGCAGCTTACAACTTCCATGCATCAAACTTTAATTTGACAGAATTGGCATAAAGAAATTATTGCCCAATTACTAGTTGTGGAGAAGGACATATCCGACTTTTTATTATCCTCCAATTCAAAACAATTCCCATTCCGGGCATGATTAAACATGAAATGCTGTGTTTCCCTGAATGAAAATTTAAATATTGGATCTGTGAAGAACTTACTCCTTCTGCTAAACCACTCAATGGCATACATGAGGCATTTGTCTTTTATATATGTTATGCAATAAAACAGAAAAGCAAAAGCTCATTTATTTAGAGATCAGAAAAAGCTCTGAGCTAAGCATAACGTTATAAGCTCTAGCAACGTAACGGCGAGACGACACACATGAACGTACGGGAAGCAACATATATGGATCGATCGAGAAGTGAAATCAAATCAAGGCTGAGCATGAAGGTGACGGAGCAGGTGGGAATAAAGGTGGAAAAGCAGGGCGAAACCCTTGGAAGACGTTGATCGCAAGCTTCTGGTCGTCGTTGCAGTGATTGCCGATGAACCATTGCCGGTCAGGGTAGGCCAACCTAACGAAGTCGTTCCCACTCGACAACACGCCGCGCGCGCCCACCAGATGAAAGCAGTTCTGAAATGCAATTTCGCCCACCGGGTACGCATAATCCTTTCCAGGTACGTAACTAAACACTGCCACGCCATCCACAACATCAATATTATTAGACTATATTAATAAGTATATATAGGAGAATGAGGACCGGTCTTAAATATAAGACTTACAAGTTAGCTTTTTTTTTTTTTTTTTTAAAAAAAAAAGAATATTAAGAAAACTAAATAAGTTATTTAATCATATCATATATGTTATGTATGATTAAATTATATATTTCATCTTGTCCATTTTATAATGTTAGTTAAAAGTAATAAATATGTCACTTATGTACCTTTCTTTTCAATTATACATTTTATTTAGAAAAAGTGTATGTGAGAGATAATAAATAAAAATTTGTTGCGAGAGATAATGAATAACAATATTTAATGAGAGTAAAATGGAAAAACTAGTTAAAGTTTCATAAAAAATGATTTGTTTATTATATTAAGGACCACCCTAATAAAAGAGAATATTCCTTATAAAAAAGACTGAAGGTAAGGTAGTATCAGTTATAAATTAGACAAATTGGTTTTAAGAAAAAAATAATAATTTAATTAGCTTATTTAATTTTCCTAAAAGAATAAATTGAGTCTTATATTTATTACGGAAGAGAAGATGTAGTATGTATGCACATACCGAGGATGTCGTCGATGAAGAATGACTTATTTGCAGCCCAGGCCTGGTAATCAACTCCTCCACGTACGCCATCCATGTTCGTTTCCGACGATGTAGACCTTAGCCATGGCGATGCTTGGGGACAGGAGGGTGCTCAAGAGCACAATCTTGGTGACAACTGAAACAAAACCTTTCATTTTTTCTTAACCGTAACTCACGACTGCTCCGATAATCACTGTGTAAAGATCAATGATTATTATGGATGCAATGATCAAATCAATGATTTGGGACACATTTATAGTTGGTCGTTTTGGAGAAGACACCCGCTGAGGATGGCATTCCCAGGGGGAAGAAAACACAAACAACCACAACTGGGCTTAGTATTCTCCGTTTATAACTTCAAAGCAATTCTTCAATGTCATACATCAATAACTCCAAAAACGGCCAGTATATTTGTTTTCCTAGATTTTTATTCATTTTGCATGTGTATACGACTGGAAATGTCTCCTTCTACATATTTTAAAACTGATGCGTTAACAAAACTTGATCCAATTGATAAGAAGTTAGCTCATAATTCATAAACATGAAATGTTGTGTTTCACTTAATGGAAATTTAAATGGTTAAGATGCACATTGGTTAACGAACTATTATGTTAGGAGCATTTGGCACAAAATGTTTTAAGGGTACCAATAATACCAAGAAGCAATTGAAAGTTTTTAAAAAACACAATGCCGTCAATTGCTAATCTAACGACCGTTTAAATGTAAATGAAGATTCCCTAGATGGCTGAAGATGTCCAGGTGGCCTTATTTAACTTCATATGCTCAAAGAGGAGAACAAAAACACACGAAGAGAACCAAAAAACCCAAAAGCCTTGTCAAAGCTTAACCCTTCATTCATCAAAGCCTTTACTCACAGTCACTCGCAAGCATCCCAGATTTTGATTTCCAAGTCCCCTCTTGAGTTTCATTTTCGCTGCTTGATAATGGGCATTGAGAACCATGCCTGTGCTGATAGCAGAGCATGGAAGATATTACTGTTGGCACTGCTTTAGGCTCACAAAGGTGGAGTCTTCAAGCGTGGGCTTGTGACGGAGATGCGTCGTCTTCCCAAATACTTGAAACGTCTCACCCACACCGCTCCGCCCAGCCACATTTATTATTTGGAGCGTGAGCTCTCCTACAATAAGACCCCTATGTTCAATCGTCTCTCCTCTATGTGTTTCCATTTGCCTCACATCCCCTGTATCAATCCTCATGTTCATTTTGAAAATGATCGAGATGATGATCTCTGCTATGATAATGCTTAAGACAACGATGAACAATGCCGTCACCGAGAATGTGAACAAGACGAAAACAACAAGGACCAAGGAATTGATGTGTGCAGAGGAGGTCATTGCTAAATTCTACCAATAGATGAAGCTCCAAAGACAGATTTCTCTTCTACAGTACAATGAAACTATTACACTCCTACTAGCTTCGCATTTTCAGGTGGCGGGTAGAGTGACTTTCTCTTTTAGAAAATCAAATACGTATCAGAGTATCTACGCAGCAGAGCAATGAGAATAATTTGGACAATATAATTTCGATAAAGTAAATAAGTAATCAACAGAACAAGTCCCTTCAAGGGTTAATATACAGTCATGCAAACAAATTTTTCAAAAATAACTAATAATATACAGTCATCTAAACTAAAGATGTAATGACAAAAGCTTTCTCCATCCTCCACAAAACCTCAATCATGTTCTCCCGTCTTACCTCCAGTCTCCTGCTCTGTTCTAGATGCACTACCTGTATTCTTATGATAGCCTGAGATTCATAAATGAATCCCAGAGTAACCATTAATTTCATGTCCAATGTACGTACAAAGTATGCAAGAAAATCATAAATATACAGCATCCAAAAGGTTGCACACAGCGAGGCATAAAGCCTAAACCGGAACAAGCAGTCACACATAGTATATACTGCTCAACAAGGCACAATACCATGCCAGGGGTCTCACATAGCGGGTTCCAGTACCCAAGCGCTTGGAACACATAACATCGAATGCATAACCAATCATGGTAAAACATACATACAAAGTCATACAAAGTACATGAAATTAATGTTACTTACCTGTAAGTAGTTGATTAGTAAAATAGCAAACACCTGGCTACTAGACAAGAATGATAAACCTAGAGTAAGGTAATATAAACGGCGTCATTGACATTATAATCCCTTCCTTTAAGATATATAACTATATACTTGTATGAAGGGTCTTTCCACTATTTGAAACTCATCAATTTCCTTTGTTAATGAGTATTCTTTTATTAGTAACTTTTCTCTTATTTTTGCATGGAGTCCTGGAAATTTCAAAAAATTTGACCAACTTCAAAAATTCATAATTAATTGTAGAAAAATCCGATTGGGGTGTTCCAAAAATCTACATGACCCTTGACATGTCTATTTTTGACTAAAAATACTTGCCAAGGCCAGGGACACATAATTTATTCCCAGTTTATGAAAATACCCCTGTTAGTTTTTTCAGCTTCTCAATTTGCATACATTCATACTTTCAAAATTATTATCCATACTCTTTCTTATACAAAATTCCATTTTAAACACTTTTAAACTATAAAAATTACCAAAATAAAATCATATCACCAAATTATAGTTATTGACCAAAATTTCCTTAAACTTTTGCAATATTACAAGAAGTTAGAGAAGAGAACTTACTTGCTCAAAGTTCTAACTTCTTTGGCTACTTCTTCTCCTTGATCTCTTTTGTGATTGTAGCTAGAAATCCAACAATATTATACAAGATTACTAATTGAAAACTTAAACATACTTGTACAAATTTGAAGGAAGTAGAATAAATTCCATAACTCTCTTACCTTGATTCAACTTTCTTTATATTCTTCCTTCTTCCTCTCGCTCAAAACTAACTACTCTCTTCTTCTTTATGTATGCATGTATGTGGCGCCTCTTACCTCCAAAATGAGGGAGAATGAAGTCCTATTTATAGAGGCTAAGGCATCAAGAATATTCCCTTGTGTTTTTACTAATTTTCCCTTTCAATTGCCTCTTGGAATTTCTAGAAAAATCTGATTTTTCTCTCCTCTTCTTCCATGAACACGCCACTTGGCTCTTTTTGGGTCAAGAATATCTCTTAATCACATGCCTATTGTTGTGGTTGAAATATTTTGCTTAATAGGTAAGATAATTAGGTGGCACAAATTGTCAATAAAATATACACAAGTGTCCCTAGCCATTCCTCTTTAGATGTCATGTTGACACCTTGGTAGCTTTGGTGTCCCCTTTAATTAATTAATTGTACCTATGTGTCCTCAACTTTTCTTCTTTAAATATTATATTGCCACATGAGTGCTTAGGTGTCCCTTACATAATTACCTATCTTTCTATGTGTCCACTTAGGTGTCCCATCCATGATTATTTACCTTTCCATGTGTCCACTTCTTCAGTTCTTTAATTAATAAGAGGACATGTTCTAGATAGCCTCTTGTCAACCATGTGATAATTTATTTCCTTCCCTCTTGCCTTATTTAATTTGAAATTATAGGCCTTATGGGAAATAATTATGTTTCCAACTTGTATTAATTATAAATAAATGTCTTTCCTCATGAAGCCAAATAATCTTATATTGGAACACTTGTCTTTTTAGGGCTTTCTATATGGTTCTTGTCTCCAACTTTTTGTAAATTGTTTTGTCTTCTCCTCTTCTCCCTACCTATGCGCCATTTTTCAAGAGCCAAGGGAGTATATGATGTTCTTTTGTTCATTTTTAAATTCATGCCCATGTGTCAATTGATAATAGCATCATCAATAAAGCTATTATCTCCAAAGTTAAAGATATCTTACTAATTATCATCTTGATCTTGCCATGTGTATATGTCATTTTCAAAGGCAAAGATGCTTTTTTTAATAATTTTCCTACTTGCCATGTGTACATGTTCTTGAATTATCTATTGCCTTCTCATGCCACTTCACAATGATAATCCCTAATTAGCCAATTGGATAGAAACAAATATCACTTGCCTTAGATTTGATGAAAATTCTATATATTTCAATATTATGATATTGATTAACTTTATACAATAATTTACATGAAAGTGGGGTTATTACAACGAAACACCCACTAGACTTAGTTGTTGACGCGGCTCTTTTCACTGCGTTATTCATTTGTTCCTTCGAATTTTGAATCCGCACATTTTGCAGGAGTTTTGTAGATGCCTAGAGCTGCGGTGGAGTTATAGTATTTACACACTTCATTTTTTTCCGGTGATATTCATATTTCATTCCACAGTCAAACAAATAAATATCAACCTTCCAATTTAGCATTCTTTTTAAAAGATCAAGTACGCGTCAGAATCATTATGTGTGATCTTATTATTACTTCATTTTATTTTGGTAGAAGCTAAGCTTTTCCTTTCAAAATGTTCTTCGATAAGGCTTTTGGGTTTTTTTGGTTCTCTTCATGTTTTGTCGTTCTCCACTTTGAGCATCTGAAGTCAAATAAGGCCACCTGGACATCTTCAGCCAACCAGGCAATCTTCATTTACATTTAAACGACCATTAGATTAGCAGCTGACGACATTGTGTTTTTTTTAAAAAATTTCAATTGTTTCTTGGAATTATTGGTATCTTCAAAATATTTTTATGCCAGATGCTCCTAACGTAATAATTCGTTGGCCAATCTGCACCTTAACCCAAATTTAATGTTGGTTCTGTGAAAGACTGACTCCTTTTACCAAACCACTCATTGACATGTATGCAACATTTGTCTTTTTTTATATGACTTTCTGACTGAGTTAAATTTAAATATTGTTAGGTCTTACTGGGAATAACTTTCTCATATATAAGCATTTTTCTGCATTCACATGGTTTTATTCTCGAGATCTCAAGCTTAATTAACAAGCAAATCCTCTTCTACTAGCCAGGACTGACACCAAATACATGAGCCATTTGTTTGATTTGACACAAAAAATCGATTCTAACTCTTGAAAGGCCCAATACTAGAAAACTCTTGGAAGGCCCAATACTAGAACAATGTAAACAGCATTTGCTGAATTATATTGCATTAACGTCGGATGTTGCCAAAGTGAGTTGGTATAGATGGTAAGAGATTTGTTCAAGTCCCAAAGGGATGTGTGTTCGATCCCATTCATTGTCATTTGGGACTCCTTTGGTAGGCGATCTCGTAAGTCCCCATTAAGTCTTCAAAAGAAAGCCCGCGTCCCGACCTTAGTGAGGGACTGATGTCAAACCCCTCCAAAACTTTTTAGTATATAAAAAAAAACGTCCGATATTATTCTAGAAGTTGTCACAAAAAGAGCAATATTGTCCTGACATTTATTTAGAAGTAATGTTACCTGAAAGTTTCTAAATCATAACAATTTTTTTTTGACAATTATCGAAGCAAAATTTGACGGTTAGGTGACCAAATATGCTAAGCTGATAATCTACATGTTATCCCTGTCATTTTTGTTTTTGGTTTATATATAAATTTATCCCAGAAGTTTTCTCTTAGGAGTAATGTTGCCTTGAAATTTTTTCAATTGTACTAATTTCAAATGGTTGTTATCCTAATTAATTTTATTTATTTGTTAGTTGATTTAATATTCTTATCTGGCTTTACTTCATTTTTTTTTTCAAGTTTGATTTATAAATAAGGAAATTTATTTATTTTTATTTTAAAAAATACATCCCATCTAAAGGATAGAAGAAAATCAAAGAGGTGAAAGCATATTGTGTGATGAAGAGAAAATCAAAGTGGCACCTTCCTATCTCAACGTCACTCAGGCACAACGGCAGAGGGTTTTTTTTGGCCTTGTTCTCGATAATCATTCTCAATGTGTCTCATATCTAGCTATTAATTCTTTTTATACACATATTAATAACGTGTTGAGAAATGAAATTAAAAAACCAAGTTAGGTGTTTATTTTATATTTATAAAAAGGGTTAAGTTGCACCCGCATCCTAAGAAAATTAATGTTTTAGCCCCCAAAATTATGCATAAGTTTGTAATTAGGTCCTGAACATGAACTTTTTTACCCCAATCATTTTACTCCTCACACTTTCCTCCGTTTTCACGTTCATCCTTCACCAAGTACTTTAATATTGTTGCATGCAAATACAGGATTAATGGGAAGCACCAAGAAAGCAATAAGGCAATTACTTTAAAATAATTATCTTTTGTTACGTTGTGCACAATAGAATTACATGTTATTTGCTAAAAGAACCCGAAAATTAATAACATGATGGAATGAGCACATTTATTTGAATAGCTATTGGAACGGAGTACATTAGTACATCATGGCCTACATAGTTCGTAGCCTCCAATATCTTATTATGTTATGCAATAAAACAGAAAAGCAAAAGCTCATTTATTTAGAGATCAGAAGAAGCTCTGATGAGCTAAGCATGACGTTATAAGCTATAGCAACGTAACGGCGAGACGATACGCATGAACGTACGGGAAGCAACACATCTGGATCGATCGAGAAGTGAACTCAAATCAAGGCTTAGCATGAAGGTGACGGAGCAGGTGGGAATAAAGGTGGAAAAGCAAAGGGTGGGTTGACGTTGATCATAAGCTTCTGGCCGTCGTTGCAGTGATCGCCGATGAACCATTGCTGGTCAGGGGAGTCCAACCTAACGAAGTCGTTCCCACTCGACAACCCATGGCGCCCCAGAGGAAGGCAGTACTGAAATTCAATTTCGGCCACCCGGTACACATGATCCTTTCCTGGTACGTAACTAAACACTGCCACGCCACCCACAGCATCAATATTATATTAATGAGTATGAGAATGAGGACAGGTCTTAAATATCAGACTTACTAGTTAACCTTTTTTTTTTTTTTTTTGGGAATATTAAGGAAACTAAATAAGTTATTTAAATATATCATATATATTATGTATGATTAAATTATATATTTCGTCATTTTCATTTTATAATATTAGTTAAAAGTAATAAATATGTCACTATTATACCTTTTGTTGATAATAAATAAAAATTTGCTTTAGAGATAATGAATAACAATATTTAATGAGAGTAAAAATGGAAAAACCAGTAAAAACTTCAGAAAAAATGATTTGTTTATTATATTAAGAACTACCCCTA
Source organism: Acacia melanoxylon (assembly GCA_019022615.1). NCBI lineage: Eukaryota > Viridiplantae > Streptophyta > Magnoliopsida > Fabales > Fabaceae > Acacia > Acacia melanoxylon. The sequence continues at coordinate 3,972,049 of JAFJYJ010000052.1, forward strand.
CAAAAGAGAATATCTCTTATAAAAAACGACCGGAGGTAGTACTACCTCCGGTCCTAATTATAATACATAGTTGACTTCTTTTTTTTTGAAGAGATTAAGGAAACTAAATAAGTTACTTAATCATTTCATATGTTGTGTTTTCTTAAATTATATATTAGTTTATTGGTCAAATTATTTAGTTTGAAGAAAAAAATAAAAATAAAATACTTTAAGTTAATTTAATTAATTTCCTTAATCTCTTCAAAAAAGTCAACTAGATCTTATAATTAGGATCGGAGAGAGTATTAGTTATAAGTCAAACAAATTCAGTTTTGAGAAAAAATGATAATTCAATTAGCTTTTTTAATTTTCTTAAAAAAGTTAATTGAGGGATGCAGTATATATGCACATGCCGAGGATGTCGCCGACGAAGAATGTCTTCTTTGCAGCCCAGGCCTGGTAATCAACTCCGCCACGCCATCCATGTTCGTCTCCGACGATGTAGACCTTAGCCATGGCGATGCTTGGGAACAGGAGGGTGCTCAAGAGCACAATCATGGCGACACCTGAAACAAAACCTTTCATTTTTTCTTAACCGTAACTCACGACTGCTCCGATGATCACTGTGTAAAGATCAGTGATTATTATGGATGCAATGATCAGATCAATGACTTGGGACGTAATTTATAATTGGTCATTTTGAAGAGGACGGCACTCCCAAGGGGAAAAAAAACACAACTGGGCTTAGTATTCTCGTTTTATAACTTCAAAGCAATTCTTCAATGTCATACATCAATAACTCCGAAAACGGGTATTCTGCTTCTCATGATGCTGTGTATAAATGTATCATAAAAAAATGATTAGAGTTTGTTGGCCATCAATGACTTATTTGTTTTCCTATATTTTTATTCATTTTGCTTTTGTATACGACTGGAAATGTCTCCAATTCTACATATATATCTAAAAACTGATGCATCAACAAAACTTGGTCCAATTGATAAGAAGTTAGATCATAATTCATAAACATGCAATTAATGTTGTGTTTCCCTGAATGGAGATTTAAATGTTGGTTTTGTGAAGGACTAACTCCTACTAAACCACTCATTGACATACATGAGGCATTTGTCTTTTTTTATATGGATGTCTATCTGGCTGGGTAACTTTAAATACTGTTAGGTCTTTCTGGGAATAACTCTCTCATATATAAGCATTTTTCTGCATTCACATGGTTTTATTCTCAAGATCTCTTTGAGCAAAAAATTCTCGAGATCTCAAGCATAATTAACGAGCAAAGCCTCTTCTACTAGCCAGGACTAACATCAATTACATGAGACATTTGTTTGGTTTGACACAAAAAATCGATTCTAACTCTTGTAAGGCCCAATACTAGAACAATGGAAACAGAATTTGCTGAATTATATTGTCGAATATTATTCTAGGAGTTGTCACAAAAGAGTAATATTGTTCTGATTTTTTTTTTTTAAAGCAATGTTATCCTAAAAGTTTTCATATCATAACAATTTTGCTCTGATTGTTATCTAAGCAAAATTTGACTGTTAGTTGATCAAATATGCTAAGTTGGCAATCCACATGTCATTATTGTCATTTTTGTTTTGGGTTTATATATAAATTTATTCTAGAAATTTTTACTCAAGAGTAATGTTACCCCGAAAATTTTCAAATTCTACTAATTTCAAAAGGTTGTTATCCAAGTTAATTTTATCTATTAGTTAATCAAATATGTTTACCTAGCTTTAATTCATTTTTTTCCAAGTTGGATTTATAAATAAGGAAATTTATTTATTTTTTGAAAATACATCCCATCTAAAGGATTGAAGAAAATTAAAGAGGTGAAAGCATCTTATGTGATAAAGAGAAAATCAGAGTGGTACCCACTTATCTCGATGTCACTCGAGTACAACGGCAAAGGGTTTCTGATAGCCTTGTGTTCTCGGTAATTTTTTTCAATGGGTCTTATATATATATATAGCTATTAAATCTTTTTATACACATGAATAACGTGTTGAGAAATGAAATTAAAAAACAAGTTAGGTGTTTATTTTATGGAAATAACATTTCTACATTTACTGCAGAAAAATCCATCTGCACCAGCTCCCAAACGACGCTGTTTCATTTGTTTTTCCCCCCTTTTTATATCTGATTTACCCCACTTTTAATCTTCCCTGTTTCACGTTCTCATCTTCTTCGTCTGCATCACCCTAGGTTTCCATTGTGCCGTCGGGCCAAAGCTTCATCCTCCTCAATTTTCTTGAATCTAGTCTCTAGTGTAACGGCCCACCACCGTGGAGGACCCAGTTCGCGACTATCGTCCCAGGGCCTAACCCCCTGCACGCATGGTGTCCGGCCCCCATTGAGGCATGTACTGTCCCCTCCTCTAGGGGTTTTATCCCTTGGAAAATTAATTCCCAAGAGCGCCTCCCCCAAGTCTCGAAGCCATGACTTGAAGCATTAGTACATGCTTCATGGAGACTTGGTAACCACCGTGTCCTTGGGCTCCTTGATAGGCCCCTCCATTAGCATGTCTATGCCTGCATCCTGAGAACTGGGCTCGGCCCAAAACTTCCCTTTCAACTCCATCATTCGGCCCGGTGAACCTGGATCCTCTGAGAAAGAGGCAAAAGAGTCCACCTCTAACTGCTCATCATTGTGTGGTCCCCCCTCATCTCCCTTCAGTGCTGCCACTACAAGAGTACCCTCCATAATCGTATCCTCTCCAGACGCACTCACCACTGATTTCCCCCTGGATTCATTTCCATTCCCTTCCTTTTGTACTGTCACCCGAGACCTTTTCTCTTTCCTCTGCTCTTGTCGAGCCTTGCCCTGCATACTAGGTTCGCCTCCCACTATCTAACCCCTGCTCTGCTTCTTTTTTGCTCCCCCTTTTTTCTCCCTAACCTTCTAAACCTCGTACGTGCGCTGGAGTTCTCTCTTTTCATCCTCATCCAATTGTACCCTGAGGCCACCAGCTACCGGCAACCCTGCCACCTCAACATCCCCACCGTCAGTCAACACTCCAAAGCATGAACCCCCATCCGACGGTCGAGCAACCTCACTCTGTTTTTCCTTAGCCACTTTCTTTTGCCGGCGTGGTTTCTGAACAACACGCCACACATCCTGATCCGTTGGGCTCACTACATTCTCAACCTTAGCTGATTCGTCTGAAGCCATAGCCACATCTCCTTTCGCACTCACCGGGGCTTCACTGTTGTCCCCTGTTTTCACTGAGGTAGTCCCTGTCTTGCATTCTTCCGATTTGTGCCCATACACTCCACAACTAGTACATAGATTATGAAGGCCTTCATATTCTAGGTAGTAGTCCTCACCTTCTAACGAGAACCCAGACATCAGCTGCTTCCCCAAATCAACCAAAACGCAGATCCTCGCAAAGTGTCCTCTAAGTTGCCCCGATGTGTTAATGTCAATCTTGATGGTCTCCCCAATTCTGTCTCCAAGCCAAGTGAGAGCCTTGCTATCGTAGAATTCCAACAACACATTGGGGAGTCTAACCCAAACGGCCACTTTCTCAATTGCAGCTCGCATGGGATGGAAGTTAGGTTCCCAAGGCCTAACAGTTAAATAATGGTCAAAAATCATCCAAGGACCTCCAGTCAGGGCATTCTTATAGTCCTCTTTATTTGTAAATTTCACCACAAAAAACCCATTGCCATTGTTGATCAACTTTATGACACCTTGTTTAGACTAGAGAAGCACTACTACAAAAAACAGTTTTTGCGTCCCAAAAAGACGTCTTTTTTTTTTTTTTTTTAAAAAAAAAAGTAAAAAATAAAGGCGGTGGCATTTTTGTAATTATATGTGATAAAAGTTGACTTTTGGCGTCTAAGTTTAGTACTTAGACGCCAAAGTCATGCTTTTGGAGTCTAAGTTCTAAACTTAGACTCCAAAAGTCATGTTGTACAGCAGAAAAAGAAGGTCACATCGTGCAGCAGAGGGTTATGTGTGGGGCTCGCGAGAGACACTTTTGGAGTCTAAGTTTAAAACTTAGACTCCAAAAGTGATTCCAAAAAAAAGAAAAAATGCAGTAAACGAAAATGTTCGCGGGAAAAAGTATCACTTTAGGCATCTAATTTTAAAAATTAGACGCCAAAAGTGATTCAAAAAAGATAAAAAATGTGGTAAATAAAAATCCTGGCGCGAAAAAGTATCAGTTTTGGCGTCTAAGTTTAAAACTTAGACGCCAAAAGGTAGCCCCTTCATTATTTTCACGTGTTTTATTCACCCACTCTCTGAACCTCAGAACCTTACCCATTCTCTGAATCTACATGCAATCTCTCACACCTCTCACCAACTGCTTGCGTCGTTGCTCACACTACTACAAAAAACACAAAAAAAACGACCTAAATAAGACCCAATTAACGTCCCTTTTCAAAGGGACGTCTCGAAGGGGGTTGTCGTTTTTCTCACTTTTGGCGTCCTAAATCTAATTTAGGACGCCTTAGTTAAGGCGTCCTGAATTTAAAATCAGGACGCCAAAAGTGGCGTCCTGAATTTAAATTCAGGATGCCTTACATCAAATTAAGGCGTCCTGAATGATAAATTCAGGATAGCAAAGCATGTATCCAAAGATCAATAGCTTTCCTCTCATCTTTATGCAAATGGAACTGCCAAGTAATAACGCTCATATTACATTTGCTCAAATATCAATCATGAGGAACCCTTGCCAAATACAAGATAAAACTATAGAAGGAATGTTCATATGGGGCAGCTATTTTAAAATATATTCTATCAAGGAATTTACCAAAATCTCTTGTAATCTTATTGGTAGTTACTACCCAGTCTAAAAATCAAACATAAAGTACACAATATAAAGAAATCTCCTAAAAGCAGGGAAATACTTATATTTTAGTGAATAAAGTAATGCAACTATTAGTTATAAAAACTGCCTAATGACAAGCAAGAACTTCACTTTCCTACAAGTTAGCAATACAATAGTATATGAAGGAATATTGAAAGCTGAAACAACATACCTATTAGTTACTGCAAACGAAGCTATCGCAACAGCTTTAGGATGAACGAATAGCTTCATGGAAACTGGTGTAAGATTGATTGTAAAAAGTTAATTTACATTTCTTCTACCTTGCTTCATCAAAAGCAGAAAAAAAGGGGGGATGCAATTAGACATAACTCTGGAAGAACAAAATTTCATAAAATTAGGAGTAGTTGCATACCTCTAAGCTAAAAAATTATTGGCAGCATAATGTTGTGCTAGTGTATAAATTTTCCTTTTGCTTCTAGTTACTTATCAACAAAGAAGTAATAAAAAAAACCATTTCCACCAGCAATCCCAGAAATTGCACATGACAGCCTGCACAAACTGATTAAAAGAAAATCAGAAAGAAATGGCTAAAAATTGTAAAGAAAATATGTATAAGCATTATTCAAAGAATAAATGGATAATATAGGTGTTCACCCCACCCACAGCAACCACAACAATTCAGGAAAAGAGAGAAACTTGCGTACAAAACTAAGGGGCAAGTTTTAGGTGTTCACCATCAGGTTCTCTAACAAAGACAAGGCAAGTGGATTTTTTTCCCCAAAGCTTAGAACCATATCCTAAGACAGAGAACAGAAACTACACAATAAGATACAATAATCTACATACAAGTCCGGCTATCTTTTTTATTATTGTAGCTGGATTAGAGCTTAATCCTTTCACTAGGGCCACGATCAATTGCTTCAACATAGATAATTTTTTATCTTTCTCAGTGTCCACCAAAATGACATCAGCCTTTAGACCATCTCCACCCAAAACATGAATCTCATCCATGGTAGGAATATTATCAAAAATTTCCTTGAGCCTTTTATCCTGCACATTATCAGACTAAGCTGTTATTACATGACAGAAAAGCTAAAGTAAACACCATTTTGCTTATACACCAAATACAAGGATACAGCCAGCAAACTCAATGATACATCTTAAAACCAATAAATATTATTCTTCTCGTTTTAGTTTTATATGTCACTATGACCCTGTCAACCAACATGTGTTCCATTAGGAATGGAGTTCTATGAATGGAAAACACAGAATATTGCCAATGACCTGGAAATGGAAAAACGTCTTGCATAATCATTGTAACTCTAATTATAAAGTTGAAGCTGTATTCAGAAATTATACAGGCACACCAGTGCTTCTCAGTAAAAATCTATTCTACTATCTAGAAGAGCAATAAGAATTTGAAACACCAATCCCATATTGCATTTCACCTTACAGATTTGGTATCTAAAGTCCAAATCCAAAATCTACACAATAATAACTACAAAGCCGAAAACTCACAGGCAGAAGATGATCACAATAAGAGGAATCAGATGCGAAAATTCCATCTGCTTTAGGTAGAGATGAACCTGGTCTTTTCCTAACCGAGACGCCAACAAGGAGGAGACACAGATCATCGTCGAAATACACAGAGCCTCTAGGGTTCCCTGAAGCCCAATCGTCACGCCGCTCATCAACATCCACCAGCTTGTCGGTTTTGGTGACGGCGACGCCGTGGGAGATACCAGAGAGAGAGGCGCTGGAGCATAAGAGACTGAATCGGAAAAGCAGATATGGAAAACTGAAAAAACAAGTCATAAATCCAAACAGATCGGAGGCAAGATTCGGAAACAAAAAACAGATTTGGAAAAAGAAAGTCACAAATCCAAACAGATCGGAGGAAAGAATTAGAAACACAAAACCGATTTGGAAAAAGCTTCTCTTCTCCGATCAAGCTCCGACCTCCAAGTCCCAGCTCTGAAACTCCCTTCCTCATGTCGCCGGTGTGCGTGTGTCCTAGGGAGTATGTGTGCCAGGGCGTGTGTGTGTAAGAGAGGGAAGAGAAGAGAGTGGGAAGAGATGCATCGGGGCAGGGCGTGTGTGTGTGGTGAGAATGGTGGTGAGAGAGAGAAGAGATGAAATATGTAAGTGTTAGATGGAAGACTTTGGAGTCCTGAATAGAATTTCAGGACGCCAAAAAAACTTATTTTGGCGTCCTGATTTAAATTCAGGACGCCTAAAATGTTATTTTGGCGTCGTGATTTCGTTTCTAGGTCGATAAAAAAATTTTTGGTGTCAAAAAATCTTCAAAAATGCGCCAAAAATTTAATTTCAGGTGCCTTAAATATATTATAGGACGCCTAAAATTTCATTTTGGCGTCTTGATTTTGTTTTTAGGTCGACAAAAAATTTCCTCGTGCCAAAAATCCTCAAAATGCGCCAAAAAATTAATTTTAGGCGCCCTAAATATATTATAGGACGCCAAAAATTTCATTTTGGCGTCCTGATTTCGTTTTTAGGTCGACAAAAAATTTCCTGGTGCCAAAAACTCCTCAAAATGCGCCAAAAAATTAATTTTAGGCGCCCTAAATATATTATAAGACGCCTAAAATTTCATTTTAGCGTCCCGATTTCGTTTTTAGGTTGACAAAAATTTTCTTGGCGCCAAAAAATCCTCAAAATGCGCCAAAAAATTAATTTTAGGCACCCTATTTATATTATAGGATGCCTAAAATTAATTTTAGGCGTCCTAAAATTATATTTAGGGCGCCTAAGTCTCAAAATTCAGCCAAATAATTACGAAAATGTCACCGCCTATATTTTTTACTTCCCTTTTTAAAATAAGGACATCTTTTAGGGAAGTAATATCCACTTTTGTAGTAGTGTCACCCGCTCGCCTGTCCGCCGTCACCTCGCCGGCAGTCGTTTGCTTGTCTCGCCTGACTTCGCTCGCTCCGGTCGTTCGCTCGAGGTCACTCTTTCTCCCATGGCACTGTTTGTTTCTTCTTCATCCGTCCGGTTCTGCAGCTGCGATTGATCTCCTTTTCGACCATTTCGGTATTTATGCATTCATCTTCTTCTTTTACCTTTTTCCTCATTTGATTTTATCAATTCCTAATGGTTTTTTTGTTTTGTTTTGTTTTGCAAATAAATGCGAGATGGTCTCGTCCGGCTATGGTGTTGCCCCGATTCTCAGTTCCCTCGTCTCTGTTCATCATGTTTAATTTTACTTTGATATTCAAATATGCGTTCTGGATTTTTGCCAGATCTGAAATTTCTCAAATTTGTGTTTAACGTCGTCACCGTCGTCATCTGTTTTTTTTTTTTAAAAAAAAAATAATACTTAAGACGTTTAAAAAAAATATTAGATGCCGTAGGTCTCCAATTTTTTGCACCTCCCGAACAAACGTCCCCATGTTTTTAGACGTTAAAAGTCCAAATAAATGGACGTTATACTGTAAGATTGAGAAAAGCATCTTGTAGCCAATACTCTTCCCTAGCAGTTTGACAATGAGAGCCCTTCTCCAGGCTTTGTACAGCGGCTTCTTCAGCTTTGCAGAGAAAGAAAAAGTTGGGAGGTTCCGATGGGGGTCCTCTTTAATCACGCACAAAGGAGAGGAATCGTTGTTTTCAGCATCCGATAGCGAGTCATCCGACATATCATGATCATTATCATCCTTCCCTCCATGCACTCCAGAGTTGTTGATCCCTTGAAGCTTGTCTGCAAATGACTGGCCCAACTCCCACTTCTTCTGTTCTCCAGCTCCCAGCTTAGGCCATTGTTCCTCGTAAGCATCACCAGAACCATTCTTTATTTTCTTGGAGCTACGACTTCGCAGGTCGTCCTCCTCAACGGATACGGGAACATGAGTGTTAGTTTTCGTCGATAGAACCAGAGCCATTTCTTTTACAGTTTGCTTGTTCCCTTCTAGCTATTTAGCTCGATATGTTGATTCTTTGGTATGATTTTATTTATTGGTTATATTAAACTCGCAAGGCCCAATGATATGTTAACTTTCTGATAAATGATGCAAACAAGGCCCAATTGTCCTCTCCCACTTCAAAGTATAACGCAGGCCAGACAAGAGTGGCTGTGTGTGGGTGGCCCTATAGAAGGAATATTAGTGGCTTTTCACGAACAAGTTGGGATTCTCATACCTAGTAGACATCATCGGAACCCACGAGAATTCTAGTAAGTTTAAGGATCTGGTGGGATTAAGAATGTTGAAAAGTTCACATTTTCAGCAATATATTCTGCTCTAACCTTGAAATTTGATTTGATTGTGATGAGGTCTTCTTTTTTTTTTTTTTTGGGTGAAAGAAAGTTTTGGAGGGTTCGGCATTGATGATGTCATTTTTTACTTTAGCACAAAGTGTAAACCTCACTGAGGAGAGATATCCAACCACTTAAGTGACAGGAGTTTGTTGCACTTACGCCAAGTTGGTGATGATCGTTTTTGTTAACACTATTCATAATATAAAGATATTTCATATTACTACATTCTGTCCTAAATATAAGAGTTATTTGAAAGTTATATTTGGTCATAAATATATTATCTTTATCCACTTTGTCCTCCAAATTTATAATTTTTTCTCAAAATATCTCAATTGATTGCACACATTTGGGGTTTTTATTCAAGGATAGCCATAGCGGTGAAAGATGATGTTTTAGGAAAATCAACCTAGCTCTATTGATTAAAAATAATTAACATAATTAATTTCATTAATCAATCCAAATTAGTCAAGCTCTTATATTAATGACCGGATGTAGTAATATTGTTGCATGATTAAGCAGTCGTCAACTATATATGATAATGGAATTAGATAAGTTAATAAGTTGCTCAGGGGATAAAAGTGAATTTTGTCATGTTTTTCCAAGTCTCCCACTAAATTTACAAGCCTATCTATGTAAAACGGGTTTTGATCGGGTATATATGTCCCTCGCCAAAGAGTTTTTCTGCAACATAAAAAGCTTGTTACTTATTTTCTTGCTGGCAGTCACATACGAGAGAAGGAAGCAGGAATTTTTTTTTACATTGCATAACATTGGAATAGATGAAGATGATCGATATATTATAATAAAAAGCATCTATATATAAACAATAATACTGAGGTTTTGTGAATCACAAATGATAATTTCAAATACGCAAGTAAATAATGTTTCCCATCTTGAACAGCAAAGTAATATATAGTTGAAACCAAACTTATATGAACAAAAACACACATATATAATACTATTCATACAGAGGTTTTGCTAGTCCTCTAAGGTACATTCAACTTTTTGTTAACCTCCATTTTACTCCATCAATATATCAACATGCACTTTCTTCAAAACCTAGGAAAAACAACCTTATCTCATCACCTAAAATCATTATTACTCGATCATCGTCAGCAATTTTTATTTAATTAACAGTTGACACAATCCACATTGACCCCTCATAGTCGTTTTTCTTTATATGCCGCACCAACACACAAACATTATTATTAAATTAAAAAAAAAGATACTTTGTACTTAATATATATTAACGTATAGTATCTGAAAAGTATTACATGTTGACATTTCAAGAGTCTCTCACATGGTATCCACACATTTTGTGGAACCACTACATATTTTGTGTCCATATATTCATATTTATATATTCCCAGACATGCTGGGAATGCTCGAATTCTTCTGAAACACTTACAATAATCCTAACTACCCTATAAATATAGGTTTAATTAGGGTTTCACTACTATTGCCAGGAACCACCATGCACGTGGCCACCAATTAATGGTTCTGGATATTCTGATTCCACAATTTTTTTAAAAAAAATATACATGTCTGAAATGCCAAAATTTTCAGACAACCTCACCACCAAGTCTTTTATTTTATTCACTCTCTTTTCAAATAAAAAAAATCATGTCCACATGATCCCATAACCATAGAAGCCCAGTTCTTTTAATATATAAATGGATATTTTGGATGGCAATACAGCTTTTCTCACATGCAAATGCAATAAGAATGGATTCTTTGGCGCATATGATGGCAATATCGTTTATTTATTCAGAAGAAAAGATGAGATCGATAGATAAGGCTTCGGTGTTTTTTCTCAGGTTTATTTGAATTATGATTCACTCATTTAGATCTGATCTTTGGCGTGTAAAAAGTTTGTTTTGAATATTTTTAAACAAAAACCAAACCTAGTTAGTCACATCTGTCACATACTGAGGTTTGAAGTTAAGAAAAGTATATTAACATTTATATTATTAAACATTAAAATATAACTAAAGAACTCTTTACGGTTGCAAAGAGTTCAGGTGAAGCAATGGCCTGCAAGCAAATTATTTATGTTTTGGTTTGACCTTAGTGTTCAGGAATCATCCTAGGGAAACCAAATACTATTCTTAATATCATTACAAAATATGTGTCAGATGTTACTATGCTTGATTAATCTCCATATTATATTCTCCTACTAACATAGAAACAGTTTCTTTTTTTGGCCAGTCCCAACACAGTAACAGTGCCTGTTATAATTTACAGAAAATTAATATCAAACCATCCTTTACATGGTCTAGTCACATATAATCTTGGTAAAAGACCCGGTTTGATTATATTAACAGATTTTCCACTGATAATTATATTACCGGCTTCATTAATAATCCTCTGGTATCTTCTTAATAACATATCAGGATGATTATCATGTGTAAGAGATTGAGTTTTGATATTTAGACAGACTGTGCTTATTGGAGGAGTAGTTGGCGATTTTTTTAAATAGAACTTACCAATTGTGTATATATTTATAATTTAGCCCTACTGTATAAATTTACCTACCCATTAGAATAAAAGCTCTTTCGTCTTTAATAATAATAAGATTCCAACAAATTAAAGTCCCAAACCATTTCACCAGTCCCAGATCTCAAGTCTCACAGGTCCCATTTTCGTCAAAATATAAACTCTCACTCACAACTTTGTTCTCTGCAGAGACACAGATGAATTCAAATTAAAGAAATGAAGTCTGTGTTTGTGAAAGAGCATCAAAGTGAGCAGTAAGGTAAGAAATAGGTCATGTTCTACTTTTTTTTTTTTTTTTTTTTAGTGAGATTAAAAAAACTAAATAAATTATTTTAAAATACTTATATCTAATTTTTTTTCTCTAAATTAGTTGGTCTAACTTATGAATTAATATATAATCTAATGATATACAATATATACTACAATTAGGTTATATATTTAGTATTTTTAATCTTAAAAAAAATCAATTAACTTTTATATTTAGAATTGAAAAAAATATATAGCTATAGGCAACAAGATAAATCAAAGGTGATGATATGTAAGTGTGTGGTGTCGTGCTGCTTCATGTGGTGGAGAGAACTGTACATATCAATTTGTGACGGATAAAAACTATTGAAAAAGTATAAGCAAAGAGTGCTAGAAGGTGCGCAAATAGACTACGAGATGACAAGATTTGTGAGTAGTGAGAGACATCCACTACTATATTATGACATGACATGTTGGGGCTGCTTGCTTTCCTCCCTCAGCAGGACTCTGAGAAAGTACCCTAAAGAGTTAAATAAATGAACATAAGATTCAGTACTGATGAAATTTACTCACCAGAGCATTAATTGCTTTGCATGCACCCACATATATATATATATATATATATATATATATATATATATATATATATTAGCAGATTCATTCCACCTGATCCGCTTCTGATCAGTACCTAGTGAAAGCCTTCTACTTTCTACTGTTAATTTCATGGATTCCAGTGAAACCTAATAGATCCGATTCCGATTGGGAGGTGCTAGTTGTAAGCTGCGTCGGTGCTCTCCCTCAATTTTGGGGCACTTACTAGATTTTTTTTTTCTTTAATCATTAGATTCTAAATAAAATGAGTAATAATTTGATATTTTATAAATAAAAAATTGTAAGAAATTGAAAGGCAGGTATATTTTTTACCTATAACATATCAAAATGTAACTCAGTTTATATAGGATCTAATAATAATAATAAAAAAACTACATAAAAATATTTTGAAATGGGCCCATAATTGAGGGGCAGCAGGAGGCGTAACTGAGAAGGCACTACTGACACCCCAAGCCAATTTGATACTTTCATGGATTACTACCTATTTGGTAAACAATCAAATTATAATTTCAAAAGTTACTTTTCATAAATTTGGATAAAACTCTCCTAACATACTAAATAAAAAATAAAATAAAGGGGCACTTAAAGATAGGGATATCCAAGGACTAGGCCAAACTGAGTTGGAGGTCAATCCGAAGTCTGACCCAATATGACTTTGGGTTGGAAAAATCAACCCCAGTGCAGTCGGTCTAGTACTCTGAAGACCCGAGCTCATGGACCAGTCCATTCAGGCAGTTCAATTTTTTTTTCAGTATTTTTTTCTAAATTTTTTTTCCAGTTTTTTTTTTACCTTTTTGGGATGCAATATTTTAGCTCTGGTTTCATCTAACTTCCCAAAGTAATAAAAAATGACATAGTGAAAAGTGATTCCTATAAATTAAAAAGCACATTAGGATGTTCGGAGACGGTGAGTGGCCAATGTAGTGGTGATTTACCAAAAAAAAAAAGACCCGAGTCGACCCAGGACCAGGTGTAGGGTCTAAACCGCGGACCAGAAGTCGTCCAACCCGAACAATTTAGTCTGATCCGAAAAAATTGTCTTGGACCAATTTTTTTTAGCCTAGATCGGGTCAGACCGGACGAACCAGACCTCAGATTTTTTAGACAAGCCTAGAGATATTAGGAAGTGAAATGAGTTGTTGATCAGAAACAAACAGTGTACGTGTAAGAGGGGTGAAAACTGAAAGTGAGTTTGTTGGATGTATAGTAAGGAGCGGGGGGACAGTGACATCGCAAGAAGTACATTATTTTATTAAATAGCAGTACTGAGGACTGTGCAATAAGTTAATGAGTGCCAAAAAAAGTAAGTACAGTCAAACGTGTTTTGATGAATAGTTTTTGGGATCACTTTTTGCCTGTTAAAAATACTTATTTATATAAATTGAAATATTTTTTTTTTTACATATCATGAATTATAATTAAAAAGCTAATTTTAAATATGCCATTCGAAACGAGCATACAATGATGATTCATACATCATCTCTCTTTCCTTTGTCATTTCATGAAAGGGAAAATCGACAATGTACCTTTCACGAGAATATGACCATTTCCAACTTTCCTTGTTTTCTTTCTCTCCCCACTCTTCCTTCCTCTTGTCTTCTTCCCTTCTTGGAATGTGTGCTTGATTCTCTCTTTTCCTAATTTCTTTATATATATCTATATATATTGATAGATAAACTTTGTTAAGTTCGAGTAGATTTTGCTGTTCATTTGATGAAATCAGCATAAATCATTGTAGGGGGGCTTCTTTTTTTTTTTTTTTTGAAAAAAAAAAAACCACATCTGAAAGGAGTATGATTCCAAAGCAAAAGCTTCAAGAAAAATTGCAATATTAAAGATGACTTAGATTAATGTTGGAAAATCAAGTGTAAGTGGAAACAAAATTCTTTTCATATATTTATTTATTACACTGTAAATTACATTAAAAAATTAATTTCTATTACTAATCCAAACAAGTTATAGAATGTCTTTTCTTATTTTAATTTTTCATGGGAAGAAAAGTGTATGCATGTGGAAGCCATCATCATCAAGAAAAAAAGAAACAGTGAAATAAATAATAATAAACTTGTCTCTGCAGCTACACCTTAATTAATTTTTTCTTCCATTGAAATTTTTTTCAAGCCCCAAAGCAGGAAAAAATAAAAATTCTACTTGATATATCCTATTTTATACATCAAGTTACCAAAAACATGGTTTTTAATTAATTTAACAACTCAAAATGACAAAGGTATGGTAATTTAATTCAATTCATAGGAAAACTCTCTCTCTGAACTTCTTCTTCATTCAATTGAAATGTTGCTACTCCATCCAAGGCCAGAACCCTGTTTGATCATCAATCCCACAAAACATGTTGCTCAAGCTCTCTTCTTTGACTATATGATCAATGTTATTCTTCTGATGAAGGTCTGGTCTGAAAGATGTTTGAAAAAGCTGAGCCACTCCTCCTGAAGAAGGCCTAGCAGCAGCAGAATTAGAATTTGTTGTTGTTGATGATGGGAACAAGGGTCTGCTTGTAATTTGATGATGATGAGTAGATAAAGGACTGTCTATAGCAGGTGTTCTTGAGATATCCAACTTAATATCCGAGCTATTCTCACTCCTATTGCTACATGATCCCTCTGTTTCCTTATTCAGGTTTATAGATTCAGTTGGTACGTCTCTGCTTTTCAGTGCCAATATCTGCATACATATATCATCACTTTCATAAATAATAAATATAAAGCTATATAGCCAATCATCAATCCAGAGATGAAAGCAGCTTTGTACAAGGTTATTATTAATTGGGGAAGTGAATAATAAAGAAAAAGGTCAAAAAAGCATAGACATATATACTTAGAAAGAAAAGATAATGATTACGAAGTTTATTTTACAGAAAACAATTCACAAAACATCTCTCTTTTTCTCATCCAACATAAAAGTTGTACTGTTAATCAATTATTTTTTTATATTATCATCCGGTTTGGGTTCTTGACTGCCACTTTCAACGCATGTGTTTTCTCTAAGACGGAAACTCAAGACCAAAGGAATCTAACAGGGTCTTATACGTATGTAGGTTATTATCAGTTAACAAAAAATTATTAATTACTAATTAATTACCTCAGCCTGAAGTTGTTGGTTTTGAGCTTGAAGGGCATCATTATCTGCTTTGACAGCTTCATACTGTCTTTTGAGAAGATCATAGTCTTTCTCTAACTGCTTTGTCTTCCATCTTGCTCTTCTGTTCTGAAACCATATAGCAATCTGCCTTGGCTGCAAGCCAAGAGCTCTAGCCAGCTGCATTTTTCTCTCAGGCTCAAGCTTGTTGCCAAGTTCAAAGCTTTTCTCAAGTGTCTTCACTTGTTCCATGTTAAGCCTTCTCTTCTTCTCCCCAGCCTGAGATCCATCATCAGACAAGTCTTCTTCACAACCATTGTTTGCTTCTTCTCCACCTCCAAGTTCAAGTCCAGAAAATGTCATAGATCTCTTCCCTAAAAGTGAAGCTCCTCCTGCATCAAACATTTTTAACACCCCAATTCAGTCCAAATAAAAAGTCTACCATATAGGATTTGGGGAGAGTTAGATGTATGCAGCCTTCGCTCCGCAAGTAGAGAAGATGTTTGCAGGTCACATGGTAGCAATCTTACCACTCCGCCAAAGCTTATCCTTACAATTAGTAAGGATTTCAGTGAGCTCAAATTCAAAGTGTGATCCCCCAAAAAAAAATTAAATTGATGAATAAAAAATATTGTAACATTTTCTTGTAAAATTAGCTATCATGCCTTGACTATGTTGATTTTAGAGAGAGAGAGAGAGAGAGAGAGAGAGAGAGTACCATGATAATCTTGAGGCAGAATTGAGTTGAGAGACGGTGGAAGTTGATGGTGGTGATCTTCTTGGTGAGAGTTCTGTAATATGAAATTAGCTGGAAAGAGAGCCATTTTTCATTGCTTGTCACACAAATCTTCAAAAGTTGTATGATGTTCGGAACATCTAATATTGTGTTGAAAGAGGAGAAGATTCTTGTTGCTGCTGATGATGATGATGCTCAAAACCTTGAAACAGTCACTTGATGGTGTGCACAAAAAGATAAGAAAACAAAGACTGAGTTCTATACTGCAGAACTTTGATCCTCTGCTAAACTGAAGAGCAAATTATTGTTTATTCAAAGGATGGACAAGGAGATGACTTATATACCTTATCAGTTTATGAGGAAGAGTTTTTCTTTTTTCGTCTCCCCTTTTATGTGAATATTTGGAAAAGAAAAAGGAAGGTGTGATCGATGGGGAGAAGACACAGAAAGAGAGAGAGAAAGGATGTTTGATCTAGAGTTCTTAATTCTGGCCCTGAACTTCCCTATATATCACTGAAAATTTTCTTATTATATTGCAAGTTACCCGTGGCAAAGGGAAAGGAAACTCCCCCATAATTTTAAAAAAACAAACTGGTCTTAAAATAAAAGAAAAAGAAATTAAAATGCTTATAAGAAGCTATAGTATGTGACCTGGACAACTTAATTGATACTCCTTACAAATTTTGTCCTATATTTAGGAGCGGAGGTAGTATATTGGGGTTTGCATGTGTAAGCGCACATAATAAGATGTAATTATTTAGCTAATGATGATAAACTAGTTTCTCCATTTGGAGACAAGTAATGCAAGGTTTTTCTCCCCTTAAAAAAGACAGTTGTCTTTTAATTATAGTGATCGACATCGCAGCTGGACACTTGATATTTCATCGTTACAACAGACTTTAATCCAGGCCACCAGGACACGGAGATTAAACAAACGTTAATCACACACATACGCACACATATCAGTAAAAAGCCCTGAGATGAGGCAGGTGCTAGCTCTTGTTAAAGGTGAAAGAAAGAAATTCGTACAAGCTAGGTGTGGGTCTATGAGTATTCAAATATATATATATATATATATATATATATATATATATATATATAATAGTTTATAATAATGTGGAGCTAGAGAAAAGAAAAGAGATGACTTGAGGGAGAAGAGAAATGAGTTGGCGAAAACATAAAGTCCAAAATGGATTGAGTTTTTCAGAGAGAGAGAGAGAGGAATCTAGGGGGGATGTGGGACCCAAGAGGAGGGGCAGGGGTTGCTACCAAACCCACCAACAAGCATCGTGCATTATGACGAACCTAGCTCCTTTCCTATCAAATACAAATACCCCTTCTTATGATCTTATCTATCTCCTCTCCTTCATTTATCTTTCATCAGTTTCAGTTTTAGGCCCCCCCTCTCTCTCTCTGTAAAAAACCTATGTGTGAGAGGTTCACTTGGACACACACCTCACCCTCCTCGTCTTTATCCTCTCTTCACAAAACCCTCATTCTATATTTTCTGTTTTGGAGGAGGACCATCACCTTGAGAGGAAGATACATCTAAACTCTTACAAACGTCTTTTTTATTCTCCTTCCTGGCCTATATGGGACATCACATATTCATAAGGTGTTTTTCGTTACCCTTGTGGGCCAATATAGGACATTACAATACCCAACTTTTTTTTACCCTTCCTTTGATCAACTTTAAACACTGTAATTATACATATATCATATATGTGTGCGTGTGAGATTTGAGCAAACTTAGCTTAAAATTGGGCTTAATATATAAGCTATATATATATATATATATATATATATATATATAGAGAGAGAGAGAGAGAGAGAGAGAAGTGGAATATAATGATCTATAAACTCAGCCTTATTATTTTAGGTTACAATTTGGTGTCAAGAGTCAAGACCATGCATATGCATTTTATTCTACCTGCCCCAGCAATAGAATAAACAGTTTTAATCTCTCAGAACATAAACCAAAACAACTTTATTACTTCTTATAGAGAGGACCAAATTAGAGGAAGGGTATCTGTGCATGTGTGTGTAAATTTGGGGTTGGTATTTTTTCACATCAGCCAGTAAAAAAAGGAGGCAATGTACAATTTTGCTACTGGGCCGGGGTGTTGTATTTTGCTATATGCATGGATATGACAATTGTATCCAACAAAATTAATGTGGGGGTGACCCACAGATAGTGGCAACATGAGGAAAAGTACAAAATGTTCATATACACATACTTATTGGGATTGGAGAAGTAAAATAGTACTACAGTGGAACTTGATCACTATAAAAATTTCTCAGTCACTTGCTTTTGTCTCTGTATTTTCTTTGAAAAGGGACATGATGAACAACAGAGAGCGACGAGAAGGATTATCAATAATTTGAAGGTCTCCAACACAACAATATGGTCCCAACTTACTAAACTGGCTAAAATATATTAATAAAGCTTTCAACTTCATACTTGACTTAACGGCTTTGAGACTCTTTTGTTTCTGACATGTCCATATTGATTTAACGTATGAGATCGATTGGGAAGAAGCCTGATATTGACACCTCACTAACTTGCCTTGTTTAGTTCTTTTTCTAATCTCACCCCCAACCCATCCTCCAAGCCCTTCAAGGTGATTATCCATTTCAACTTCATCAAAATTTGGATTGATAATTAATCTGTGTCTGTTTGTTATTATATTAGTGTTTGATCAGCTGGAGATTTCTGGGTTTTGTGGACAGTACAATGTTTCTTTTGTGAGAAGTGATAGATCAAGTCAAACGTGCATGCATGGGGATGAATTTCTGAATTATGAAATAGGGGTTAGTTCAAGTGTGGCTTTTGATGAAGAGAAATGAATCTGGTCTTTGAGAATACAAGACGTAGGGAAAGGGACCCACCAAAAAAAAGGAAGCAACTTTGAGGGATGTGTACTCTATTTATTTATTAATAATTGTAAAAAATCTAATTTTGAATGGTTTAAATTATAGATTTTCATTTTAAATTCAAAATTGGTATGTAAAGGCAAACAAAGAATAAACATGTTGAGCACGTCCAGTTGAATCAAAGAGTCCATCGACAATGATGGGGAAGATTTAAATTTTGATTGCATACTCATGGTGTCTTGTTAAAAATTTCAATCCAGAGAAATCTCATCCTGTAGGTTTGATCTAATAACTATCGTTTTGCCACGTCATTTATTAAAACTTGGAAAACGGCACCGTTTCAGTCAGATGACAAAACCAGATGTAATAACAGTGGCCACTGGCCAGATCTAAGTAAACAAACAAGATGAGCCCAATGGGATTGAACTGAAGACTCAAAAAACTACAGAGGAGAGGATCTCAACAAGATATGAAAGGAAAAGAGAAGGGGGTCCCACATGGAAAGACAACTTTAAAAATAAGGAGGCAAAGACAAGTAGCTCTCTCAGCTTCACATGACTTTATTAGTTGGAGCCTGAAAGGATACCCCATTCCCATGTTCCTTCCTTCTTTTTTTTTTTGATACAAAAAGAGGAGGGAGGGCCCTCAACCTAAGCCACTAATTGAACCTACATGCAACATACTATCCTTATCTAGGTATTCAGACAAGCAACCAAATGAGGCACGAAAGTAGTGATGGCCTGGCCATGCACTCAGAGCTTGCTTTGCAACATAATCAGCAGCTGAATTCGCACTCCTAGGAATCCGATGAAACTCAACCTCCCATTCCCTAAGTAACATATGTTTTATTTCAGTTATGACAGCAGCGTCAGGATGGCTTAGGCGAACAGGGTTTCGAATCAAAGACACAACCTCCTCAGCATCAGTTTCAAGAATCACTTTTCGCTCTCCGGAGTCCCAACACAGCTTAAGACCAAACAAGACAGCCCATAATTCAGCGAGAAGACTATCAGCAGGTTGATCCTTCTCTTTTCCTTCTTTTTTTTTTTTTTTTTTTTTTTAAAATAATAATATATTTTTTCATAATTTCTTAAGAAAAATGCTAAAAAAAAACCCCCCTTTTTACAAAATTTATTGTCTAAAAGTACTAAATCATGGGTCCTCATTACATGCTTTAGTCTTTTATGTCTTTTTTAGAGAACCTCCTAAGAAGCACATAAAGAAATATTGATAAATTTTTTTAATTTTTTTTTGATATTTTATATATTTAGATTAAATTTATATACCGTCATCCTGAAATATATTTTTTACACTCAGTATTTCAAATGAATTAATATCTAATTTTGCATTCAGAAATTTTTTTCCTGTAACACCAGTATCCTGTAAATTAATTAATTTGAGATACTAAGTGTAAAAAAAAATATTTCAAGATGTAGTATATAATTTAATCTAAATATATAAAAAATTTAAAAAAAAATTATCAATATTTCTTTATATGCTTCTTAGGAGGAGAAGCACTTAAGAAGCACATAAAAGACTAGCATGTAATGAGGATTCTTCTTAAATTGGTACAACTTATTTTCAACCGATGTAACTTTATTTTAGCCATAGGGCTTGTTTGGGTTGAGTGTTTGCGGTAGAGCTAATGAGTTTTGGAGAAAAAGCTCAACGTGGTGTGTTTGGGTTTGGCGTTAAGTTGATTTAAAGCTCCTAACGCCCGTTAAGGAAAAAGTTTCTTAATCCAGTTTTTTAAAAACGCTTTCTAAACTTTTGACGCCCCACCACTTCTACCACCATTAATCCAAATACAAATCATTATCTATGACCGATTTTTTTTTCCTACCGAGTTTTTTAAAGTCGGATAGGCTTTTTAAACCACCCCTCGTACCGCCAACCCAAACATGCCCATATACTTTTGTAATATTTATTATTTTTTATGAATATTTTGAAAGATGGAAAATTAATTTGCAAACTATATGGAATCTTCTCCTCCACAAGTCCACATGCCCTTATGCTTCTGGTTTGTTATCACTACTGATCAAATCCCATGTGCTATCTTATATTGCTTCCTCCAACTCACTGTTTTTTTTTTTATTATTATTATTATTGCTTTCTTATATTTTTCAAATGTTTGATTTTTTGGATTTTTCTTGATTAGGATATATGCATTGATGTTGATCCTTCAACCACTGGTCCGCTTTTGTTTTTATTATTATTTTATTTTTCTTATTACTTTCTTTTACCTGAAAGGTACATAATTAGTTTGCAAAATATTTAAATCTTATCTTTATTTTAAAAATATTTCGTAATTAAAATAGTGACATAAATGGATCGATTAAAAAAACAACCACATCTTCATACCTCAAATGAATTAATCAATGCATTATTATTAATTATTGATATAATTAGTAATTGAGACATTTTCAAAAATTTCATACATACATATTCATATATAGTATGTGTATATATTTGTGCATTTAGGAAAACTTTAGAGATGCTGGAAAAATAAATACAATTAAGTTTTTGTACAAAAACTTTCTTGAGCGGAAAGGGCAACATGAAAAGAGATTAATAAAGGGGAAGACGTACATCTAATTATTTTTTATTAACTAAATAAAGTACTTGTAGTCATTAATCAGACAAGGACTAACACGTTAGAGAGAAAAGAATATACTAACTACGGTTTTAAATATAAGGCGCAGTTGCTTTTTAAGGAGATTAAAGAAGGTTTAATTAAATTAATTTAAAGTGTTTATATATCTATTTTTTTCTCTAAAATTAATTTGTCTAATTTTAAATTTTAATTATTTTATAATACAAAAAGAGGGCAGGTTATATATTGAAAATAATAGAAATGGAAAAGATATATGAATGAATTCATGAATATATGAAAAAATCCAACAAGTTGCGAGCGAGAATGTGGGGCTGAAATTGGGGCAAGTGGGGTGCAAATGGGCAATGTAAAAGAAACGAGGCCCACTTGGCTTTGTAGTTGTGTGTGAATTAAAAAAAAGAAAAAGAGAAAAATAAATAAATAAATAAATGAAATTGTTGGGAGAAAAAGAAAAGACATGGGGAAACAAATAGAATAGACAAGGCAACCAATAGAGCCATACACACATTGCCTCTATCAACGCCCCTCTCTCTCAATATATTTCATTCTTTTCCCATCAATCTATCTCTCTTCTTCTACATTCACAAGTCTCTATTTAAATTTTCATTTCATTTTTTTATTTAACAAGTGAGATCAAACCTATGACCTTCCACTTATAAAGAAATTTATATACCATTAATTAAAGGTCATAAGTTTTGGCTCTTCATTTTTAGGGCCGACTTGTTTAGACCTGAAAGAATTGAAGATTGGGCCTAAAAATCAGGTAAGAGCCTAAGGATGGCATTTTTATCTATTTTTTAAAAATATTTTCCCTCAAATTTAGAGTTTTATCAGCTTCTCACTGTAATGAACATTTAAATCCAACAAACCCTGGCAAAAAGATTTAAATCCAACAAAAAACCCCCACTTTTTAAGAGTAGAGATAGAATGACAAGTTGTTGGTTGAAGTGGTAAGCGACCTCATTTATATAAGAAAGAGAACACAAGTTTAATTCTTGTGAAACATACTTGTTTCCATCGGCTTCTCGATTCTTCTATCTTTACGTTACAAATCTTGAAAAGGGAATCCTTAACCTTTTTTTTTTTAGAAAAAAAAAAAGAGATAGAAGAAAAGAACCAAGATTGATTTACCTTTTGTAATTTTTTCTCCAGATTAAGGCCCACTTGTACCCAATAGGCCTCACTTTTTTGTAGCTCATCTCTCCTATTTCCCTCTTTTCCTCCTCTCATTCCGCAAACAACCCTCCCTCCCTCCTTTCCCAGTTCTCAATTTCTCCCACTCATGTAATGTAACACTCTTTGCCTGGCTACTATTACCAAATACAAATACTCCATTCGCTTTAAATTGGCTTGGTCTTTTTTAGAAGAGTCCAATGAAAATGTCTCAACATTTAATAACTTTTTTCCACCTTTGCCCCTCAAATCAAATCATTTATATGGCATTAATTAAAAGATGTTTTTTTTCTTTAATCTCTCTCCTTGTTTTCTTTTATACCCTTACTATTCTACAAACTCTTTCTTATTTTCCCTCATTCATTACCCATATTCTCTCTCTTATAAAATGACCAAATGGAGTATATAAATACAAATTGAAAACCAACATAGAATTATTTGCAAGCCTTAAGTTTGAGTCTTAAGTTTGAGGAAGAAACACTTGTATTAGGAGAGGAAGCCACGAACCCTAGACCAGATATACCGGATAATACTATAAAATATAAATACCAATTGAAATTATATATAAATTAAAATCAGCTTAATATATTTGTAACAACTAATGGCCTGAAAAGCAATAACGCCAGCGCTGCATGCCACAGATTATTCATAGGATTAATAGCAGTTCCAAGAACTCATTAATCAGTTACATTGAATGGAAAAATAGCTCTTTCCGAGGACAACCAACCAAACCAATCAACCAAGAATGCAACTTCAACTAAAAAGAGTTAATAGTCAATGAGATAAGTTTTTACACAATGATTTGTAGTATTAATTCTATCCTCTTGATTCATATCCTGAAGAAATCCTAACATACAACAACTGAGAACATTATTGATATCACCCTATAACGGTATCAACAAGCCTATTCGGCAGCGCAGCAGACGTATATACAAGAATATGGTTGAATGACCAAATGGCTCACTGCCTACCCCCACCATCGGCGCGGTTGCCCAGATCAGCCGCGGCATCTGCGGCTCGGGATAAAACACCAGACACCCATGTGGCTCCCTTTGCAAAATAGCTGCTATTTACCACACTATTTGCAGCTGCAGCAACTGATCTTCCTGTTGCCGATGCAGCTGACATGGCTGTTTCTGAGACATGATATCTCTGATCGGCAGACCTAACAGCATTGACGCCAGCAGATATTTTCTCGGTCAGGCCAATTCTCTGGTTCAGCTCGGCAACCTTCGCTGAGGCGGTTGCTGAAACTTGGTGAGACTCATCAAATGACTTGGCATTGGCTAACGCATCTTTACCAAGAACATATCCCTTTGCTAGCATGGTCTTGACGACATCTTGTGCCACAGTAACTGCTTCTCCAGCAGATGACACAAAATGACTGCTTTGAGTTTGCTGTAATAGACATGAGAACAAACAATGTTTGAATGAAAAGAGAAATCTACAATCGTCAGCAGTTTGTCTAGCAGAAGTAATGGAAATGCAGAGACTTACAGTGGAAGTAGTTTCATCAGCATCCCCATAGGAAGGCCTGCTCCAAAAGTCATGTTCATCGCTATTCTGCCCCCAGCGTGTTATGCACACACGGTGATCTAAAATTGTTGCACCCTAACAAACAAGATAATGAATGTTCCAATACCCGATTATGGCTTGCTTGGGTTGGTCATAATGTTTGGAAGTGGCAAATAAGTCTTATGAGTTATACCAGAAAAGAATTTGGTCAATACTCACACTGAGCAAGCAAGCAGTTTCTTGAGAATAGGCATCCTTGAATGTCACATAAGCAGTGCAGGCGTCATTGCCAGACCTATGTCCAGAAATAAGTGAGATTCATACTAAATACAGAACATCATGCAAAAATCAATATTAATGTCAAAGAAAAATTTATCGTAAATGCTATAAATGATTGATTCACTTAGAATTAGCAAAGGTAAGCAACTATGTCCAACATGCCCCGTTCAAACAGTTGCAGTCTATCTTTAAGGCAGCATTTTTAGGCTAATTTATATACCATCAGTATTATAGCAAAAAAACAATAGAAAGAAAGAATTATTGCTTTGGGAAAGAAAGATTTAAATATTTAAGTTCAAAACAGAAATTAAAAAGAATAAAGAGAAGACCCATGCGATTCCTCTCAGTCCATCATCCATAGCCAGCATTTCCAGGCTGAATTATATGCCATAAACTATAGAATGAAAGTAACAGTGAAAAACGAGTTAAATGGCTCTAAGAAAGTAAATGACAATAATTTATGATGAATTACATGTTCAAAATTATGAGCGAGAAGTCTTTACTAAAAAAAAAAAACAAACAAACAACCAATTTATAGAGTTGCCATAAGAAAAACCTCACACGATATTCCAAAAGCGCAGTCAGCTTTTACAGGTTCAACAGCTTCATGGAACTGAGGAGACTTTTTATTCAAATGGGTTATACTTTTTTCCCCATGTATTCCATCAGCAAAATTTCTTTTTACAAAAAGTGTTATTTCACCTGTAGCTTTAAAAATCAAAAATCAAAGATTGCATGGACTTTAGAGGAATTGTGGACTGAATATATTGGACTTCATCTTCACTTTTCAACAAGAAGCACACCCAATCAAACTGAACTCTTAAAGGATACTAAGGGAACAACTAATCATCAAGAAGTAGCACTACATCATCCTTAAAATCCGATAGGAATTAAGCATAACAGTTAGAATTTACCTCACAATCTCAACATGCTGAATTACACCAGAGAAAGCAAAAAAATCGTAGACATCTTTCTCTGTGGCCTTTGGGGATAGACTTGTAACTTCAACAACATAACCATCAGAATCCATCTTGCCAATGTTTTCAATCAGATTTCCCTTCAAAGTGATACAAAGAAAGGAAAAATAATTCAATCGTGTCAGAAAAGAAGAAATGAACAATCCAGACGAACAAGTAGAAAGAACATTTCAAAAGCAATAAATAATTTCAACATTTCAAGATACGCTAATTATCTATTATGATCAAATCCATGTCACTCTGTTGCCAGCATCACCATCCGCTTGCATTGTCTATTCAACTTGACTCTTTTACTTCAATTTCCCCACTAGAACTCCAACACCATCACCATCACCACCACCACCACTGCCAAACAAAGCCACTCCGCCACTTCTCAAGGCAACCGACACCCTACCACCACTGGACCCGATTTGTGCAACAACCAAGGACATTCAGTTCTATTATTTTCATAACAGCTTTTCACACTTAATTTACTAAATCTTCAGCATTGAATTTCAGTGTTTGATTCCTAGTTCAACATAGAAAGCTTTAGAAGATGCGAATTTTTATAAAAGCGAAGAGAACAAAATACCCAAACTCATAACGAAAAAATTGAAAACGAAAAATAGAAAAAATAGCAGTGGATTGAAAATGCGTGAGTAGTTTATTACCCATATTCATACAAGTTAAGATCTGAGAGATTGAAGAAAGAAAACAGACCTCAAAACGCAGAAGGCCTGTACATGAAGAAGGTTCGAGCGAGAGTCTCTCCTATGACTTCGCTGCGCTGGCCGGGATATGGTGCAGTGGGATGTGTACCACGTGGCAATCCGAAACATATCAGTGGTTGGGTTTCCAGACCATTCCAGCCCATTGGGCCTCAACTTCTCTACAAAATCCATTAAGCCAGATGATGGGGTTTTTATTTTTTGGGCTTTAAACTCATGCGAATCCCAGGCCAGTAACATATTTTTAATCCCCTTTTGTTTTAGATTCAGGAATTTTATGTTTGGAAAAAAAAAAACACATAGAAGAAGAAGATAGAAGCAGGTTTTGATATGTAAAAAACAACACCTTGTATTGAAAGATTATATTGAAAAAATAACGGTTAATGATACTCAAGGATGATTTTATAGTATCGAATATCAAATAATTATATAAAATATATCGAAACATAGCAGATCTACTTGTATTTTAAACCAAATATAGGGGAAGTGTTGTGCATCCTCACACAATATATGGCTCTGCCACTTCTTATGCATTGCAGGACCAAGAAATTCAAACTCGAATCAAGCATTCAGGGTCGAAATAAAAATAGCACCCAAAAAATAAATTGTGTTTGGATAATGAATGGGTGATATTTTTTTTTTAGGATTAAGGGTTAATTTTGATTCGGAAGTTTAAAAAATAGAACAATTTTGCTCTAACCGTTATCTCATTTAATTTTGATCGTAAGTTGACCACATATGCTGAGTTGTCAGTCCATATGTCATCCACGTCATTTTTGTCAAGATACAAATTTACCCAAAAATTTTAAATTTAAGTTTGAAAAAAATGAAGTACACATGAACGTCCGAGGAAAATTTGCATCTTAACAAAAATGACGTATATGCCATGTAAATTTTGTCATTTCAAAGATATTTGGTCAACTAATGGTCAAAATTAACTGAAATAATTGTTAGGGCAAAATTGGTTCTGTTTTAAAACTTTTGTACCCTTAACCCTTTTTTTATATATGTATATTAATACTCTATACAAACTTAATATTTGTAAATTCTGAAGTTATATGCTTACAAAATTATTTCATTAGGATTGAGACTTAGAGCTACATCTTTTGAATTGGTGTGATTTGAGTATATATTTGGTGAACGTCCAATTTTGCTATGGAAGAATGCATACTATAGTACTATTGTTGTTGTTGTTGTTGTTTTTTTTTTTTTTGGTGTGCCGTTGAAGAAGGATGCCTATTGTGTAGTAGTATTGTTTTTTTATTTGATCAAGGATATAACCCCTTTCTAGATTTAAGGCGTCACCTCTTCTAATAAATGAATGTGCTTCCCAACATTTGTTGTTGTTGTTTTTTTTTTTTTTTTGGTTGTTCATCCAAGAGTGTCAGGAGTTTCGTTCGATTAATCCGAATCCGACCTGGTCGTCCACTGTTATGGTGGGTGAGTTTATGATGAGGTTTTTACGTATTTTCAAGCGCTCGAACTTGAGCGCTACTTAAGTGAAGACAATTTCATTTACCACTTATGCTAACCCTTTCTTATAGACGTGAAGTTGCTTATCACATTCACATCAAATAAGAGCTCGTTGGTTGAAAACGAAATGGCATGCTAGTTATGAACCACACTCACACACGAGTAGCATATAATTAATAAATAAGAAAGTCAGTGGAACGTGGTTGGTTTTGTTGTGAGGAATATTTAATAGAGAAATACACTTCTCATGTTTAGAAGAATTGTATTCTCATATCATAGATACAAAAAGATGTGGGTCCCACCATTTCTGTGTTTGAGTTTTTTTTATATATAAAAAAGATGTGGGTCCCACCATTTAATGTGTGTGTAGGAATCTTATTCTTCTCATGCAAGAAGTGTAAACCCTTATTTAATAATATTAAATGGACCGACGTAAGTTTTGAAAGCACATATGCATTTCAGGACTGTGTTTCTCTTCGTATCTTTTGGACAAGCAAGGGACGCTCAGCTTTGTGGACCATCCAAATGAGATCTGGACGGTCCAGATTTAATATTTTTTATATTTTGATTTTTAAATGAAAAAAATATTTTTTTTCAAAAAGAATTAGTTAAGATATTATCTTTATTTTAGGCTCATTAAATTTTTTTTTTTTTGAAAAACAAAAGGTAAGAAAAAAAATCTAGACAACCCACAGAGGCTGAGTGCCCTTTACCTATCAAAAGGATAGACAAGCAGGAAATGCAGTTTTGCGTTTCATGTGTAACTCTCAAGTAGAAAGGACAAGGACATTTTGAAAACGAGGGGGGAAGTGAAAGTGATAAGTTACCCAATGAAACTGCGTGCTTCATTTCAATAATTATCACTAATAATGTCAAGAAAGTGCACTCTAATTAATTATTTTGATAACCAACTCAAATTGGCGTAACTAGAAGTAAAGTTTCTAATCCCTTAAGCAAGTGGTTGAAAGTTTGAATCTCGAATCTTATGCATGTAAAAACTTAGTTGGAAGACGTCTACTCTATAGTCGGTGGGGTCTACTCTTTGATCATTTCGCTCACCAAAAAAAAAAATGAAAAAGATCTCAAGAACATCAATATAATTAAGCATGTTGGAGAGAATTGAGAACTAATCACACAATTCAAACGAAGTCAGATCAAAACGAATAATTAAAAAAAAAAAAAAAAAAATCAAATGAGAAGTACAATGTGATAACAAAGGAAAGTGATGATGATGTAAACTGAATCTAATGTTAATTACCGTACCTTTCATATATATATATATATATATATAGCTAGTTCGATAGACGTAACAATTTTGTTGATGATGCACTGATTATGAGTTGGATTCAAAAGAATGAATGAATGCATGCACCAGAAAAGTTGAGCCTTCGAAAGAAAATGTTCACGTACCATACTACCACGACTCATTCAACGCACGTGGCAATAACATGCAGGAGAGTTTTTTTTTTTTTTTTTTTTTTTTTTTTTTTTTTTTTTTTTTTTTTTTGAATACACACATACTTGCAAGAGATTGGTCATATTATATTCAATGACTAACAAAAGATAAGATCTAACGTAAAAAATTAGTCTCTCATAATATGATGAATTAATGTATAAATTTTTATTGAGAAGGATACCTAACAGTCTGCACACCACATCTTTCGATGTAATGGAATGGGACATGATTCTAGTTCTCACTCACAAAAGATTCAGTGTTACCAATTTTCTATAAATAATATTTTTTTACAGCAGCCTTTCTACCGGTTAGGATAAAAATAATGTAGAAAGTGTTATAATTCTTTGTAGTAGAGCTACTTTTGTATGTTTGAATTGTAAGTGTTACGATTAAAACTGCTTGGTTTTAATAATAAATTTCGTATTTTTCTCTTTTTAATATTTTTTTTGTTTAATTTAATCTCTTGGGGCATATCGATCGGTCATCGCATGTTTATAATTTTATGGGAAAATTTCATTTAAATACAGGATGAATTTGTAAAACCCTCATAGGTCTTCGAATTTGTAAAAATCGAGAGGTACCAAAGGCCTATGAGGGATATGCAAATTCGCGTGAAATTACCGGTGGTGGTGGTAGTGGTGGCCTTCTACCCTTACTTTTAAATAAATTTAAAAAAAAAAAAAAACCCCAACCCCCACCCCCACCACCCCACCGCCGCCCCGGGCCACCGTGGTGGCCACCACCCCCACCACCACCACCACCACCACTAACGGCGGCGGTGGTGGTGGTGGTGGTGGTGGCCCGGCTGCGGTGGTAGTGGTGGGTCACCGGCGGTGGTGGTGGTCGTCCGGTGGTGGTGGTGGTGGCCGTACGGCGGCGCGACGGTGGTGGGGTGTGGGGTTTTTTAATTTTTTTAAATTTATTTTAAAGTAAGGGTAGAAAGGTAATTTCATGCGAATTTGCATATCTCTCATAGGTCCCTTGACCTCTCGGTCTTTTACAAATTCGGAGGACTCACAGGGGGGTTTTGCAAATTCATATGGTATTTAAATAGAATTTTCCCTAATTTTATTGTATGCGCTTTAAAGTCACAGTCGTTTATTGAACGTCCCATGACATTTTAAGCTATTTAATTATAATAATATTAAGGGAAAAACATATTTGGGTCCCTTAAAACAATGATTTTTTTAGATTGACAATTATGATAATATCGTATTATGTTTTTTTCAATAAATAACCAAAATATTAATAATTATCTTATGATGGAACCAAATGTTAAGATTTTATTGTAATAAAAAAATAAATATATTGAATCGTACCTACGATATTGAATATATTTTATTGACAATTATGATAATATCGTATTTAATTTTTATTTTACGTTTTCCGATAATTGATTTTAATATGTTGTAGTATTACTGTATTAATTTAGTAAATAATAGCATGCATTACTATAATAGTATAAGAATTAACATGTATTACTGTATTAGTTTAAGAATTTAACCCATTCAGATAGTCAGTTAGAGGTGACTTATATGAACCGGAACGGAATAGTGTGTACACATATCATCCATATGTGAGTGTTTACAAATAATCATGCATTGATTTTATGGTGATTCATGAGTTAGTTATTAAAAATACAGGGGTACTCTATATATTGCCGAACATTAATTAATGTTAATGTTGGGACCAGAAATATAACGGAAAATGGTGTATGTGTGGTAATATATAGTTATATATGATCTCCGATCCTAAATATAAGATAAAGTTTATAGTACAATTTACGTTACAAACTTTATCATATATTTAGGATTGGAGGGAGTATCAACTAACATCACATGGAGTTAGAACTTCTGACCCATTGTCCACTTCATAACCAGTTGCTTAACCCTTTCATGGCTCACCCAATAACTTCTATTTGTATATCACTCGTCATCATAGATACACATTACTAACACTAATTAAACCGTACTCATCCTAATTTTTATACTAACTTGCACTACACTCTCCAATCTGTGTGTGTAATGTTCACACCGAACATCAATTTTTTTAGGGTTAAGGTGAAACCAGCACCTTAAAGTATGTTTTCAGATGCATATGATGTCTTAAAGTAATTTTTAATGCTTCTTGCACCCTAAAGTATTTTTTCATGTGTGTCCATCATATTCAAGTACTTTTTTGTGCAATTTTGAACCTAACAACTTAGAAAACTTAGAATGCTTGATGCACTTAAAAAAATACTTCAAGATATTAGACATAACAAAAAAATAGTTTTGACACTGGATGCACTTAAAAAAAAATACTTCAAAGTACTGAATGCACATTAACCCTTTTTTTAAAAAAAAACAAAAACGAAGAGAGAGGGCTCATGGAGAATACATATGATCCATGTTATTTCACATATATGGATAAAAAGAGAGCTAGAAGCCGGACAATTAGTTCTTCAAGTCTACAAGCGTTTAAAGGACGGCAATATAGCTATAGACCACATTAAAGCCCTTTAAGAGGGCCATCTATATATATATTAGGCCGTCAAAATTACATAAGCAAGGACCTAAGAATGGCAGCTTCAGCACTGTGGGAGTCAGTGTTAGCCAAAACCTCAGATAATCGATCACTAAGATCATCAACTTCTCTGTGCAACTTCTTTACATAGTCGCAAGTCTCCTTCAACACCTTCGCTGCTGATACCTTCAAATAAATATAACTATAATGAGCATCAATTATATACCAACATAAACTATTTGCTGCACAGAGAGAGAGAAGGAAGATGAAGATGAATGAATAATAATAATAATACCTCGTGGTGGGAGGGAGAGGGTTGAAGCTGAGGAATAAGGCGTTGTAACTTGGAGACGAGATCGTTGATCTGGGCATCACTGATCTCTCTGGTGCTGGAACGAGATCTTCTGCTAGACATATTCTTCTCAAATTAATAATCTCCCACAAATATGGAGGTTTGTTGTTGCTTGAAGCAGATCAGAGAAGTGATGGGAGTTATATGAATATGATTGTAGCTCGCATCTAGAACTTGGGAGAGAAATTGGAAAGTAAAAAAGTAATATAAATAAAAAAATGAAATCTTATGGC
Organism: Acacia melanoxylon; assembly: GCA_019022615.1. Lineage (NCBI taxonomy): Eukaryota > Viridiplantae > Streptophyta > Magnoliopsida > Fabales > Fabaceae > Acacia > Acacia melanoxylon. Next base: position 4,004,437 of record JAFJYJ010000052.1, read on the forward strand.
GGGTAGGCTAGCTGCAGAGAATCTTCAAGAGGGGAGGTACAAATGCATGGGACGAAGAGGTGGGCTATGCCTCTTATATTAATAGCCTTCACCCTCTATGACTCATCATCTATCACCCCTCTTCTTAATATTATTCAACAATCATATCTCTCCACGTGGTTTGTGTGTGGGTAAAACTAAGGGTGGAAATAGGTTAAACAACCAATCGGAGATTTGTGGTCTGACTTGCATTTGGCATGTCATATCTAAAAGTAGGCTTAGAGTCAGGCCTTTTAAGAGGTCTGTTTCACTTAAAAAGTTAGGCCTAATTTTCAACCTGTTTAAAGACAGCTTGACATATTTAAATATGGCTTGTTTTTTGTCTATTTGAAAGCCAAGACATATTTAAATACGGCTTGTTTTGTGTCTATTTGAAAGCCAAGACTTGTATTCTTATAGAGATAGACTCATGCCAACTTATTACAAAATAAGCATAACACATTAAGAGTAAAGTTTATCTGGTATGACTTAGCCTATTTACAAAACTATATGAAATGTTATTAGGGAGGAAGTGGTGGGATGATGAGACCAATGCGCTTGATCATCGCCCCACCACGCGGGTCCTCTTTGTGTCCCTATCTCCATACACAAACGCATGTTATCTCCTTTTATCTTCCCTTTCATTTATTCTTCAACCTCTTTTTATTTTTAGGATAATTTAAGTAATTCAATTGAACATGGGGCCTTTCTTTTAAGTAAATCAACACAACTTATCAGATTATCCTACTACTGTAAAAAAAAAAAAAAAACGTTATGTTACTATTATAGGGTAGCTTTCTAAAAAGTGGTTTTACTACTTAGTTCTTTTATAAGGCATTTGATTTTTTTTTTCCGCTAGATGACATTTGTTAGTTTTAAGGAGAGTATCAAATATTTTTTTCATACATGCCTATATTTAATATGGGTAATGAAAGAAAGTAGAAATTAATATAATATTGAAGTTTAGTATAATCAATGAAAATAACATGGAAATCACGGAAGTTTTATGGCAAAATTAGTTCTTTTAGTATTTTTGGTACATGTGAAATTAGTTATCTTTGGGACTAGAGTTGCACACAACATAAATTTAATTTATAACAAGTGATATATCTACTTCTTCTAATCATATTTATAACACTTCACCTGCAAATTTTTTAATAAAAGATCCTCTATAAAATTTTATGAAATATCTGCTAAAAAAAAAGGAAAATCTCTTCAAGGTCCCAAAAGATTAAGAAAATGTCAAAAAAGTTTAAAAGAAATTTTTGTTGTCAAAAATGTCTCAAGGAGTTGTTAAAACCTATAAATGGAGTTGTTAACCCTCTACTAAAAGAGTTGTCAATGTAACATTTTTTACATTAGAATTTTCTCTATGACCTTTTTGACATTTCTTTTGTCTTTTATGACCTTAAAGGGATTTTCCCAAAAAAAAAAAAAACTTACGTGCTTCTTTCACTCTTAACTTAAATAATAATTTGATTATATAAGGATGATTTGGTAATTTTTTAAAAAATTACTCCTCTAGTCCTATAAAACACTTCCAACATTTTTTACACAAAGTCCAAATCCAAAGAAAACCTTAAATCTCAAAGTGCATGTTTGGATTAGCTTTTGATGAAGAATAACTTTTACAATTTATAAGTTAAATATGAGAGAGGTTTGTCTTGAATTGTGGAAAATGGCTTCTGAAACCATAGTTTTGTTGTTTCCCAAACATGCACACTTACCATAAAATTCAACAACTTTTTAACTCTATTCCTATTTTTATATATATATATATATAATACCAAATTGAAAACAAAATCAACATAATAATAAATGAAGGATTAAATTGTACATTCACCTCAAAACTTTAATGAGGTACTTTACAAATAAGGGGGGAAAAAAACTTTTCTCTCTACCCTATATATAGGATAGAGGAGTATTTAGACATTTAAGTAAGTTTAAGAGTTCAATAACTAAGTTAAGCGGTTTAAGAAAGATGTTAAAATTAGTTTAAAATAATAAGTATGTCTTAAATAAATTTTATTTTTTCAAGTATACCCTTATTTATGAGGGGCAAGTAAGAGAGAGAAGTAATAAAGTAAATATAAATATCACAAACATTTTAATTAATGTATGTGATACATATAACTAATTAGGGGTAAAAATGAAATAAAAAACTCATCAAATATACAAACAACTCTTGTTGGGGTCTTATTATAAAAAGGATTAAAGCAATTCAAATTTTGGGATTTTATAAAAAGGACTAGAATGAGTAATTAATAGGCTTACCTCCAATAAGAAGATACCTATGCTTAGCCAAAAAAAAAAAAAAAAAAAAAGGTTAAAGTATATTTTTAGTCATTTAAGTTTACATGAGGTATATTTTTTGTCTCTTAACTTTATAAAGAATATTTTTGGTCCTCTAATTCTAACACCGTTAATATTGCATATTGAAAATACTAATGCAGCAAATTCAAATGATAATGACTATGTATTTAAATATTATTAATGTTAAATTTAAAAAAATATGTGTAAATTGAAAAATATCTAAAAATATAATGAAACAATCAATATCAAAACTTAGATTTTATTAAAAAAATTAATTATATAAAATCAAAACATTGATTTCATTTGTAGTGATTTGTTGGTTTATTTTACTTTCATAATTTAAATATATTATATTAAAAAATTAAATAAATATGATTTGTCATTTTGACGGTCATCAATTAAGTTTGTTGCATCAATATTTTCCGTTAACAACGTTAATATGGTTAAAAATATAGAATCAAAAGTATCTTTATAAAGTTATGGGATCAAAAGTAAATCCTATATATGTAAAACTTAAAGAACTAAAACTATATTTTAGTCAAAAATATCAAATTAGAGAGAGTACTCATTTCATTCCTTTTTATAAAAAACAACCGTCACCTTGTTTGTCTTTATAAGAAATATTCAAATAATGTTTACATTTTTGTTTGTTACATTCTCATTTTGCTTTTATTTAATTACCCATATTTCTCACGCTCTCTCTCCACTCTCTCTTCTACAATGATATTTATTACTCTTATAATATTAATTTTCTTATTTTCTCTCTTCTACAATCCTCTCTATAACAATAATCTCCTTTCTCTCTATTATTCCCCATTTCCACATAAACATAAAAGCTAAGGGGGCTTCAATTTTGTCAAAATGCTTACAATTTTATATATTTATTATCTTTTACCGCCACTTTGATCTACATTATTCGGTTAAGTATTTCTTATAAAAAGAAACTTAGTGAGTATAATTTATTAATAGCGTGGCTTAAGTATATGAGATTTCGTAAATGCAATTAATATGTGAAATAACAATAACAAACCTTATTTTATTTTACTAAAGTCAACTACATAAATTATATGAGCTATATCACTAACTAATATAATTATATTTGGGATAACTTTCTTAAGTACTCCCTCGGGTCCTAATTATTGGACAATATTTGAGAGTTTGTTTTGGTCATAATTATAAGACAACATTCTAATTTTTATCAATTTCTTCCTAAAATACCCTTATTGATATGAATGAAGGATTATGTGAAATCAATAAGGTAGTTGAAGTGCAAAATTTATATAAGGACATTTTAGAAAAATGAGTAAAATAAATTAATTTAACCTCTATCCTTAATCCTTTCAAAATTAGTTAATTATGTCTTATAATTAGGTCAAGAGGGAATATCATTTTCGATCTCCCTTTGTATGTTCTTCTAGGGCTATAAATTATCTTATCTGCTCAACTTTTTCATCGGCATGCCCTTAGCTTAATGGTGACCTTTTGCACATGTATAACCCTTAATTAATTGATTTTCTATCGTTTTCCTTTTTAATGAAAGTCATGCCAACCTTTGATCATATGCAGAAGTATCAAGAGTTATATTTTATCTTTTTTTATAGGACTATTTATCTATTTTAACATTTTCATCTACACCACTCTTGTGTTTTTTATACATATGCTCAATGATACTCACTATAATGCATAATATACTACATTCGGTTTTTAATATAAGAGTTGATTAGATCGAGTTGGATTTGGTTTTCAATATAAGATCTCAATTTACTTTATTTCCTAAATTTATATACTAATCTTGTTTTTAATATAGGATCTTGTTCATAGTTCAATTTTTTTCTCTAAATTTTCACTACGGAAAGATGCGATCTTATATTAAGAATTAGAGGTAGCAATTTATTTTCAAAGTCTCCATATTAATTAAACACGTTGAGCTGTTGAGGGATTTCTATAGAATGATAGTAATGCTAAAATATGGTATTTTATAAGGGGGAAAAAACCTATATTTATTACAAATAACTAGCATAACTAATTTTTTAATCTACCTAAATTAGTCAACGGTATCTTTTATTAAGGTCTGGAGGTAGTAGCATTTATAAATAATTAGATTAGGCTGTGGACATTAGAGTTTCAGTTGAATTTGAATTTACAATACTGAAGTTAATTAAACTACCACAACTCCAGATATAATTAAAAATCACACTCGTACACACATAAAAGCCTATAAATTAAAGACCACTAAAAAAAGCCTCTCTCTCTCTCTCTCTCTCTCTCTCTCTCTCTATATATATATATATATATATATATATATATATATATATATATATGAAGCCACGGAGCTAGGTTCATTTATTATGAAACAAGTGACAACATTATATATATATATATATTTAGATAGATTTGCAGGGAATCACTTGTCTTGGCTTTTGTTTGCATTTGGAAATCTTGAAAAGCACAAAATCACGCTACTTGCACTGCAATTTTGAAGGCCAAATGCCCAAATTGTTTATACCAATATTTTATATTTTTAGTACAAACAATAGATTGATTAACTAATTAATTAGTTAACTAGTTTGTGAATTAATTTATCAATCGCTAAGTCTATCTCTCCCGCCCACGTCTCTCGTATCCACATCGCCTTATTTATCTATATGCCTAGCAATCAAAAACCATTTCTCTTTTTAGCATTACATTACTATATGCTATAATACACACACACACATATATATATGCTTCTCTATTTATTTATACATACCCGCCTGATAACTCCATGAAAATAGCTACCTAACATCTCCTCGGTCCTGCGTTTTCTGATTCTCTATTCAACAAGTTTTATTATATATTCTATTCAACATCTCGTCATTGATTTAATTTTTCAAAATATTGTTAAACATAAATTATAATTTATTACCCTAGTGCGTAAGATAAAGTATATTGTACAACTACAAAGCCAATAATATTCAGCTAATTAACTTCTCTTCATAAAAAAGAAATATTTAGCTAAAATTTTACACAGGTTAGTGAAAAAGTTACCAACACCACATTAATAAAGCCTTATTCTACTATGTGGGATCAGTTACATAGATCACATAACGTCATTGTATATGCTCTATTGAAAATTAGATCTTTGAATAAATTATTAATCAAAAGATTGCACTCTGTAACCTCATTAAGTATTCGTTTGATCTTCCTCTATCTCTTTTTAGAGGACTCCATACCTGTTTGATTAACCCTTCTTACCCGTATACTCAATTTCCTTCTTTGATCATGTCCAAACCACCTCATCAAAATATTTTCTACCATTTTTTCTTTAATAAATGTCATTTCAACTCATTCGCGTATATAATCATTACGAATTTTTATTTTTTTTTGTATGACCACACATTCATCTCAACATCTTCATCTCGACTACCCCCGTTTACGTTCATGTTATCCCTTTAAGGTCCAACATATAATGCACTACCATATAGCATTGTTGGTCTTATAACTGTAATACCTGGATATTCGGTACCCGGATGACTATTAAACATAAATAAATATTTCTTAAGTGTTAGAGGTGACTATGTGATTTCAATAAATGGCCAAAATTACCTTATTACTTAGGGAAATTACTGTGAAAATTAGAAAAGAAAAAGAGCTAAGGTCAATGAAAAATGTATTTTATAAGGAAGAAGATGACCTAAAAATATTATGATAAATACCATATGATAACAAATACTGACAAAAACTTGGGAAATGTGTTATCTTTAATTTTAGGAATTTTTGGGAATATTTCCCTGGAAAATAATTGAGCATAAATAAAATATTATTAAAAAGCACTTTATGCCCCTTTATTTTTAATATTTTACATAGGATATAAAATGTCAATGTTAGTTCAATATTTATGAGATAATGAGTTATCCTAATTAAGAAAATTATCAACAATTAGTAAATGGCTAATTAAGTAATTAATGGCTAATTACTTGGATTAAAATATAAGATAAATGAATTAGGAAAAAATATTAAAAAGGGCTGAAATTTGAAATAATAAAATAAAATAAAAATAAAAATAATATAAAAATATAAAATGCTTAGGAAAAAAAATAAAAAAAAAATAAGATATTTGGAAATTTGTAATATAATAATAATATATATGGTAAAGAGTCAACAGGACATTTGAGAATGGTTAGAAATTAAATCATACACCAAGATATAGGAATTTAGTCTAAGACATCTGGACTTCTTATAAACCAGTGAAATTCTACCTCGGAGTGGACTATCTCCGAAGCTGATTCTGAAACCAATAGAGCAAATAAGAGACCGGGTATTTATGAGAATAGGCAGATAGTAAAAAGTGAACCCGCGGTAAACTTGAGTGTTGTGACAAACCAGGATTAAGGTTTCTTACGACATGACATATTTCGAACCCGTGAATTATTGTCCAGAAAACACGGCTATCGGAAGTCGTTTCCGCAACCGACCGCATCTGGCCTGAAATGTTCAGCCAGTAACGGAATACCCTCAATGGGATTAAAAATTTAGTTAACCCAGATATTGTGAATGAGGAAGTTTAAACCTTCGAAACACCGTTGTCGGAATTTTGAGTTTTAAAAGATTACGCGATTCGAACACCGATCGTGAACGATATCGGTAAGTCGGTTTAGTATGACATCATCAAAGATGATGTCACAAGAGGGGGAGAGGTCGGCACATAGGTGGAGGGCCAAGATCAGTCCGTGTGTCCCAAGTGCGATCCGACGGTTGAAATCCGATCTGAAAACAATTGAAGTAATTCCCACCTTGTCCCTTCCTTTTCCTATAAATAGCCAAGCCCTCTTCACTTCATTTCTCACCAAGAATCTGAAATATAGAGAGAGAGTAGAGAGAATGAGGAGCTCTTGGAAGTTCTAGCAAGCGGAGTAAGTTTCTGGTCCCTAGTCTTAAGTTTCGGTAGTTCTTTCGGTAGATAGAGTAGAAATGCTAGAATTTCTTTAAATCTTTCGAATAGTTTTAGATATCATATTTTATGAGTATATATGATATTTATGTTGAAAATATTTTTGGAAAATAGATCCGGCAAAATTTCGGAGAAATAGAGCGAAAACAAATGACTCCGACGAAATTCCGCCGATTGGCCTAACTAGGGGCAAAATAGTAATTTTCGCCTAGAATGCCTGTTTTGATGCCAAATGTTGATAAACACTATCATTATAGGATATACGAGATAATCGAGCCGCCGTCGTCCCGCATTTTTTTTCCCGCCGTTGAATTTCACGTTTTTAGTAAAAGTTCCGTTATACCGCTAAAAAGGTACGGACGCGTATTGTAACCTTAACTCTTGCGTTTGTTGTATGCTATATGTGTTTGCTGTGTTCCTATACTGAGATTTTGCTTTGTTGAAAATGTTGAAATCATGAATACACGGGTTATGGTCTTGATAACACCGTTTAGAGTTTTCCTAGCGCTATGGACACGATTGTACATCGTGGCACCGGAGAGTGTGCAGACTGGGATGACATACATACTGCAGGGGCTGTGTAATGTTATTGCTTGATATGTGGAGATGTGTTTTATGCTGTGAAATGTTGTGGATATCTGTCATACATATATTGTCTACATAAGCATGAGGTTACGGTTACCCGAGATCCAATGGGCATTGGATCTCGATTTGTTAATATAGCTTCGGGATCTCGAGGAGTTCGGGACGTGGTGAAGGGTAAGGAGCCGGCATAGGAAAGAAGATGAAGAAAATAAATTGTAGTTTATTTTGTTTAAAAATATTCGGATGATTGTACTACTTATGACTACCAGACATATTATTATGCTTGTTATTCAGTGACTCTGTTTCCATTTTAAATCAAATTTTTTTTGACTGCTCAACTCTGATCAAATACGGCAAGAAAACGTTTACGAAAACGGGGTGTTACAATAATAGTCTAACAAAACTTTCATTTTACCTTATTATGTACTTTCAAATCACAAATAACCTCAGTAGCTTTTCTCCATTTGTACCATCTAACTTGAATTCTATAATTAACATTTCCATCAATTTCACCATCTTGTTATATGATTGATCACAAATTCTAAACTTTATCACTTGTGGAATGATTTTCCCTCTCAATTTAACTTCCACTTCACTTCTAATTCGTCTCTTATCAAAAGTGTAATGCATATATTCATTTTTTCTCCTACTCAAATGAAAGCCTTCAACTTCAAAGTCCTTCTCCATATCTCAAGTTTATAATTAATTTCCTCCCTTAATTTAGCCAACAGAACTATATCATCAATAAAAAACATGCAATTATAGATCTCCTATTTGATAGGATTAGTTAGAACATTTACCACTAAGTTGAACAAATAAGGGCTCAAAGTTGCACTCTGATGTAAATCAATCCTTATAGAAAAGCCATTTGTCTCACCTCTAGACATTTTAACACTCGTTGTTACGTTACCTTTTCATACATGTCTTGAATGGGGTTTGATATATGCAACATGCACTTCCTTCTTTTCAAAGGATTTCCAAAATACATATTTTAGCACACATTCATACGTCATTTCCAAGTCATTAAAAACTATATGCAAATCCTTTCATTTGCTCCGATACTTTTCTATTAGCCCCCTTAGTAAATAAATTGCCTCTATTGTAAAACTTTTTGGTATAAATCCAAATTGGTTCTCATAAATACTAGTCTCCAACCTTAACATGTTCAATTACATTTTCCCACAATTTCATTGTAGGACTTATAACTTAATTTTTCTACAATTTGCACAATTTTGAATATCCCCTTTAATTTATTCTTATAAATAGGAATCAATGTACTTTTTCTCTAATCTTCAAGCATTTTCTTGGATCGTAAAATCTCATTAAAGAACTTAACAAGCCACTTCTCACCCAAACATTTTCAAACTTTAATAGGAATATATACCATCAGGTCCAACAACTTTACCGTTTTCCATTTTTCATTTTCTTAAGGATATTCGAATCTTGCAATAAAATGACAAATTGAATTCATCTTCTCGAGTTTGCAAATCCTTCAAGTCACAAGTTGACCCTCCCCTTCCATCATTGAACAACTTATAAAAGTAGGTTAATTTCCCACCTATTCTTAATATCTCCATCAGTAACCAAAATTTTTCTTTATTCATCCTTTATACACCTCACTTGGTCCAACTCTTGATTTCTCTCATTATTTGCAATCTTGTAAATCTTACACTCTCTAGCTTTTGTCCCTATCTCCTTATGAAACTCATTATACGCTTTATCATAAACTTCACGTCTTCACTTACTGCCTTCTTAGTCAATTGATACATTTCCCAATTTTTAGCATTATTCGATAAGCATATAGCTTTAAAACAATTTTTCTTATTCTTAACTTTCTTTTGAATAGTCTCACCCCATCATCAAGTCTCCTTATCTTGTTAATTAAAACCTTTTGATTCTCCAAAAATTGATTTAGCGACCTTTTGGACCTTCTTAGCCAGATTCTCCCACATGATATTAGTATTTCCTTGAGGCTCCCACACCCCTCCCCCAAAAGAGTTCTCCTCGGGGAAAAGTTAATTTAGTGTAATTTTAAATATATTTTTATTTAAAATATCTTGCACGAAGATCTATATACTCATTCTTTTAAATAAATTCAATTTCAGTAACTTCGGTGTCCATAAAATTAACACATTATCCTAGTACTAAAGCCAAGACAGAGTTTTAACGTCGAAGTATTAGGCTTGAGCTTTAGTTAAATATCCTGATCATCATCCATAATTCTCTTAATATATCTCTTTCTTGATTAGTATTGGTAGAGCATCAATAATAGGGATAAAGTAGAAAAAGATTGATAAATATATAAAAAAAAATATATATGATAATGACCATTGGTTACTCGAATGGTTAAGATTAATTGGCTCCGTCGTGGGTTTAATTTATATATAAAGTTTGTTTTTTTCCCCATCGTTTATCGATTAGTTGGTTGATCTGTACTTCATTTGCACATTATCAGTATCTCTATGTCTTTGGCTTTTTCCCAATTAAGCCATGCGCAATTTTTTTAAAAGAAAAAAGTACTCATCCAATCTAATTTGGGATTGCTTTTAGAGTCCCAAAGCAAAATTGAGGGGAAAAGTAGATGGGGTACTTTTGGCTTTTTTTCTCAAAAAATTTTGTTTTTTGTTTTTTCGCAAAGAGAAGCTGCTTATGGAAGAAAGATGTTAGGTCCCATTTTTTTTAATTAAAATACTAATATGATCCTTATTATAAATCCTTATAGATGAAACTTTTTATCATAAATATAAAATTCACTTACATAGTTAATAATCATTATTTTCCATTTTTATCCTTAATTCTCAATTGAAATAGAGAAAGATGAGAAAGATATAAGAGAATTAGTTAAAATAAACTTAAAATAAGGTCTATAGAGGTAAATTTCTATGACAATACTCTTATTATTAGGTCCATGAGAAATTTAATTAGTAAGAATTACTTGATAAATTTTTAAATTATGATCCAGTGGTCTTTGTTAAAGGTGGAAAGTTGTGTTTTATTCTGATTTGCCCTTCGTGGACAATTCAAACCATGCCCTTATTTGATAAAAAAACTTTATTTTATGTATTATTTCTAATTTATATGCATTTCTATTCATTAACTATATTTAATTATATATTTTAGCATTGCCAAATTTTTCAAGTTAAATTTTTTTCACTTTTTTATAATTTTAATTGTTCTATAATTATCCAACTATATATCAAATATATATATATATATATAATTTAATAATATTCACGTCATTTTCATCATTTTTCATCTAAATACTTTTTAAAATAATTATCCAAACAAGTTTTAGTTTTAAAAAAGTTACTTATTACTACCAATCCAAACATAAGTGTGACATTATATAATCTGACTTTTACCCAAACATAAGTTTGTAAAAGCCACTTTTATCACCAGGTATTCCAAATACACTAAATATAAGTTGCTTTCAACCAACTCACTAAATAAAAAAAAAAAAAAAAAAAAAAAAAAGGATCGATTAGCCCATTAAATATTTTTAAATTAAACAAATTTCAACTCTTCCCATATCCAAATATGTCTCATACCTCTTTCATCTTTCTCGATATCTAATATGCCAAACCAATAAACAGAGGAAATATTAGAAAATGGTACGGTGATTAATATATAAATTTCTAGGTGACTTTTATTATGAGTAAATAATTTCTTCTACAATGTGTCGTATTTTATCAGGAGAAGGATATTATGTGTAAGATATTCTATACTTTATGGTTTAAGCTGTGACCCTCCTTTAAAACAAAAAAAGACACGAGTTTAAATATATTGTGGATTGAAAAATCGTAATAAATCAAGGAAAGCTATGTTTTTATTTGAGGACATTTACACCAACACACATTCATGCATGTATGTGTATTATTTATCTCTGAACTTATTGATTGCACGCATATGATCAGTTTGAGAAAAACAAAACACATTTTCGGTGGTTCGGAGCGTAGAAATCTAGGAACTAAAAACCACCCATGTTACTATATATGCATGTTCTTCATGTCTGTTTGGATGGTTGGATATTAGAAAAAAATTTAATGCTTCTACAGTTATCATGTTAAACAAGATTTATAATTTTATTAACAGAATGCTGCCAATTAATTGAGAGACCTTAATTACTGTTAACTAAAAATAATCTCTCATTTTGTTGTTGTGAATATGCTGTCGTGATTTAGATATATATGCATGTATCTATATAAATTACTATATGCTGTCGTGGTTTCAAACTGGTTAAACCGGCGGTTGAATTGTTGATGTAATAATTAAATAAAATTTAACTGAAAATAATTATATGCATGTATCTATATAAAATACTATATGTAAGAATAAATTAATAAATCCATAATTATCAGCATATATATATAATATATATATATATATAGATAATTACATTATAATCTATGAAGTTTTCAATGAAATAATATTATGTGACTACAAACCGGCCGAAAATATATTGAGTGTATTGAGCTAGAGGGCAATTTTTCAATTTTTCTAAACATTCTTTCATCAAACTCAAAATCTGTCCCATTTCTAAAAGCTATCTTGTTTCTTGGCTCAACCTTTTTTTTTTGGTTGAATTTTTTAGTTCAACTTTGATCCAACTCGATTCAGTCATGAAAATTAAAAATAACTTTATGATTTAAAGCATCGCTGATTCAAACCAAGTAGTTAACAAACATAGTAGAAAGCAGATCCTCTCATGATCCATTTTTTTCATTATTTCTCATAAGCTTATTTGGACCGTTGATTGAGAAAATGAGAGAAAATTAAAACTAGTATTATGACCTTTCAAATTGATTGAAACATGATTTAAAGATGATGAGGGATGATGATAAAAGAACAATGAGAGAAACCTGATATAGTGTCTGAATTCTTTTCCTGGTTTGATATGGATATTTTGCTCTCTCTGTTTTTTTTTTTTTTTTTTGGCAGGACGTTTTGTTACATAACTAAATGGATTGTAGTGACATTAAATATATTTTGAGAGTTAAAAAACAAGAAGATGTGATCAACTGGGAGTCAACTCAACACACACAAATGGAACAAAACCAAGTAAGGACAAAAGAGTAAAATAGGATAGGCGAGTAATAAAAAATTTGAAGATACGAAATCCTGCCTGGCCTTCTTTTATGGCTGGGGAAAGCACATGCAATGTTTGAACTTGTCTATAACTAGGAACATGTATATCATTTATTTATTATTTTAAATTTGGACATATTCAAATATTCATAAATAAAACTGGTCAATACACGTTACGACGTTATCATAAAGCCCTAACGTGACCATCACGTGCCTTCATGTTCCTGCTTGTCTCACTGTCTTCCCCCTCCAAAATTATCATATGCTTGACTCGCACCATTAATATATTCACCCTCCATTACAATTAAATACTAGACCTCTAACTCCTGATCTTATATTAAATACCGGACGTACTATAGTAATTGTTTGTGAAAATTAATCTTCTGCTCCCTGTCGTTTTAATTGGGTTGTAACTCAGTTCCTACTTTTTGACTTGGTGTATGTAGGCCAATCTCTAAATTTAGACAGCTCAGTTCATATAGTCTTAATCATTTTATAATTTAGTCCTTATGTTCTAGAATAAAGGTGAGGACTATACTATAAAATAGTTAAAACTATAAGACCAAAAGATTAATTTTCTCTAATTGTTTTAATCAGACATGCGCACATTCCTTCCCCACATGAAATTTTTTGGGTTAACGTGTAAATCTATCTTAAGTTTTTTGGCCATGCACACCTAACACTGGTGCAAAAAGGTAAGTATATGTAGAGTTTTTAAAATGGTGCAAAAATATTACAACCATTAAATTAATCAAGGTTGATTGTTTATCATATATGCTAGTAAAAAAATAGTATTTCATTACACTACAAACTATATCATATATTTAGGATCAAAAATAATATAAAAGTTCACATGAAGTTTCTAAAATGGTACTATATCTGATCCTAAATATAGAACCTAAGTGCAAAAATGTCATAGTCTTTAAATCACCAATGTTAACCATTTAACAAATAGTTCCCACATGCAGCATATTGTTTTTTCTCCCACTGGAACCATATGCAATTAGGTCTTTTGCACTACACAATGGCTGCACATTTTAGGTGATGCCCCTATCTGCAAGGGCAGAACTAGGGAGGGGCTAGAGGTGGCCCCGCCCCCTAAAATTATAGAATACAATCCAGATTTTTAGAAAATTATATTTCAGTCTCACAAAAATTTCAAGGTTTTCACTTTTTTAGTCCCCACTAAAAGTTGTTAGAGGGACTAAAATGAAAACTTTAAAATATTTATGAGGATATAAATGCAATTTATAAACACTTAGGTTCTATTTTTTGTAACTTTTACTCCCTAATTGCAATTCCTAACTCCACCCCCCTATTTGCTATCCTTTTCTTTGGTTTCTTCATCATTGATAGTTTTGCCTCAAAGCCATCGAACTGTAGATTAGGGATATTATTGTTATAAATTAAACTTGTATTGAAACAAAGCAAAGAGAAGATTATGGAGGACTCATCAGTTGTCACGGAAATCAGCACTTTCAAATCCTCTAATAATATTTATCAACAGTGTAGAAATCAAAGAGAGAGAATAGAGGGTTGTGCAACCATAGTACGCATCATGCGAAAGACTTCACAGTTTTGCTATTAACGTTTGCTTTGCTATGTCTAACCGTAGTTTTAGAAGCACTTTTCTGTAAGCCGAGACAAAACTCATTTAATATACTTACATCGTAATTTGTAAAAACACTTTTAAAAAGTTAAAACAAACATGTACTAAACATTGTTCAGGGTTTTTGTGCAAGCTCAGACACAAGAACCCACCTCACTTGATTCATGCCCCTCTTCCTTGGCTTCGTTTGAAAATTCCAATTTTATCATTCTTTGGTACCGTCTATTATAAATTGATTTTCTTTTATATGTATTATAAATTGATTTGAAAATACTGTAGTTAGCTTATATTAGATTCGTATCTTTTTTTTTTATAATAAAATTTTAGGAAAGGGTTGGGCCACCTTACGATCAAAGCAAGAGAGCGCTGGAGTTAGCGATCATTCCAGGGGCAAGATCGCCAGAGAAGACACACGCTCTCCACCTCTACCGCGCTTTCCACTACTTCCTGCACCCAGGATGCCTCCCACAGCGCCTTGACCAACGCAGGGATCGAACCCCCTCTCTTTAGGTGAGGAAGTCCGACCACTTCGCCAGTTGAACCCAAGGACAAGAGGTTATTAGACTCGTATCTGTTCTGGCTATAAAGGAATGACCCACTTGCATTGCAGGCTGAGCCCAATCATACTGTAATTTGGGCCTAAAATATGAGCCCACATAACGAACTGAAAATTAGGCCTTCAGCTAGTTTATGGGCCTAATAGTTGAAGTTCAATCTTTGAGATAAAGATAACAATTAGCCAGCGTTAGGTTATAAAGAAGACAATTTGTACTACAAATAATCTTTCATTTGCAATCACAATAAGCAGAAACTAACTGATAATTGCGCCTTCAGTTAGTTTATTAATCTTTCATTTGATTACTATTGTTCGTTGGTTTTAATCTTTCCTGATTATTGTTCCACTTCCTTCACACAGATTTTTAAACTCGCAAATCTTATTTTAAGTGCTCTTTGGATCCTAATATTTTTTCTAATTGAGACACCAGTAAACTTGTACCTTTATTTAAAATCACTATTGTCTTATTTAGTATTGACAGGTTTGTCTTTTCAAATCTCAATTTTAATAACCTTTTGTTCTTGCAAGATACATTATCTTAATACTTACAATAGCATGTCATCATGTGCTTTCCAATTACATTGATTTTGTTTAATTCACAATTTATCAAACATATACTTCAGGCTATTAAGTTTCTTCATCATTCTTCAATTTCTTTATATATATATATATAAAGCTATTGGTTGAGATGGTAGACTTTATCTTGTATGGATTATAACACAAGTTCAAATATCAGAAAATACACTTTTTTGGGAGAGGATAAAATACATTGCGTTCTAAGTCTTAAAAGGGATAAGTCAGCCTCAACCAAATCAAATATATATGTATATATACGTATAGGTTGACTAATTCCTTTCAAGACTTAGAGCGCAATAGATTTTTTGATCTCCTAACAAGTGTATTTTCTGAGGTTTGAACTTATGTCATCCTCCTTACAAGGTAAGATCTAGCACCTTAGCCAATAACTTATTGGTTATATATATGTATCTATCTGTCTATGGGCGTGCGTGCGGGCATGTGTGTTCCTTCTGGTCATTGATGTGAGACCTAATGAAGAAGTTGATGTTAATTCTAAATATAAGACATATTTTAAATTTGTATCAATTTTTTTTCCAAATTAACCATATTGATATTCTCTTAACAATAATCTAAGTAGGAAAGAAAGAAAATACGTTAAAAAAATGATTATGATGCTTAAAAAATATATCATATTAATTAACTTTCTTAATCTATTCAAATTAGTTAATTATATTTTATATTAAGAACTAGAGGTGTAAATATTACACGCATAAATTATCTTTCTCTAATATATCTTTTGGCTTCATGATCCTTTTGCATATTTTGGTAAGACATATTTCACTGTTTTCATGATCATTGATGTTTTTGATTAAGTATATGTTTATTTTCTTACCTTGTACTCCTAAATTTGTGCAATATATATATATATATATATATATATATATATATATATATATATATATATATATATATATATTTGTCGAAACCTACATGTTTATGTGAACACTATTTTGATGAAACACAATGTTGAAACCTTGAAGGCAACATGTACCCATCCTATTCATTCCAATAAAGCATGCCCTCTCTCCTAATTTTATTGGTAAATTAATTATCCACATTTTAATTTAATTTGTCGTTTTATATCATGTGTCACTACTTTGTTGCCGTCACTATTATTGTTCATAACATCAACGTTGACTCCTCTTTTTGATTGCGATATATTAATCCCATGCAACACGCAATATTATATATGTTTTTTTTTAATTAGTTCCTATTTAATAGTCATTATTTCTAATTAACTAATTCACATACACTGAGAAAAATAGTTATACCTAGTTGGTGATTTTAATTTAACAATATAAACCTATAACATTTTCCTTCAAAATTACCCTTAAATATATACATTCTTAATTCCATCTTCTTCTGCACCTATTTTGAAAAAGTCACATTGACATACTTTCAATATAATGGATACAATCATTCATGTCGTAGAATACTACAATCCCTAATGAAGGGCATTACTGGAAACAATAATATTTCCTTCAACATAAATATAGGGGCTAATTGACCTCTAAATGTGTTCTGGTCATAAATATAGGGGCTTATTTAGCTTCCTTAATTTCTCCAAAAAAAGTCAACTATGTCTTATAATTAGGACCGGAGGTAGTATTAATTTTTTCCAGCTCTTACATCTAAGATCACGAGAGATTATTTGTTGAAAAAGTATGACTTGTGCTAAGGGTCATAATATCTTTTCTAGAATGCGATTTATAACTAGGATTAGAGGAAATAGTTTGAGAGAATTTGAAAAGACGAATCTTTTTCATGTATTATGAAAGATGACATTGCTGGGAAATTGTGGATGCAATGCATAGAACATTATATTTGAAATAATGAAGCTATTATAAGTGGGACAATAAAATTCTTTAGTGAAGTAGACATAGAATTTTATTTTTATTCTTTAAAAAAAAAAAAGAAAAAAAAAGATAGCATATGTTCCACATTATGATGATGGCGAGTATTTGTGACTTACATTTTGGCCAGCAATGCCACTAAACCCAACTACTTGTCCTAATTGTATTGCATGCGTTGTCACTCACAATATTATTCTATTCCTCACTCCAATCTCAACCTTATTATTCCTCTCACATTTTTTTGTATAAAAAATTATTCCTTTTTCAAATTCATAATACTTCAGTATTAATGAATCAAATTGCCCATTAAACTAAATATGTTCCACATATAAGTGCCTATCATCTGGCCCAAGAGCCGTGGCCCATTCCCACGTTTTTTTACAAAAACCAAAAAAAAAAATCGGTGAAAAGTGACTTCTTTGTCCTTTAGTGTATCGATTTTCAACGACATATCAATGGCTTAAAAAGACAATACATATAAAATTAGGCAGGGAATTAAATAATTAAAAATTCGAATGAAAAGCGTGATAAAAAAAATACTATCTTGAAAGGATAGATATAGAGATTATGATAATGAAAATAAATTAAATCACGGGTTCTGTAGATTTTAATAATTGGAAAAGAAAAATAAAACTCTCTCTCTCTATATATATATCCAAAGGATTATGGTCAAAAAACTTAATGATAAGGTTTAACTTTTGCGTTGGTCAATTGGACTTTAAGATATTAGACCTATTAAACCAAACCCAAGTCACCACATATTCATTTTTAAAAAAAAAAAAAAAAAATTAAAAAAAAAAAAAAAAAAAAAAAAACTCGATGTTGCCACTTAAAATCTAAAAGTAAAAGTTAATTATAAGTGGTGAACAATTGCCGTTTCAAATATAAACACATTTTAACAAACAATTAGATAATGGTTAGTGATAGCCGACCATTTGTTCTAGAAGGCAGAAATATTGGACAAAAAATAAGGCTGCAATAAAAAGATAGTAAAAGTTTTGAACCCATTCACATTATAATTAACCCGCCCGTAATACTTTTCTTAATTACTTGGGAACTGAATATTTTAAGTTGATAAATTATTATAAAAATTATATATGAAGGATAACTTTATAAAGCATGAACTCACATGTTCAAATCTTAACATTTACACCTTTTTTGGTCAGATTCCAACACCATCTTTCCCTAACAAATCAGTTTGATTTTTTTTTTCCAAATTAAATTAAATTTGTTATATATAAAATCATTTTTATTTCTTTAATTATACTTGAAGAATTTTGTATGACTTTCTATGGAATGATTCTATATGTAATTAATTAACAACTTATAACGACAAAATTTATCTAAATTTAATTATTATGTGGACTTTAATTAATTGACCTAATATAACCAGTTAGTATGTGTTATTGTTTCTTTAATTTCATTCCCATATTCTGAAAATGACTTTGGCTAAAAGGAAACGAAAAGGAAAGAAAGAAAGAAGGAACTTTAATTTAGAAGAGCTTATGATTCACGCAATTAATGGAGGTAATGTGCACAAAAAGGAAAATAATATATTAATTGCAATTAAAATCATACACACTTTCAAAAAGACACCAACCAACCTCTTCATTCCCACTGTTTCATGAATAAAAAACTTTGAATGGGGCATCCTTTTTTTAATAATATTATTGTTTAGTGTTATTTTGTTTGTTCGTTTGTTTGTTTTGGGTTATTATGAGCAAGTATAATTATTCTTCCATTTGTTTTAGGGTATATATATCCAAAAACAAGAAACTTGTAAGCCCTTATGTTTGGCACACATTGCAGATTTTAGAATCAGTTAAATCGTTACGATTGGATAAAATTATTTGACTTGTAAATATGTAATATTAACCTTCTCAACTGAATTTCTTATATTTTTTTTTTCCATTCCATATTGATATGTCTTCTTATTAGAGGCAATTTTGTTTGAACAATCAACTTGAGCATCTTTTATAGTGAGGATTCAAACATTAATTCAACACGTTATATGGAACTAGTTTCTTCAACTAGACTCAATCCTCATTGTTATTATGGGTAAAAAAAAAGGAAAAAAAAAAACACCCTCATTGTTATTAATATTGTATTGGTGTTTCTGATGATATATGTTGAATATATAGGATATTGTCTAGCAATGAATTTGTAGCCTAGTAACATCTAAGCTTTTTTTTATGAGTGGGAAAATAGTTAATTGATTTAGGTAGATTAATGAAAATAGTTACGTTAGTTATTTGTAATAGATATAAGTTGTTTTTCTTAATTAAAATGCTCTCTTCGGTCCTTTATAAGATATATTTTATCTAATTTGATTAGATTAAGAAAGTTAGTTAAATTAGTTAATATGACATGTATTTTTAAAACACCTTAGTCATATTCTTTAATTCCTTTCTTCATTCTCCTCCTTGATTATGATTACGGAAGCATCAATAGAGATAAATTAGGAAAATATTGACAATTATGAAAACTATTTCTTATATTTAAAACCAAGATTAACTCTCTAAATATATCTTATATTAAGGACAATAAGAGTATCATCTTACCCTTACCAATATAAAAACTCCTTCATGAATGCAATAAATAGGAATGCCCTAGGGAAAAAATATAAATTTAAAAGATAAAGTGGATTAAAGTCTTATATTTAGGACATAAAAGTAGTATATAACATTTATCAGGATATGTAATTAATGTGTGTGAAAATAGTACAGTGATGTGTGCCTACCCTTTTGGAAAATATTGTTATTGTTGTATGCCTACCATT
Organism: Acacia melanoxylon; assembly: GCA_019022615.1. Lineage (NCBI taxonomy): Eukaryota > Viridiplantae > Streptophyta > Magnoliopsida > Fabales > Fabaceae > Acacia > Acacia melanoxylon. The sequence continues at coordinate 4,024,744 of JAFJYJ010000052.1, forward strand.
TCCAACCACCTTAATCTCCTCTCTTTTCTTTCTTTTTCCTATTGTTTTTTTTTTTTCTATACAATTATTTCTGGTATATAATCGAATCGTGTGTGTGGTACAATATCATTTTTCATACATATGATTCGAAGTTTAGAGTTTCTATTTAGGAGAACTTAATACCTTCCGTTCAATCATATTTTTTTCCAATTCTTTCAATAATTATCTCAGCTCGGAATCTATATAATATGTGGATGTCAGGGTGTGAATATATATGTATTTAATTAATTTCTAGTCTACAATATTTAAACCAGAAATTCCATTATTTTAGGGGTCAAATTTAACGAATTAATTTCATTTCGATGATGAGAAAAATGAGAATCTTTCTAAAGATTTATTAATGTAAGATTCATATATATTTATTATTTTAATTTCTCCAATTCATATATTCTTGTATATAGACGATGTTGATTATAGCTAGACCAAATCACCAAATGTTGGTTCGCACTAAGCCTGATTAATGGGAACAATTCAACAACAAGAATATTTCACTTTAAGTACATCAAATGAAAATGACTACCATGAATAATGAATCCACATTAATTCATTTATTTTAGTTAATTGAAACCCAGTCATACATTAATTCATTCCCACACACACACACACACAACTATATAATCATTTTATATATTACTTGTTTATTAATGTGTGTGTGTGTTCTCGATCGATTTACTGATATATCCAAGAATATATAAAACAAAATACTGCACCAGAAAAAAAAAGAAAAAAAAGATGAAAAACATGATCTCACCCATGATTATTATTCTCTGTAATAACTTTTAGGTATCCATGAAAACACACAAAACACACACACACACAAACAAAGAAACAAAAGCTGATATATTTATTAAAAGGTAAAGGTGATTAAGATTAATAATACTGAGTAACTAGGGTTTTGGTTTTGATAGAACTGTGGGCGCGCATGCAAAGGCAAAAATATTCTCTGTGAGGGTAATTAGCACAAGAAGACGAAGAAGGAAGAAAAGAGAGGGAGAGAGGGAGAGGGAGATTTTGATGGGAAAAGAGTGGAGAATATAATACATATAAAATTCTAATTCATCACTTTCTTTTTCTTTTTCCAACATATATATTTATTTGTCATCTAACCTATTTTTTAATTAAATTCCAATTCAACGCTCCTGCCCTCTTTCATGCATTATATTTTCACCTTCAAGATTCTCCACTTACATAACATTGCGCCAACACCTACGTGGCTTCTCACTCTTCCCTTCTTTATTATATATATATATATATATATTAGCTTCTTACATCATTCATCAGAAATCAATCACCACTTTTAATAAAACTTCTTTCAGAAAATTAAAAAGAAGAATAAAAAGTGACGTTCTTAATATATATATATATGACACACACACGCGTTTATATATGGTTGTGGCGATTGTGAGGCCAAGTTTCCAAATGAATCAATTGCACAGAAACAAGGGAAAAAATGGCATCTGAAGTTATTGGTAATTTTGATGACAAATGAAAGTGGAAAACTAGTAATATATTGGAAGGGAATTTAGAATATTTTTTGTTCTATTCATTCGAAAGCAACTTATAATGGAATGCAATTAAAATAAAGAGATGGGAAAAGGCTTTTTGATGAGATCAATTAACAAAAGTAATTGATACCATTCCCATTATTCTCCCTTTTTTATCGTTTTTTTCAAGTGATTTTTTTCAAGTTCATTATTTTGTTTTTTTATAATTCAAATTCATTATTGTTGTTTTTTAAAAAAAAAAAAAAATAAAATTACTTTTAATTATGTATATTTTTATTATTTTTTTTATAATTTAAAATTAATTTCTCATGTCAACCTTTCTATTTATTTTTGAAATATTTTATGCATCTAAAATAGTTGTCGTAGTCTTATTTTTAATTTATTTTTAGAATAAATAAATCAAAATCAATATGAATCATTAATATAATAAAATAAAATATATAGCCAAACATATTATTCATGAAATGTATATATATTTAAAATTTATACACAATATTTGAGGTCAATATTTAATTTAAAAGAATTCAAATATATAATACAGCAACCTAGGTAATTTAATTCACATATCATTTGAAGAAGCCTTAGGGATACAAAGTTGTTTAATTTAATTGACATATCATTTGAAGAAAACAAAGGGGTTGTTTGGTATGAGGGATTCGGAGGGAGGGGATGCAAAAATTTTATTAGTTGGAATTACAAAAAGCAGATAAGTGGGTTGTAAAATTTTAATAAAGAAAAAATGTGAGAAAAAAGAGTAGACAAAATTAATTAAAATCTTTTAACCTCACTTTTCTAATTTTTTTAAATTCAACTTACAACATAAAAGAAAAGGAAACAAATATAATTATAGTAGTTTGGAGATTATATGAAAATAAAATAAAGTGAAAATAATTAAGTTTAGAAGGCGAAATTAACGGAAATCTGGTCGAGAGGCGTACGTTTATTAAATGTGAAGAGGACATATACAAAAGCATTCAGAGCTACCACCTTATCACACTCCTCCTATTCGCATTTGTTGTTGTTGTTGTATTTTCCATATTTACCTCTCAGTTTGAATTTTCTCTTTTTCTGTGTGTGTTTGTATGTATTTAATAAATAGAAAGTAAAAAAAGAGCGTGATGAGAGAAACCCAGAAGAAACGTTGGGTGTTCAACTTTCAACAACGACGTTTCCCTAACTAATATCTTTCCCTTTTTTATTTTAATATTTTGGACATAATATATATATACACACACACACAAAGGCCAAAGCTGTGAGAGATTCCTTGTGGGAATGAGATAGAATAGAAATATAGGAAGCATGAGATGGATATGGATATGAGAAATTAAATGAAGTAAAAAGAAGTACGTCTCCGCTTCCATTCACATTTTCTTCCCTTAGCTTCCTTCTTACCTCTTTCTTTTTTCGCGGCTTTGCTCCTTCCCCTATCTTTTTCTTTATTAGTTAAACTCGGACCTATGTTTTTTTTCTTTTTTAAAAAAAGGTAGGATTTGAATTCAGTTCGTCCACTTTATATTCTAAGTAGTTGATACATCTCTAGACCAAAGAGTTTTTGGTATTATATATGAATTTAATTAGGACTGAATTGATCATAAATCGATTGGTGTCGAATCAATAGTAATCATAAACTAATGTTTACAACATCACTTTAATTTAATGACCAATACAATTGAGAATATATGTATGTATGTAAACAAACTATGATGAATCTTATGAAATAACGTTATGCACGCAAAGGGGTTTAATTAAGGCTCTCAAACTAGTGTACTTGCAAAAAATCTCATATATATATAAAACATAGAGTTGGTCTAACAATGTAAGACCTCACTAAATCCCTTTGGGTCTCGAGTTTAAATCCTAGAGGAGACACATGTGTTTAAGAGATGTAGTAACGAACCCTGAAACTGAAGTAGTTGATTACTCATATACCTGATAATATGATCTACAAAAAGTGTCGGATACCGGTGGATATATAGGATAAAAAATATACAGAATGATATTTAGTTTGAGAATCACTACAAAAAAAACATTGGATTATTCACGGAATTACCGATGGAAAAAATTCCGTGAGTATGTATAAATTACCGACAGAATGACCCACGGAATTTCGTCAGTAACTGACATTACCGATGTCATTCCGTGGGTAATGAAAATTACCGACGGAAAATTTCGATTGCAAAAGACGTCGTGGCTTATTCTACCACGGTGTTTTTTGAAATGAAAATTTTCCATCAGTAATTATAATTACCTACGAAATTTTGTCGGTAATGTTAGTTACCGACGGAATTCTGTAGGTAATTTTCGACAGAATTTTTTTTCATCGATAATTCCGTAGGTAATTCGATGTTTTTTTTGTAGAAATATATATTGTTGATGAAGTAAGAAGAAGGTGGGAATAATTGAGAGGGATGGGTTTGAAGTAGTTGGTGTGGAACTAAAATGGAAAGTGGGTGAGAGACAAAGAGGGATAGATGCTCACAATCATACCAAATTATCTTCATTTAATTACAATCAAACTTTGTGTTGTGCTTCCTCTCTTTGTTTTTGTTTTTGTTTTTTTGCCAAACTCTCCTTCAATTACCCTACGTCTCTAGCTACCTGCTAATTAAAATCATGTCCCCCAATTTAATGTGTTAATTACATTTTATTATATGTATAATGAAATAGTAGTTAATTAATTAAAGTTGGTGAGTGAGTAATTAAGGAAGAGGATGATGGAGGTGGGTGGGGCCCATTGACAGTTAAAAATGTAGCTAATATGCGAAATTGTGTCATGTAAACAACATACATGTCACGTGGTGTATAGCCACCCCACTTCTCTCCCTTCTTCTCTTTCACTCCACCACCACCCACAACCACCTTCTCATATATCCCCCTCTCCTTTCCTCTTTTTTGTTTTTGTTCTTTTTTTTATAAAATAAAATAAAATAACTCCCTCTCAATACTTCCTTTCTATATATTCTAGATACTTCTTATTGCTAGCAATTTTTAAAAAAGATTTAGGTTAATATAATCTTTAATCCCTCAAGTTTGATCTTATTTTGATTTTGGTCTTTTAAGTTTCATTTTGTTTAAAATATTGGTCCTATAACTTAATAAAAAATTGGATCATTTTCCTTTATAGGGATCAAAACCAAAATGAGGGTAAATTTAAGGGATTAAAGATTATATTGACCCAAAATATTGTCATTACTTATATACTTCAATGTACATAAATAAAAGTTACTGTGAAGTATTAAGGAATGAATGTCACACAAAAAATTCAATACAAGTAAGCAGCATAGGTTATAACCTAGGTTGTTTTTTTTCATTACTAATAAAATTGGTTACTTTTATTCTAAAAAAAGAAAAAGAAAATAAATAGCATGAATATATTGTCATTTTCTATATTACAACTCGTTATTATATATTGCTAATTTGTTGTAGGAGGTTTTGATAATTACATTTCTTTTGCGAGACATTAGAGTGATTCTTTGGCAAAAAAAAAAAAAAAAAAAAAAAAAAAAAAAAAAAAAACCTCTTTTTACAACTTAAACTATATATTTTCGACATGTTATTGTTATTGGGTAGCTACCAGCTAGTTCATAAATCTATTAAGTGTTTGTTTGGGATCAAGTTTAGAATATTAAAAGTACTTATTCACGTAAATTAAGATAACAATTTTCTTATATATCTACCTCTTATATAGTAAATCATGATTAAAAAACTATTTTTAAAAGCTTCAATTATTATTTCAAATAAACACTAAGTTTCTCACTATTGGAGATTAGACCACGCCCTTGTTAGTCCAATCTGGTTTTTTTTTTTTTTTTTTTTTGTAATATGGGTTAATAGGGTAAAAAAAAACCTTTTTGATGATGCACACCATGAAATCTTAAAGCACGCCACTTGTCACAACACACTCATTTAATATATGAAAGTTGATTTGTTTGAATATAAGTCTAAGGTCAATATGTATAATCAAACATACCTAATAGATATTAATGGCCTTTCATTTGTTTGGAATTACAAAACTTTATCTCCAAAGTTTCCAAACAAAAAGATTAGGTAGCAGTTTTTGTCAAGTAGTATTGGCCGAACCCAGATGAATTAGCCTGCAGTGTATCCGTGTTTGTGTTTAGTTTAAAACTTTAAATCCAAATTAAAATAATTAAAACTCTCACGCGCCAACACATCACATCCTCATCCTCTCTTCATCCTTCTTGTGGTCGTAACTCGTCAACGCGTGTGCGCACAACACACACGTATAGACGCACATCACACGTCTCTACACATCAAAAGTTGAGAACCCGTACATATCCTGAATTTGGTTTGTGTGTGTTTTGATTTTTCAAGCTAACTAAAGGCTCATATATCGGACACCATTCTAGAACCAGTCCAATGTTTTTAAGTTTTAATATATATTACTAGTAATACTCAAATATTTATAATTATTATTATTATTTTGTTTATAATTTTGAGAAAAAAAATATTATACGTCGTTTAGTGTGCGGTTTGATTGTGCAAAGGGATGAATTAAGGCCTTTTTCTCAACCTCCAATAATGCTTCACATGGCCACACGCCTTTACACGACCGACCGACACGTGGACGTCCTTCATTGGAGGCTAATGTAGCCTCGGGTTTATTGAGCCTTGGATTATTATAATTGCTTAGTGCACGCCAAGAATCTTTTTTGTAGGTTGGGCATGGTGGAATTGCTTGGTTTTGAAGTTTGTTATATTTATTTCCTCACCTTTGTTATTTTTTAAAAAATATATATATTATTAATATTAATATTATCGTCAAATTAATTATACATACGTTTCAGGCAAATAATACCAACATTTATCTCTTCATCATAATTACTAGAGAGAATAATGAATAAATATTAAATGAAATTTTAAAACCCTCAAAAGTCTGTTAAAATTTGTGAATGACATAAATGTGGTAAAGATCAAATTAAGATTTTGAAATGTTGATGAATATACTATTATGTCCTCTCTTCCCATTGCAGTGATCACGAGACCACAATCTTCAAAGAACTGGAGCAAAAACCAGATATGCAAAAAACCAAATCCGTCTTCAACCTCAATCGTGCCGTTTTTGTTTGTGCTCTCCTTCCAGAGCCGTTGCGCACAACCTTCTTCTTAGTCTGTTATGCCACCGTCGAACCTACCCCCTCCTGAGTTGAACATTATTTGGGTTTTGAGAAAGAAGATGATGAATAATAAATGTGAGATTTAACAAAAGTCGTAATGAGATTAACAAGTTCATTAATAGGTTTAACAAGTCTTGTAATGGGTTTAACAAGTTCATTCGTGAGATGAAAAACGTCACTCTAGTGAAACCAACATCTAAGCACTATGAACAAAAGTCATAATGAGATTAATAAGTTCATGAATGGGTTTAACAAATTCATTTATCAGGTGAAAAACATGTCACTCTGGTGAACCCAACATCTAAGCACTATAAACAAAAGTCGTTATGGGATTAACAAGTTCATGAATGAGTTTAGCAAGTCTTGTAATGTGTTTAACAAGTTCATAATCAGGTAAAAAACATGTTCATTACAAGATGAATGGACTTATTAAATCCATTCATGAACTTATTAATCCTATTACGACTTTTGTTTATAGTGCTCAGATGTTGGGTTCACCAAAGTGACGTTTTTACCTAATGAATGAACTTGTTAAACCCATTAATGAACTTGCTAATCCCATTATGACTTTTGTTAAATCCCACATTTACTGTTCACATTCTTCTTCCTCAAAACCCAGATAGTGTTTAACTCAAGAAGGAGTAGGTTTAACGGTGGCGTAGGGTAGGTTCGACGGTGGCGCAACATACCAAGAAGAAGGTTGTGCGCAACTGATTTGGAAGGAGAGCAGGAACACAAACGGTGCGATTAAGGTTGAAGACGGGTCTAGTTTTTTGCAAATATGGTTTTTGATCTAGTTCCTTGAAGAGGGAGGTTGAAGACGATGGGACGATAATTGAGGTTGAAGACGGAGGTTTTGTGATCACTGCGATGGGAAAAGAAGAAGAGGTTGTGATCTCTACAGGCGGTGGTACAGTGAGAAAAGGATGAGGAAGAGAGGACATAATGGTAAATTCATCAACATTTCAAAATCTTAATTTGATCTTTGTCACATTTATGTCTTTTACAAATATTAACATACTTTTGGGGTTTTAAAATTTCATTTAGAATTTATTCGTTATTCTCCCTAATTGCTATTCCCTCTGGTGCTTTTTTATCAAGAAACAAAAACTTAAATCATGCCATTCAAATGGTTAGTTAAGAGTAATAAATGTGTTAAATTTGTACTAATATTTCTAATTATACCCTTATTGATAAAAAAGGGTACAGAGAGATAATTGATGAAAATTTATTGTAAAGTGTAATGAAATTTGTCTCACACAAGAAAATGAATGATTAGGTATGAATTTAAACTTCCATTAAATAACAAAGTGCAGTACAAAATGTAAGTCATAACTGAAAAAAGAGAAAGAAGGAATACTATAGGGAAACCATGACATAGAATAAGGAGGAAGAGTCACAGAGAGGGAGGGAAAAATTCCACACATAATATACCTCCTCGAATGATGAGCCATGCATGTTTATATACTTTCGGTTCCTTCTAGCTCTCGTAACTTCCACGTTCTCTTTCAGGCTCTAATGCTCCTTCTCAGTAGAGCTGAGAATCAGGGCCGGTCCTATAGGGCTCGGGGTAAGAAAAATATTTATTTTTCAAAGCCCGGCCCAAGAGCATCGGGGCCACGGGCTGGCCCTACAGGACCCGAAAGTTACTATTCCAAACTTTAATTATTTCTCCTCTGTTTTTTTCAAAGAAATATAATTAATAAATTACAACAATTAAAGTTATAATTTATTAAATAAATGTTGTCAACATTAATATCCAAACAACACGCATCATCCAACAAATAAACACGTTCACTAATTCATAATCAAAAGTAAACTAGTGTCCACAAATAACTCACATAAAACATAAGAAGCATACCTAGGTTTTAAATTTAAACTATTATACAATATTTCTATAGCAAGATTGACTCTATGACTTGTGATGATAAGGTTGTCAATATAAGGAGCAAAAACTGACTTTCATTTTTAATGAATATTGAAATATGAGGACATCTCTTCCAACTCATTAATTTTTTTTAAAAAAAAATTAACAAGGCCTAACGGGCCGGCTCGAGGCCCTGCATAGCCGGCCCTTTTAAGCTCGAGGCCTTGTAGGGCCAATTTCATTTAACTCCTCTACTTTTCAAACCCGACCCTTGAAGGGCCATTGAAACAACATTTATTGCTTATTGGGACACCGGTGTGATGGTGAGAACTTACCATCGCACGTATAACATGGTCCCTTTTCTCGACGACCATCATCTACGTCATAGGTAGTAGTGTCAGTGTGGGTACTAACAAAGATAAATCCACCTTACCATCTCTCGTGCTTGTCAATGACACTGTGAAGCTAGCTGTAGCATACGGAACAATGGCTTGATTAATGTTGATCTACAGTATGGAGGTTCGAGCCTTCTTTGTTAGGTCCAGCTTGGACGTCGACATACTAGCACTCAGGCTAGTGGGGTTGCAAACAAGAGTGCGAGGGCCATTGCACTGACAATGGTCGATGGTCGTTGCACTACACGTCCCTTTTCAAGTCGGGGTTCAAACCCTAAAATAACAATTAAGCATAATAGTTTCATGGACTTCCTTTGTGCGGTTTGCCAAAGATAAAAACTTAGGATTGTAGTCCTCTAGTGATTCTGTGTAAGTTTAAAAAGTTAATCACGTGCACAGTTGAACTGAGAAGGACCATACTGGAGTTCGATGGCCTTGGTCAAATAATACCAGTTTGGGAAACGTCCTACCTTTGCAAGCATCTGAAACCAAGGTAACACATCTTCGTCAAAGTGAACAGAAGCAATAACAAGCACTTGGGAGTCATTAATATCATAATATTTGAAATTTTGATCAGCTGTAAAGATCTAGTTAAGAGCATCGGTACCGTCGAAGCGAGGGAATTCAGGTTTGATTGTCTTGGTCCATGAGTTGCCGATAAAGGAGGAATTATTTCCTACAGTGCCGGTGATGATGCATCTGAAGAACCCACTGTTCTAGGCGTATTTGTATGTTTTCAACCGATTTGACGAGCCCTTGTAGTAAGGTACCCATCTGATCTAGTTGGTCGGATCGCCCTTTAACATATTTTGTGAAGTCTATCGTTTTCTTGATCTCTGCGTGTATCTCTTTCAATCTTGTGTTTTCTGCCATACTATCAATCTCCCACTCTCACTCTCAATGAAAGCACCAAATGTTCTCTTTCTGGCTCCTGTGCTCCTCCTCAGTGGGCTCGGCCTAGTTACATCTGGAGTGCTCTCTGGATTGGGCTCTTCAACTATGGTTGAGTCCATGACATAGAGATAATAAGTGGCATATCTTTAATGGGATAAAAATGAAAAAAAAATAGTTTAAAATTTCAGATAAAAGGATTTATTACTTATATTAAGGACCACCTCTATGAAAGAAAATGTTATTTATAAAAAAGAGCGGAGGGAGTATATGAAAAGTGGCCTATGCACTTGCATTTTTCATGATTTTTTGTGTGTGGAAAATTAGTAAAATCTCTTCCATTATAAAGTTATTTTTCGAGATATATCTAAAATTTGTTTAAGAACCTGGGTGGAACCCTTCTTTATGAATACCACTCTGGTCTTATTTATAAGTCTATTTTGACTAAATCTCACATACCAATGAGAGATAGTTGACACAATGATTATGGAAGTAAATTTTCAACTTTGCCCTTATTTATGATTGAGTATTTTTTAGCTGTTTCTTATCTCTCTATCTTCATGGGTATAATTAATATAGGTAAAATTGTCACAATCTCATTTATTACATGAAACTGGACTTATAAATAGGACCAAATTTTATTGGTCAAAATGGACTTATAAATAAGATTAAAGTAGTAACTTATATTTAGTTATGTGCGAAATGAAAGGCAAATATATAATTAAGAATATGTTGTGTACGGTTAAAAAAGAGTTACACTGGTTCAAAGACTAAGCCCTTAGAGATACAATAAATTCTGTGATAGGATATTTTTCAGTAGTTTTCTTTGTTTATTTTAAGTTTTTGATTTTCCCGATGAGATTTCAATGAAGAAAGCCTATTTGATCAGCACATGTAGTTTTTGATTTTTAATACTAGCTTGATCTTTTCTAGCATTATTCAATCTTTTTTTATAATCAGCACATTACATGGCAATACATAATAATCACTTCTTTTTAATTCCGAGGGTAATGTCAATATATACCATCATGCTTTTTTGTTTTGCTTGAGAAAATCATCCTGTAGATCATGCATCATCGATCTCTATCTATCTTTTTTTCGCTCCTTTTTTGTTACATGCTTCACAAAATCTGTTCTCTTTTTGTATTCTTCAACCTATCAAATATGAACCTAGATCACTCTTAGATTGTATATTCACTAAGTTTTGTCTCCACTTGTTGTGTGAAAAAAATATCTAAGAATCCATTAAGATCGTTGTTAAGAGAAAATTCTTCCTCTGATTCAACAAATAATTACGAAAGGGTAAAAAAGTCTGAGAGTTTAAGAACAATTATATATATATACAGCCACGATATCCTTATCATGCTTTTTTTAATATTGAAAAATAAATTAATATAAAGTGTGGATAATCTTGAGTTATGTACTATAATTACTAGCGAAATGAAATCATGTCAAAAAAACAAAACAAAGTGGGGAAGCTAAGACCAAGGGTACTTAACATGAATTATTATTATAATTATGCCCCTTGAAAATGCTAATTGTTCCTTTGTTTGTACTTGGTATATTTCTTAACAAAAGTACACAGTGTACGAACATAAATTTTCAAATAAATGGGTCGAGGAAATAATTAATTCTAATACCTTAATTTTCGGTCATTTGTCAATATAATCAAAATAATAAAGGAAAACACTGTCTGAATCACCATCATCATACAATATCTTGGATAAATAGCAGCAGTAATAATTACCTCTGAATCCTAATTGATTAATGGAAAAATTGCATTCAAGTCCCAAGTAATACAAAATATGACTCAAAGGTTCATTAAAATCTCCAAATTGTAGTGAAGTCTCGTGAAACTTTTGGATAATATATTTCAATTGTGAAAAGATTGAAATACCCCCTCTCTCTTCTCTAGCATCACTCTTCACCACAAAAAAAAAAAACAACAACTCTTCTTCTTTTTTCTCTCATAATTCTTCTTTTGCTGAACACCATATGAGTATTCATGACGTGAACAACACTTGGTACTTTGTTAAATTACTCGAAATTAAGGTTTCAAATTGCATTGACTTAGCGACTATTTGGATGTTGTGATAGTTATTTGAGCTTGAAACCAAAGCCGAAACGGTGGTGTTGGTCAAATCTCTAATTTCAATTCTATAAAACGGATCGTTAAGCGAAAGTGAGGAAATGAGAAGCCACATACCAAAGTTTGAAGCCCAAACACCTGGCCATGTCTCGCTCTCTTATAAGTCGAAGCTGCCAACTTTTTCTCGCCAGTGATCCAGAAATGGGTGGAATTGTAGAAGGTTTGACCTGATAACGCATCATCTTTTACAAAGAATTGAGTCATGGAAACGAGAAAGAAACACTATGTATTGGTGACTTCTTTGTCCCCGGCATTGTTGTTGGGGGTAAATGAGGGAATTAAACTTGTGTGGAACCTTCTTCCGGTGCTCCTGCTCCGCCACATACGACAGCTTTTTGGCCTTTCTTTTCCCTAAACTTGGTTGTGGTGATGATAAGAGAGAGAGAGGAGGTATTTTAGTCTTTTTAAAATTGAAGTATATTACCAAAAGTTCTACGAGACTTCACTGTAATTTAGATATTTTAAGGATCTTTTGAGTCATATTTTGTTTTGTTTGGACCGGGAGAGGGAGAGAGATGAGGTATTTTAGTCTTTTTAAATTTGAAATATATTACCAAAAGTCCCACGAGACTTCACTGTAATTTAGATATTTTAAAGAAACTTTGAGTTATATCTTGTCTTTGTTTGGAACTTTAGTACAATTTTTCCTTATTAATCCTTTTAATCTATTTTTTACTTCTCACTTTTCAGGCCACTATAAGATTTTGATAGGTTTTTTTAATATTATTTTTTGGGTTGAGGCATGAATGAAAGATAGAAGAATTAATAATAAAAACAATAATATAGAGGAGGCAATATCTAAGTAGTGCTTAAATGTCATAATTAAGGTAAACAAGGTGTCATCACAATGATTATGGATTATATATACTTTATATTAATTTAATACAGCAAATGGAAAGCAAAAGCCGACACACACGGACATTCCCCCATCAGTAATATATATACAACTTGTATGATATAATTATCGATTATTAATTTTAAAACATTTAACATTATTTTAATAATATTTTAAAATGAAACTAAAATATATAAAAAATTAAATTATTTTGAAGGAAGCTAGTGTGATTTATATAAAGAAAGTAAAATAATACTCCCATGAATAATAAAAGGATGAGAGGTATTTTTGAAGAAACTATGAACGTGGGCCGACACGTGTCAGGAAATTCCCATGCTGATGTCGTTGCGTATGGGAGTGTACCACATTCCGTGGGCGCGCGCTTACCCAAGAGAATCCTTTGGAATCACGTATGCGCTGACGCACGTGTTTGGGATTTAAATAGTGGGTTGGCTATCTAAAAGTTTTTTTAAAAAAAAAAAACAAAAAAAAACGGGCAAAGGGAAATGAAATGAAATAAATAAATATTAGGGGAGGATAATACTCTCTCCAATCCTTTCTATAAGTATTTGTTTTTTTATTACAAAAAACGAGGTGACAACTAAGATTATTTTTTAAAAAATAAATATATCAAGAATATCATGTTTTTTCTAAGGGTAAAAGATTTTTTAAAGCATTCTTGGAGATAAGTTATCCCAAGAACCTCCAAAACTATATTGTTTTGGATTAAACGGGTGTTTTAAGTAATTTTGTTTATTTTTTATCATATAAATTTTACCAAAACATCCTTTATTAATTCACCTAAAATTACAAACACACCCTTCATTAATTCAAAACGACGTAGTTTTAGAGGTCACTGGAGATAAGTTTATCTCCAATGACTGGAAAAATAATTTTCCATTTATGAAAATAACATAAGAAAGATAATGAATCAAAAACATGAAAGAAGATGAGTATAAAATATGAGAAAGAATGTGAAATAAATGACAAAATGAAAAAGAATTAGTGGTAAATGGTGGATAATTAATATAAAGATATGTATTTAATAATAATAGGAAAGAAAAAAATAGTTTGGATTTGAGATACAAGAAAAAAACTTATTTATATGAAGGACTAACAAAAAAAAAGTATATAAAAAAGATGGATTAATAATATTTTGGTTAAAATAAAATAAGGAAACAAAAGTTTTGCGATTTCGAAAAGATAGAGAGGAGATTGAGATCGCAAATGCACGCACATCAGCACATGTGGCGCACCTTTCCCTCCACTTTCGGGCTCACTACACGACGTCGTCTCTAATTTCCCCTCTTATTCCTCCTAATCCCCATAGATACGCAAGTACCCCTTTTAATAAATAAATATATTGATATTTACTTCTTTGGCACACTTTTAAAGTTTTAATCCCTCCGGTTTTTCTATAAACTACCCTACAAATAACTAAATTACGTATTTTTGATAAAGATAAATATATAAATAATTCAGTTAAAATTAGTTGAATACAGTCACAAGAATTTTTTTTCTTTAAAAATTAAAATTTTAAAATAATTTAATTAACCTTTTTAATTTTTTTTTTTTTTAAAAAAAATAACTAGATAGTTATATTTAGGGCATGCGGGAAGCAGTATGCTGACGATTGGAGAATTTTCAAAAAAAAAAAATACATATTTTGATTGATTCTTAATATTTTCTTAAATATTGACTTTCATAAACAAGGGAGAATATTTATGTGTGTTGGGGGAGGGAGAGAGGCGAAAATAGAATAGGAAGAAAGAAGGTGGGGACCACTTACAGGACCAGAGAGCTGATTCCAACGAATGCTAGTTGTCCATCACAGCTCACCCCCTTTTGTTTTCTCATTCTCTCTCTTCTCTCTCTCTCTCTCTCTCAATTCCCTTATTATCCATTAATTAATAATTAATCTCCCTCACCCTCTCGCTCTACATTTTTACAATGACAAAACTTAAATTAAAAATTTGATGGAATAATAATAAATAAATAAATAAGAAAAACACAAGTAAGGGGTTTTCATCAATTAATACAGGTCTCAAATGAGAGTATGTATGAATTAAAAAAAAAATCAATTTTTAAGAGAGATACTTTCAATCGAATGTTAAAAAAAAAATTAAAAAAAAGGAGACACATTGAATCACGTCAATTCTTCTTATATGTGATTTTAATTTATTTTTTAATAATAGAAATTACAATTAGCAAGAATTAAACGTTGAGATATGATCTGAATCCAAGTTTAGCACCCCTAATCACGTGAGTTAAAATATTAATAGTATTTAAAATTAAAGTTTGAGATGAGTTGAAAAGTAAGAACCTGGCATATATGACCATTTTTGGCCAAAATCCATAAACGATCATTCAACCCACGGAATTGAATTCAAAATTTGTAGCCCGCATGCCTTTGCCACACATGTCATTTTACTATTCCGCCCTTCCATCTTCAAGTGGATGAAATGCTCATAACTACGTGAGATTATAAGTGAGATCGAAAATGCGATCTTAAAAATTATCCTACTATTCATGACTGTGTATATATTATCGCTTTTTTAAAAATAAATAAATAAAAGAAGAAAATAACATTGGGAGGAGAAGGGAAAATGCTGACCAGAGTGACACTTTTAGAGATAAGAAGGAAAAGAACAAAGGAATGACAGAAAGAGATTGATCATAATTTAAGCCCGGAAAAGTCCTCAGACTACTAATCAAGATTTTGGTTCACCATTAATCAAATGGTGACACTTGTAAGCATAATTAAAAAGCTTGATGTGATTTATTGATTTCCCCTTTTCTTTCTTTCAATTTCAATGCTAATCCCATGTCTTTCCCCTTCTACAACATAACTCATTCCCAAGTCCCAACTCATTCATATGAACCAAAGTAACTCACTAAATATATTTCAATTTTTTTTTAAAAAAAAATTAACTTTACCCATATTAAACAAAGCCTTGAACAATAAAAATATATATAAAGAATCGTATTTAAATATTAACTACATGAATAAAATTTATAAATAAATAGTAATTATTTTACAAGTGATTTATCTTATAGATCAAAAAACTCTTTTTAGAAGTAACTTATAGGGTTAAGGTGCAATTACCAACAAACTATTATCCGAAGGAGCGTCTGGCACAAAAAAACAATTGAAATGACCAAATTGGCCAATGAACTATTAAAAAGTGAAAAAAAAAATACAAAATAACTATTAAAAAAAACAACTATCACTATTACGTTAAAAATAATATAAGACTCAGCGTAGAGACGGCGGAGACAATGGAGAAAGAGCGATCAAACCTTCTTTGTTGAATAAGGCAAACACCAACGAGAGATGAGACATGCGAAAGAAAGATCTTATAGGCTGTGGTAATGTTCTTGCCTTGTGGCATCGGAGGGACGCAATCGGGCGCAAGGCGAATCTTGGGCATTTAAAACTATAGATCATTGGATGAGTTCAAGGGTGAGCGGTTTAACACCCAAAGAATAATGGAAGTTTTGGAGACGCGACGTCGCCGACATTTGATAATCAATGGAAGACGGAAGACACTAAGACAAATGCGGGGTAATAGTTCGTTAAGAATCTCGTTTCAAAATTGTTTTTTTTCCCACTTTTTAATAATTCGTTGGCCAATTTGGTCATTTCAATTGTTTTTTGTACCAGATGTTCATCGAGTAATAGTTCGTTGGTAAATATACACCTTAACCCTATTATGGACACGCAGGTACTATATATACATTTATTAATTTGATTAATAAAGCACATAGTATAAAACCCATGTTAGTCCCAAATTACAATAAAGAAAGAAAGAAAAGTTTGAAATGATTATGTATAGGAGAATCTACAAACAGTGGTATGCTAGAAAATTGTGCTCCATTAATTTCTTCATTTGCCGACCTGTCTTAATCTTTGACACTATTCATTCCCATATGCGCCCACCCCCAATAAAATTCAGATATTATTATTTAATATTCTCATTAATCAAGGTTATTCAATCCTAATTTACCTTATTTGTGGTTACTAACTATAATTTTCGTTAATTGGACACAAGACAATAAAGGGCAAAAAAAAAAAAGAGAAAATGTTTGACAAGACAGTAAAATGAATCAAAGGGGGGCAAAAAGGGCACGAGCCGAAAACGCAAAGGAAGATTTGGGAACAGGCAAATGGAGATAAATCCGCCTTTTTGACTTAAGCGTTTTGATTTAAAACCGTGTTTGGTAGCAGCAACAATAGTAATAATTAATTAATAGATAATCAACTTTTAATGATCATAATTCCCTTTATCGTTACAGAAAGGAAACAGCTACTACGTTTGCTACAAAATTGACCAGTCAAAGGTCACATCGCATGGAGTTAAGCATCAGGTTAATTAACTGCCTAGGCAAACCAAACCCCAAAAAAATTAAAATCCTTTTTTTAATGATGACCAATGAAAACTCGCCATTCAATGGTACCGTGTCCAGGTGACCACAGCCCCGGCCGAATCCTCACAAGTAATTGACCAGCCGAGAATTTGGAATCAAAATCCGACGGTTCACAGAGACGTATGGGTAACGGAGAACTCACCTTATCGCTTTCTCTTTCTTGCTTTTTACTCGGAGTCGGCGTACCGGAGAGAGAGAGAAAGGGAGAGATTTGATTCTCCCGAGTCAACACGTGGCCAGACGGAGGTTACCGGCAATCGGTTCCATAACGGCGACTGGCACGGCGAACCTATGATGGGACCAAGATTTGATTCTCCGTTAGTTTCTTTCTTTTCTTTTTTTTTTTTTTTTTTTTTTTTTTAAAATATTGATAATATTAATTTCATAGCAAACAAAAAAAAATTAAGGAATTGTTAAATTATAAATTAGGATATGATTTAAGACAGATAAGGCCATGGAAGAGGAGTTCTCTATTGAGATTTTGCTCCAAACCTTCATTTGGTTTTGCACGGAGAATTTGAAGAAGCAACGGAGAACCAAGAACGCCGAGAACGGAGAGGGTCTAGAGAAAGAGAAATGTTTTGTCTGCGTATACATGTAATAGTGTGAGTTAAAGAGAGATAGAGAGATTTGAAGATTGTTGTTCAATTTGTTATTTGCTGATCGGGTTCCTTAATTTTTCTTCTTATCCAATCCGTAAGTCTGTTGCATTCTTATTTCTGGTTTTGAGCTTTCTTATGAATGAGAGGATTGATAGCTTATGAATTGGGTTTCGGTGAAGATTTTTAGAGATCTAACTAAATTTTGCTTTCTGCCGAGTTCTGAGGCCATACGATTACTGAGCTGTATTCGAAATTAACATTTGATTTCCACATTGGAATATTAGACTGGTTTCTTTTTACATTCGATTCGGTCATTTGAATTCGTTGCTGTGAGTTCAATTGAAGTTCGAATTGTTTGCGGTGTTTTGCTTTCTGGTATCTCTCTTTTGTTGAGAAATTTGGTTCCGCATAAGGCATTTTCATTTGCGCCTGGGTAATTTTGCTGAATGGATTCTGATCTGTAATCGTGTTTTTACCTTGTATGGTGTTTTGCTTTAAATTTTTAGCCAAAGCGTGAGAAGGGTATTTAATGTTCTGTGCAAATTTTCTTTTTCTGAGAAGAAGAGGAAAAAAATAACTGCTGAATCAAATTTTATTAATTGTTTGAATAGGTTCTTCATTTTGACCGAGCTTCTGGGGAGTTGCGGTGTTCCGATTGCTCCTCTCTCTGCTGTTGAATTTGTTTCTTCCAATAAAGACGGGAGGAAGTGGGTTGGGTGTGAGAACTTGTTGCTGCTTCTCGTTCTTGTCGCATAGACATGTTGGACGGTCGTTCCTGTGTTTTTCCAAGGCTGTTTTCTAGCACTTGCCCGGCAGAGAACAACTGGTCTTTCATGAAATTTCTGCCGGATTTTGACATTAAAAATGGCAAGCGCCCATTAGAAATCGATGGCGAGGATGGATTCCGATCAAACAAGCTTACCAAGATATTGGACCAAAGAGCTGAAGGGGTTCGGACTTTGCATGAACAGCAATCTTGTCAGGATAAAGATTCATTGGACTCTCCTGTTATTCCCCCAATGGACCAGGACGGATCCAGCATCGCGGAACGGAGGAAGCACTATGAGCCATTCAAAGATTTCAGAAGAGTTGAAATGTCTGGAGCTGGGTCTGAGCAACCCTCGGATGAACGAGAGCACCATCATGCTGGCGATTCATCAGATTCTGTTGACTCTCAGTCTCATAATCAGCAGCAGGCTGGGGATTCTTCAGATTCCAGTGACCAGAAATCTGATGAGCAGCAGCAGCAGCATGGTTCAGATTCATTGAATTCTGATAACCAACAAGATGACGAGCAGCAACAGCAGCAGGCCGGGGATTCATCTGCTTCTGGTTCTCTTTTCCCACGCATGAATCGTGACAGTTCAATTGCTTGTCTTAGCCGCTGTTCAAGGTCTGATTATGGTTCTCTTGCCTCACTAAATAGAGGCTTTTGGAACTTAATCAGAAGTGGGGAGCTCTATACTTGGAGAAGACTGCATGGCATCATTGAGCACTGGATTTATTTTTCATGTGAGCTCCTTGAATGGGAAGCTTATGATCCAATTCGTCAGCGGTGGATGCATTTACCTAGGATGGCTTCTAACGAATGCTTCATGTGTTCTGATAAGGAGTCCTTGGCTGTAGGCACAGATCTTCTTGTATTTGGGAAGGAATTTACATCCCATGTCATTTACAGATACAGTCTTTTGAGAAACTCTTGGACATCTGGAATGAGAATGAATGCTCCTAGATGCCTGTTTGGATCTGCTAGCCTTGGAGAGATAGCGATTTTGGCCGGTGGTTGTGACTCAGAGGGGCGTATTCTCAGCTCAGCTGAACTCTACAATTCTGAGACTCAGACTTGGGAGGTTCTCCCAAGCATGAACAAGCCTAGGAAAATGTGTTCTGGGGTGTTTATGGACGGGAAGTTTTATGTTATAGGGGGAACTGGAGGGCCAGAATCAAAGCTCCTTACATGTGGCGAGGAGTACAATTTACAGACAAGAACATGGACAGAAATTCCTAACATGTCCCCTGGACGTAGTGCTGGGGGGGCTGAAATGCCCCCTACCGCTGAGGCTCCACCTCTGGTTGCTGTTGTAAATGATGAATTGTATGCTGCTGATTATGCTGACATGGAAGTCAAGAAATATGACAAGGACAGAAAACAGTGGTCTGTCATCGGGAGACTGCCTGAACGGGCAGTTTCTGTGAATGGTTGGGGTCTTGCTTTCAGGGCCTGTGGAGATCGCCTTATTGTCATTGGCGGACCTAGGACACATGGTGAGGGTTTTATTGAACTCAATGCATGGGTTCCCAGTGAAGGACCTCCAGATTGGAACCTGCTTGCCAGAAAGCGGTCTGGTAACTTTGTTTATAATTGTGCTGTCATGGGATGCTGAAGGATTGTATTGTCAAGGGTTACACACTATGATGCTTCAAATCCAGTGGGATGCACAACATTCATTCATCCATTGACACAGGATGTTATATCTAAATGCTAATTGGTACCTTCTCCCTTCTTTCTAAGTATTTCCTTGAAAAGGTGGGGGAGGATGGGGGAAGAGATTCAGATTTTGCTCAAGATTGGTTGATAGGTTTTATTGAAGGAGGTCTTGAGTCCTTTACTTTTAGCTTTAAAATTTCAATTAATATTTTCTTCCATTGAAATTGTATCTCCCCCCATTTTCCGTTGACATAAAATTTTCAAAAGTTGGTTTCATGCAGCTCAGAATAGGTTAAATAATTGAAGTTCCAACGCAATTGTAGGTTGTTAGTAGCGCTTGCCTAAAGCCCTTTGAAGAACATACAACTAGATATTTGATTTGAGGATCCATACATTTTCTTAGATTGAAATGACAAAATAATTTCTGTGATTTGTTTTATTAATTCTGTATTATGTATCAATCCAATTTGCCATCCGAATTCAAGAGCTATGTATTTTGAGCCTTCTCTGGTCTGGAAAGAAGTAAATTCATATCAAAATTATATCCTCAATGGTTCACTTATTGATTTTGGCATAAGAGTTAAGACAGCACAGGTGCACGAACTATGATAGTGGATTTGCATCCTTAAAAATATAAAGACTTAATGAAGAATGTGTCCCCCCACACCTGTTGAAACAATAGTTTTTGAAAACAATTGTCAGCAGGTGTTGGGACTCGTGAGGAGCAATACAGTTGTTTAATGAGCATTGATGGAAAGTTGTGCTGTATCATTTCCCCATAATCGATATGGTTATTGAACGTTCTGAAACTTAAAAACAACTTGTTGTCTCTAATTGCATCAGCTATGTTTGGATGCCGCTACTTCTGGTTTCTTTGCACATGTAAATATTGTTATCTATTGAATTATGCTTTTTTCTCATTAGTTCTAATCCTATTATTACATGTTTATCTTGAATCTTTCAATTGCAAGAATGTGTAAAGGTCCAGATTCCATCTGGCACAGCAGAGCTCCTTTAATTATCCTGTTTGGTGGTTGCATCACCATTATTAGTCATCCAATCCATTTGATAGCCAGAGGTCCATATATTATCACTTGTATTAAATCTACTCCTCAAAGATTGATGCGTTTTGTCAGAGAAGGCTACGAAGACTGAACTAAATTGTGCTTGCTTAATTATGATAGTACAGAGAGAAACAAATGGAAAGCAAGATTTCATATGCTATAGTATGGATACTCCATATCTCTGACATTCCTTCTGATTCATCCAAGATTAGAATTAGCTTTCTTGTTATCATTTCCATTATTGTGAATTTGCAAAGCCTCCTTTAATTTTCATATTGTATGGTCCTACTACTTTCTTTGGCAGATCAAGGTTGTTGAAGCAATGAACTATGACCAAGAATGGTTTCTGGCAGTAGGTTGATAAACTTAGCTACCACTAAAGCTAGGGAACTCTTTTTAAATTAAATACAAATAGGTCCCAAGGAATTAAATCTTTTATAAGTTTGACTTGCAAACGAAGCAATTCAACTTGTAAATATAATTTGATTATTGTTAAGGGAATATCAATAAAAATAAATTAAGAAAATATTGACAACTATAAAAACTATATCTTATATTTAGGATTAAGATTAACACTGAAGTATGTCTTATATTCACCACAAGAGGAGTATAAAATTTGACTTGAACACATTTCAAGAAACTCGACTTATAAATGAATAGCATTTTGAGTTCTCGAGTTCACAAGTCTTTGGGAAAGCTGAAGACTTGGCTTGGTCTACTACCACGGTACCACCACACGTTTTTCCCACCCTAAAAAGGACTTGTCTTCGTCTCTGGGATGCTCTGTAACTAGATAGCAATGTCTTTTTTTTTTTTTGGTATAGATAGCAATATCTTTTGTAGCTTCATTGTGTAATAATTTCCCTGCCTTTAGCTTTCTCAGATTTCATTCTTGGGCCATGAAAACCGTATCTTGTAGGAGAAATTATTGGGCTTTCATAGGCCCAATATCAAAAAAAAAGGGCCAAGCAATTACATAATTAAACCATGGATTATATGGAGATGATCTCTCTGACTTATGCAAAATTACAACTTTTTAGAATAAGCTTCTTAAACTTTTAAATATATGCAAATAACACCCTTACAAGTAATCTTCACGTTATCTCACCAAGAATATAATGTAAAAGGAGTTTATTGGCATACAATTTAATAATTAAGATATTATTCTAACCCTGCTTGTGGGTTATTTGCATAAAAAAAGGATATGTCTTTATAAAATGTTATATTTTATGAAGGAAACCAAAAAGGGAAAATCATGTTTAGAACCCAACCAAGGGAAATAATATCATAAAAGTCTCATAAGGTTGTTAATAATAAGTGAAACATCAACAATTAACAAGTGGATTAGTGACCATCAACAATTATGAGACTTTTCTGATAATATTTTTTTTAGTTAGGGCCTAAATGGGATTTTCCCAACAAAAAATTCAGCAAGGTGTTATTCGTATAAAGTTTAGAATTTGAGGAGGGTATTTTTTTTAAAAAAATACACATATAAAGTGTAAAGAAGTGTGAAAATGAAAAAAAAAAAAAAAAAAAAAAAAAAAAGCTATTTGCAATTGATGTATAATTAATTAGGACTATTTTGAAATTTAGCCCAAAAAGTTTGTCACCAACTATAATAATCAATGACGATTTTCTCCTACACTTGGTCGTTTCTCAAAAACAAAGAAAAGCATCATCATCATTATTTCATGGATGCATGTTTGTTTGTTTCACAGAGGGCCCCTATCTGCTTTATTTCTGTCAGTACAGCACTTGATCTATTCAGCACAACCTTGTTTTCTGTCATCCTATTTAGTAAAATATTTGAATAATCTATATCCATTTTAATCCCTTTTAACTTTTCTTTTCTCAATCTGATATCTCTCTCTTGAGACATAGGACAGGAACCAAACTCTGCCAATTCCGTTATAGGATCAATACGTGGTTTCCACTTTCCACTATGCCCCTCAAAATTAAACTTAGGCATGTGAGCCTGACACTTTTTAGCTTTTCCTTTATATACATATATAAAATATCAGAAAATCTGTGAAAAGTTGCCATTTAGAAATTCGGCTTAATGTTCAAAGGTTTGTAGTCTAATGACATGATAACTCTATCTTAACTAGAAGGTCTAGAGTTCGATTCCGTTTATAACCTCAAACCATTAGTATCTACCCTTAATTTTAAAACAAAATTATAAGGTCTTGGTCGATTTTAAGTATAGGGATCAAAACTATAATTTGTCAAAAAAAAGGGACCGATATTTGAATTTTGATTAAATCCTTATGAAATTATAGTAATCAAAACCAACATTTTGAAACTATAACGACCAACACCAAATTTGATTAAACTATAAGGACTAACAAATGTATTAACTATAGAAACTTTATTAAATAGAAGGATCCGATGTATTTTTATTCATAGAAAGTACCAATACTCTATAAGATTTCATAAATGTTTGTATGTATTTCTATCGCTTTCGCAGGTGCCAAACAAGATTTGGGTTAATATCTGAAGAGAATCTTGAGGGTAACCAATGGGAGTGGAGGTGATTGGGATGGCATCAAATCAAAGAAGGAAGTTAAAGTTGAGGAGAAGGCAAGCCATCATGGTGGAAGGGGGAACAAAACAATATCCCTTAATT
The DNA here is from genome assembly GCA_019022615.1 of Acacia melanoxylon. Taxonomy (NCBI): domain Eukaryota; kingdom Viridiplantae; phylum Streptophyta; class Magnoliopsida; order Fabales; family Fabaceae; genus Acacia; species Acacia melanoxylon. The sequence goes on from JAFJYJ010000052.1 coordinate 4,048,714, forward strand.
TAGTGCACAGAGGAGATGGCACATAAACACCAGCAGCATAAAAGTGCACTAGTGGCAGAGATTAAAGGTCTTATAGTGATGTGTGGTGCTCTGCAATTTTGTACTCATTCTCATCATCTCATACATTTTCATGTTCCTCTTTTAATGGCTCTGATTTCATGTCCTCCCACTACTTTCTTGTCTCCTTTACATCCATCATCTCCAGCCCCAACCCCAACTTGTCATCAACCAACAAGTTTTCATATATATATATATATATATATATATATATATATATATATATTGTGTGTGGAGTAAAATAACATCAAGATGCTGGACATTAACATCAGGGTGTTGGATGCACAAGAAAAATAAGATCAGGGATTCGGATGCTGTTAGGAAATAACATTAAGATGTTGGATGCTACCTTACCCTGATAAGATTGACCTATTGGAAGCAAAAAACAGAAATACTAAAATAGACAAGTGTTTGAGAGTGCTAGGTTGGTTCAATTAATAATTACAAAGGATGATATTTCATTTTTTTTTGAATGAATAGGGATTCCATTAAAATGGATCAAAAGCTACAACAGTGGGACTGATTACATCGGTAAATTGATTAAAGCAAAATTTATAGAATAAGATTAAATCTAGAAAAACAAGACTGAGAGTGCACGACTAAGGATTTAACTAGTACTAGAATCTCATCAACAGAAAAGGTAGCACCAGTGAAAATTCTTTTGTTGCGAATTTCCCAAAGCTTCCAGCAGGTGATACAAACACCTATCTTTCAAGAGGGGTCTAAGGAGGGAAGGCGGATGATGTGAGTCAGCCAACTTCTAAAGTCCATACTGAAAAAATCAGAACTCATATCAACAGGCAGGATTTTCTTCCAGACTGAGGAGGCTAAATTGCATCTCTTAAAAATGTGATCAATCCCTTCGTTGTTAGACTGACAGAGGGAGCATAACTGAGAAGTGGTCATCCCTCGTCTGAAGCGCTCCATGTTAGTTAATAGCTTCCCTTTCAAAAGGAGCCAGGTAAAGGTTCTGATTCTCTGGGCCATTTGGAGCTTCCACACATAGGACCAAATGTCATTAGAATCGTTCCAATTCATGGATTCCAATGCTTTATAAGCTGATGATATTTCATTTTTTAGGTTTGTGGTTTGCCAAACTCTCTGTCATGGAATAAAGCACTTTAGAAGTAGAACTTATAGATTTAGATCCAAAGAAGTTTGAACAAGGTGATGATGGTAACTTGATTGTGATATTTTCCCCCATGAAAAATATCTGTTATTTTTTTTTTTAATCATCAATTTTAATTTGAATCATCAAACAACAAGTTTTAAGATGGATATGCATGCGTGATTTATATTGTGAAATTATTAGACTCATGAGTGCTTGAGAGTTGAGTTTAGTTTAGTTAATCAAGAGAGTATGATATTTTAATTTTTGTTTAGGATTTGTCATAGAAGCATTTTACAAAGTAGAACTTTTAGATGCACCAAGCCATATATAAACCCAATGCAAAGAAGCATGAACAATATCTGATGATAATAACTTTTCATTATGATATTGTTTTTTTCTCCACGGAAAAGAGGAAGGTATAGCAGGACAATTATACATAAATAAATACAAAATGACATGTCAAAAGTGAATATTTTAAAAATGAAAATGAGAGCTTTACGGTTTAAGCATATGATTTATCCTTTTTAAAGTGAAATTTCACCTTGCTCCACATGTAAATGAAAATGAGAGCTTTAAAGTATTGTAAAGACTCATGCCTGTTTTGGGAGTAGCTTTTAGAAAATGATTTTTATAATTTACGAGGTAAAAATAACTTTTAAAAAATGGCTTTTAAGATTTTCGAGATAAAAATGATTTTTGGAAAATAGCTTTTGAATTTTTAATAGTGTTTGGATAATTACAAAACTTAGGTTTTGACAAAACTTTGTCAAACACCTCAAAATTGTTTACACGCTATTCTGCCCAAAACCTAGGTTTTGAAAAAAGTTTACCAAACACCCCTATTTTTTTTAAGATCAAAACCTGGTTTTGTCATAACCTTCGTGTTTGACATTTTGTCTTCCTACGTCTAACTTCATTTTTAAACTCAAATTGCCCATTTACGCCAAAATAATGTTTGCCATGATTCTGTGGCAAATGACTTTTTATATATCTAGAAAACACATTATAATAAACCAACTTCTTTTTTTTTTTTTTAAAAAAAAATCCTAATTAGAACTTTCAAAATTGATTTTTCAATATTCAAATATGTTTATATCAAACTTTTTTTTTTTTAAGTTTATCTCAATATAAATCATATTACACAAATTGAATTTTATCTTAATTTTAGTTTCAAAATAATATTTAGATAAAAAAAAAGTCACTTTTGCAGTTAATCCAAATGAGCCTTGCATGTCTATTTTGGTATTTTATTTTGTTACCTACGTCGTTTTGTGAGAAAATTAAATATGTTTTTTTTTTTCAAAAGCTATTTTATATCAAAACCTAGGTTTTGTGAAAAGCAACTTTTTTTTTGCCTTTTCTCTCTTCTATGCCATCATCATTATTTTTTTAGTATCAGTTAGTATCCTTAAGATATTTTTTAGTACCTTTCTGTACCCTAAAATATTTTTTCAAGATTAGTCATTAATATTTTTTCAATATCCTATTTTTTTTTTCAAGATCGGAAATATTTTTTCAGTATCTTTAAGTATCTTTTTAGTACCCATTAGTATCCTAAAATATTTTTTCAAAATCAGTTTGTACCTTGAAATATTCTTTCAAGATCCTAAAATAAATTTTTAAGACCAAGAGAAGTATCTTTTCAGTATTAAGTATCTTTTTATAGTTCCCGTCAATACCCTAAAATATTTTTTTAAGATCAGTTGGAACCCGAAATATTTTTTCAATATCCTAAAATAAATTTTTAAGACCAATAGAAGTATTTTTTACAAGTACCAATCAAGTATTAGGTATTTTTTAGTACGTCGATCAAGACATTCGAAAGATTTTTTCAAGGTCCGTTGTTACTCTAAAATATTTTTTTAATATCATAAAATATTTTTTAAGAACATGAATTATTTCAGGGTATTGACTGGTACTGAAAAAATGATTTTCACGATTTATGAGGTAAATAACTTTTGAAATTTATGAGGTAAAAATGATTTTTGGAAAATAACTTTTGGAGAATAGCTAATGGTTGTTTGTCAAACTTTTGCAAAACCTAGGTTTGATGAAAAATAACTTTTGGAAAAACAATTTCGGATCATACAGAGGAAAAGAAAAAGAAAAAAGAGATTAAGAAAAAAGAGGAAGCAGAGTGTATGGAAATAGCGGAAGCCTAGGAAAACACTCAAAATGCTCAACCAATAAGAAGTCTTTTATTAGTAACCCACTCGATTATTAGAAAATATATTTTATTACCCTCATTGATAATAACTAAAAATATCGTTCGTATACTATTATTTCAATCTCCCGAATGGTCAGAGGATTTAAAGGATTGGAATAGAGAAATGTATATTAAGTGCACCTATAATGACGTTCGAGGGGTGTTTGACAGACTTATGACAAAATCTAGGTTTTGTTTTCCTCCAAACAGGCTCTCAAATCTCATTCATCATGAAAGTTGCTTTACCTTTCAATTTGATTGTCAACAAATATAATCACTATCAAAAAAATTTCTTATACATATCGAGTTGAAAAATACCCTACATGTGAGGGGTTATTATGTTATTTATAAGGGTTAAGTATTATTTTTACATTGGAAGTTTTTGCTAAGGAGCAATAGGCATTCAAAAGTTATTTAAGAGCAATTTTGCTTCGAAAACTTACAAAATGTAGCAATTTTTTCCCTCCGTTAATTTTGATCATTAAATTTAACTGATATGCACATGTGACACCTAATGCTTGCCACTTCATCAATCAAAATATGGTTAAATATCGTTTTTGCTTTGAAAATTTTTCGTTAAGAAGCAGTAGATATCCGAAAGTTTTTCTAGGAGCAATTTTGCCCCGAAAGTATATAAAATGTAGCAATTTTGCCTTGTCGTCCCCCAATGTTAAATCAGTCAATCAGCACACATATCATGCCACCTTATCATCTACATCACTAAGGGGCAAAAAGAAATGATATGGAAAGAGATCAAATTGTTATTGAGAGAATTCGGCAGATTCAAATCCTTAAAGACTACCACGGAAAGCATAAAGAAATGAAGAGATCAATCTCCTCTTGTTGAAGGAATAATCGGTATTGAGGGAGTTATAGGTATAAACAGACTCAACAAGATCATACTGAAGAATGCAGGAAATCTTGTCTTCTTTTAGTTGCTGAAGGACGCAAGGCCAAGAATCGAGGGTGTAGAGGAAGAAGCCAACCTTGAAAAGGTTGAGCTTGGAGTCGAAGAGGGAGATCCTTGAGACATTGAGCTAAAGGAGGTCGGAATTTGTAAAGCCGAACTGGTTAAAGGGACTGAAAGGTCTGTTTCAAAACCCAGAGAAACATCACTTATGTTCTAAATAAATGAAACGCAAAATGAGATATAAATTGTCACAAAAATTGGTTTAGTAAGACGAAACAATAGTGATAGTATTCACATTTGTATAGATTGATCTAGGCCAGTCTCCCCTATTGCGAACCACAACAATAGTGAGTGGTTCCCTAAAGAAATGGTTGGAGAGACTGGTGTTTCAATTGGAACAAATCTTTAACCTATACATGGTTCCCAATTGAAACAATATGTCATATTGGGCTCAGTGATGTGGATGATGAGGTGGCATGACAACAAGGCAAAATTGCTCCTAAAAATACTTCTGGATACCCACTGTTCCTCAGTAAAAACTTCTAGGGAAAAATGATACTTAACCCTATTTTGATTGATGAGATGGCAATGGGGTGCCATATGTGCATGTCAGTTAAATTTAATGGTAAAAATTAACGGAGAAGCAAAATTGCTACATTTTGTAAACTTCCGTGGCAAGATTGTTCCTAAAAAAACTTCTGAATACCTACTACTCCTCAGCGAAAAATTCCGGAGCGAAAATGACACTTAACCCTATTTAAAATTAGGAGTGAAAAAAATGCCAAATCAAGTTAGATTTTGGTTAAATAGGTCTGAGCTTGTAATGAGACTTAAAGCTTAAGCTTGTATACAATTTTTTTTAAGACTCGTGTGTGTGGGTCTTTTAATAGGCTTCAAGGGCTATATATTTATAAATTAAGCATATTTAAAGCCTATTCAAACCTCTTTTTTTTTTCCTTTTTTAGAATTGAAATTCTCTAAAAATTAAAATTAATCTTTTTTAAAAAAATTCAGCCAACAAATTATAATCAAGTCAGGCCTACACCTTTAAGTCAGGTTTTAAATTAAAAAGCTTAGCCTATTTACCTTAAAATGCCTTAGGCCTAACTTGTTTGTTAAATAGGTCAGGCTATGTCATGCTCTAATTACACTAGTTATAGGCCCTGCTAGAGGCTTAACCTATTGATAATTTATTTACTTATCAGTGACTACATTATAGATTATAACTTATATAAAAGATTAAATAAAGATATCATCATAAGCTTTCACTAGCTTTTTTTAAAAATTTTATTTTAAATGTGGTGGGTCGTTACTTTTGTAACTAAAATTTCCCATTCTTTTCTTAGTGTTTACCTCATTATCAGCATCATGAAGATTGATCTCTGAGTACTTTCTTTCATTTTTTTTTTTAATTTCACGTCAAGCTTGACCTCAACACAAATAATAACAACCACATCACAATATTTTAATACTACATGTTAGAATTTTACCAAATCTAGACTTATTTTAGGTAATGGATTGTCCCATGAAGCATAGTAACATATGAACACACAAACAATTTTTAATTGGGGTGGGTTTCTTTTTTGGTTGGTTTTGGTAGTGGGAAAAGATATGATAAGATATGATTTTGGGAAAAGGATTATTGTTTTGGAGAAAAAAATGAAAAAAGAGTGAATAAATAAAGTGAAGAAATATCAATAATTATCATCAAAGACATATTGTACGTGATAATGAAAAAGAAAGTGAGAGGAATGAAAATTGACATGAACGGTGGAGAAACGTCAAGGAAGAACAATCATGTTTGCATGATTGCTTCAACAAAACAAAATACGATAGGTGGCCTGGATTGAGGGCATATGAATTTTGGATATGCCTTTTTTTTTTTTTTAAAAAAAAGTTATTTCTCTAATTAATTTCGGGTTAATTTATTGAATTATCTCCTTAATATGCTTTAAATATAATTAATTACTTTTCATTTACTTTTACTGAATCGGAATCCATTTAATTAAAGAATCAATCTCCCATTACTAAGCAATTATGTATATGTGATTCCACTTATAATTGTACTTTAAGTGCGGTCAACTCAACTAATTATATATATAATTTTTTGTGGGGTTTAATATTAATGCATATTTTATGTTTGTCCTTAATTTTGAAGAGCTCAATTATTGCAAAAGAAGCATATGATGCTGTGGAGTGTGGAAGGCAATATTCAAGAATTTTCTTTTATTTTACTTTCAATTCATTGTCATATCCCAATAATTCAAAGAGTATCTTGCACTACCTTTCCTCTCATCTAATTTTAAAATAAATATGTAGACGAGATAAAAAAATAATATTCAAAGTTTTATGGTGGCCCTCTTTTTCTTTTTTTTTTTTTTTTTTTTCAAATGTTACCTTATGAAGAAGTATTTTCCGTCAGCTCTTTTACAATTGCTTTATAAATTAATTATTATAGGGTTAAGGTGTAAATATACCTCAAAAGTACTAAAAAAACCTCAATGTTGCCTTGTAACTTTTACAGTTTCTATGTCGCTACAGAAGTTTTGAAAACAAATCAATGTTGCCTCTGACTGAATAACATAGCTAATTTTGATTGTTAATATGTTTTAGTTTGACTGAAATAATATACATGACACTCTTATCTGACACTTATTAATCATCAGTCATCACACTACCTCATCATCTTTTGTTTTAAGTGTCGTATTAAGTGCCAAGTAAGAGTTTTATGTTTATTATTTCAGGCAAACTAAAGAGTTAACGTCAAAATTAACTTTGTTATCTGTTAAATTTCTGGGATGATATTGAGATTGAGAAAAGTTATAGACAACATTGAGATTATTTAAATACTTTTGGGTTGAATTTACACCTTAACCTATTATTATATTAGGTATGGTAAAACTAACTTATTTATAATTCTTTCTTTTAGAAAAATAGAGAAATTTAACGCAGCAAAACAATTTTAAAAGAGGTCATGATAAATTTTCTAAAAATATTTTTTAAATTGTCAAAAATTTGCAACACTTTTATTTATAACGGATGGGAACAACTTTTTGCAAAACCAATGTGTGAGGAATATATTTCCGTCTCAAATTGATATTCTTGTGAATTAATAATAAAAACAAGATTAATTAATTCAAATTAATTAATTTTTAATTAAAGAGGCAGACACTAACAATATGAGATTACAAGTAGCAACAAACGCGCGACTTCCCACTCGGAAGAGGAGCTTTCATGCCATTAGATTAGATTAGTCCAAATTAATTAGTTTGCCAATTAATTAGAAGCAAAAAGATTACTTAATTAATTAGCTATTAATCAAGCTAAGCAAGGGAATAACTTTTTGAAGCACTTCTCTCAATTAATTAATCTGCTTCATTTCAAAATCAACAATAATGTCAAGCTGGATTGATTTTCGAATCTAATATCACCTTAATTTAATCCAAGTAAGTCTTTCCGTACTATTATAAGTCTCATGTAACTTGTACATCATTTGCTAATTAAAGAAAAATATATATAGTGCACCCAAAAAAAAAAAGTCTTATCGATTAGAATGCGCCACTAGTTGCAAAATAATATTTTAAACATTTATACTTTTGGGTGGCATCATTTTCCCAACAATATTTCTTGTCTAATTAATTTTGAGCAAATTATAATATTTTCTTTTGTGAGCATTATTATAAATCATATTGTTATATACTCCATCTGATCCTAATTATAAAAACACTTTTGTAGTCAAAAGCATTCCTATAATTAGGACCGGAGGTAGTATCTTGTTAGATAAAACCAATTTTTTTAAGCCAGTAGTAGTGAAAAACATAAAATAGTTCGCTAATATTAATTAAGTCATTATCAATTTTTAACAATAACTAAGATGGCAAGAAAATCACTTTTAAGATTACTTGGCTAATAAAAATTTATTCTGGTAAGACATAAAGAGTATACCATGCCGACAATAAAGACTAATATCCGTATGAAGGCAAAAGATAGGTTCCTTCCTATTAGCATGTTGTTATATTCATAAAAGATATGATTTTGGGAAAATAATAGAAAAATATTACTTGAACTTTAAAATCCTGTTGACAACAATATTAATGAGATTGACAAGAACAGTAAAGCAATTAACAACTTATTTTATTAGAAAATCACCTATTTGAGATTTTAAAATTCAAAGTGGTATTTGTTTTTGGGATTTTCCCAAAATACAAACCCTCAACTTCTTGCTTACATAGAAGATGAAAGCCCCTGTCACCATTTGCTAATAACAATTTTATTTTTTGTGAAAGACAAAATGTTATTTACTTCTATCCTTAATATAACACTAATTGACTTTTTTAATAGAGATTAATGAAACTAAATAAATTATATTAAAGTATTTATATTTATCATTTTTTTCTCTAAACTAACTTGTGTGACTTATAAACTGATATATTCCTATAATCTAATGATACATAATATATGTTATGATTAAGTAATTTATTTAGCTTCATTCATCTCTCTAAAAGTCAAGTGAGTTTTATATAATAAGAAGGAGAAGGAATACTAATTAAAGCCAATTGACCATTCTAATTGATTCCTTAATGAATATAAAAAGGAAAAATTTCATTGAGCCCCCAATGATGTGAGATGAGTTCAGTTAACCCCCAAAATTTTTCTAAAATTTTACTGCATCCCCTTAAATTAAAATGAAATTAAGTTTTGTGATCGAGTGAAAAGACAAAGATGTCTTTCTTTTATTTATTTTTTAAGAAGAGCATTTACAAGACACATAAGAGTATTTAATTTGCAAGATAAATAATGACATTTATAAGATAAATAAAGGGATTCAAAAGAATTAGAAAATTAAAAACATTTTGGCCATTTACAAGACAAATATGGAAATTCACAAGACAAATAAAGGGATTAAAAAAAAACTTAGAGAATTGAAACTATTTTGGTCATTTACAAAACAAATATGAAAATTCACAAGATAAATATATATGAGCATTTATAAGATAAATAAGACAATTTATAAGAGAAATAAAGTATAGGCAACATTATTTTTACCCTGAAAACTTAATTTTATTTTGATTTAAAGAGGCGCAGTAAAATTTGAGAAATTTTTTTGGGGTTAACTGAAATTATTTTACATCCTTGAGAGCTCACTGAAATTCTCCCCAAAAAAACTCATAAAAAAACAAGAAAAATGGATCTTGACGCCTTCGTTTTAATTAAAAAAAAAACTATAATTTTTATTAATATTTTTATCAAACTAAAATCTTGTTTTAAATTAATTTCCTTTTATTGATTTTAATGTATTTAACATTATTTTTATTCACATAAAATAATACTTTCTCACATTAACCAAGCTAAGAAAAGAAGAGACAAAATGCACACAACGAGGCTTCAATTTTCCGCAGGCTGTTTGCCAACTTTCAATTTCTGAATTTTGATGATTGATTAGGATGCAATCCTCCACATTTATTAGTGAATTAAAGCAATTAGTAAATAAATAATTATTCTCCCTCATCATTTTCGAACTCCTAAATATTTTAATAATTAATTATTACACCACGTAGTACAATGCCCCCACTTGGGGCAATAAAACAATATTCTTTTCTTAATTTGCACGATTCACTATTCTAAGTGCCATAGGGAAAAACAAAATAATACAAAAAAATTATGACCTTTTTTTAATTAATAAATAATTGGTATATGATCTAGATCGTAGCCCTAATCCTGACAAATTAGAATTATTAATTAACGTTTAGTTGGTTTTGTTGAGTTTTTGGATGACAGTGCACGTGATATATGATGAAGCATCTTTAGGTAGACTACTTTAAATTTTAATTATACGATTTTTTTCTGGGTACATGAACAACGTCTTACGCCTCTATTTATTTAATAATTAAGAGGCATTCAGTTGTGTCACATATTAATTATATGAAAAAAAAATAAGAGCAATGAATCTCAAGAAATGTCCAAAATTATAAAATTAATTAAGGGCACTCATCAGAGTAAAGTACTACCCTACAAATAATTTTATTGTCTTCGAAAAACTCATTCTTTGTGGTGAATTTCTAGGTCCAGTCAAGCAAATCAAAGCAAAAAGGATTTTTTTTTTTTTTTTTTTGATTTGGTTGCACATGCCCTTTTTTTTTTTATTGGAATTGAGAAGGGACCTCTTACTTTATTTTATGGATCTCTTTAAAAAATGAAAAACAAATAATATATTCTTTTCAACCTTTTTTCCCCTCATAGTTCACGCACGTATCCATTATATATACTCTCTTCAAAGATTCGGACCTCATGTTTAAAAGGGCCTTAAGTGAAGTGTTTAATGTCAATTGAACTATAAGATCCTAGTAGTTTTTTTTAAAATAAAATAAATAAATAAATAAATTTGTTGTTATATATATTAAGATTGAGACTATACCTAAATACAGGAGTCCTTAGCATTTATATTTGTCTAAATTATAAAGTTTTTATCTATGTAAGCTTGACAATAGTGGAATACGAGAAGTAGTAAAATTATTAATAGTTCATGCAGTGGTGGAGTTCCTTAACGGCCAAAGGGGGCCATGGCCCCCCAAAAAAAAATATCCTAAATATTTAATATAAAATAGAATTTTTTATACATTTAGCCCAAAAATTTATACATGTGGTCCCCCAAATATATATTTTTTCTTAATTAGTTAATGAGTATACATTTGACCCCCTCGAACATTTATCCCAAGATTCGCCACTGAGTTTATGATACTCCCTCTGATCCCTAATATAATAGCTATCTAACTAATTTAAATGGATTAAGAAAATAAATAAGTTTAAATAAAAATGATATGACCTCCCTAAAATATTTTTTGTAATATTCAATTACATATTAGCTTATAAGTTTGGTAAAATAGCTTGAGAAAAAATGTTGAATATAAAGGATAAAAAAAAATGTTGAATATAAGAGACAAAATGGATTGAGATATTATGTTTTAGATCAGATTCAACACTAAACTAACTTTTATATTATGGGTCGGAGATAGTATATAATATTCATAAAAAAGAAAAAAATGAAAAAAGAAGAAGAGAGGAGATAACACATAAATGATGAGCAATTGTTGTTGGTTGTAAAATATTTATTATGGATATGCATTGACATGTAATTATTTGGGATTGAATAAAAGTTGAAGAATATTATGTTGGGTGCTTGATGATGTATAATAAGAGCAAGTTACTAAAATAAATTGGAGTTTCAAGAAAGAAATGATTCGGTTAGCACTTTGTAGGGGTTAGCTTCTATGCCTGACCTGTTTTACAAGTTTTATTGATTTCTGCTTCATTACTTGCTTCCTCTCTACTACTATCATTATTCAAATCCTTTTCTTTATATGTCATGTCTTGTTTGCTATCTGTATTGGATTCTGGTTGACCAGTTCTCAAATCTTTGGTTTATAAACACACACGGGTCCTGATATCCATTATGTCAAGTTCTTTAATCACACATAGTCATATCATATGCTAAGTTCCTTATATATATATATGAACAAGACTTGGATAAATTTCCTTTATATCCAGATGATTGCTGTCTAGAAACTCATTCATTGATTCGTGTAGAAGCTTGTAAAGGTGAAAAGTTTCCTTAAACTTCTCATGGGAGACTAATATAATCGCTCTTTATCTAGAAATCCAATATGGTTTTGAAGGTGAATGGGAAAGGTGTATTTACTTCAATTCTCCACTTTCCAATGATTTTCCTCAATTCCTTGTCATTGGAGACACAAACTCTTTCCTAATGTTTGCACCAAACCATCATCCACTACATCAAACAATATAAAACTGAATGATGATAATATTTGTTAATTTATAAATAAAGTCCTTTGTCATAAATACTTCGTATTGATATTTATTAAAATTAAATCAAATATTAATGATTGGGCTGAATGAAAGGCACTCGATATTCCCCTCAAATAGGGTCGTTGAATCTCTTGTGAGTGGGAAAAAAAAAACCTAATAATTTTATTATTAATTTACCATGACCGAGAGAGAACCTCATCCCAAATGTTACAAGATGAAATGGCAATTTTCTTGGATGAAACTTCCCTTACACTTGAGTTTGTCACTGTCTCTGATCTAAGCCTTTTTCATATGTTATTATTGCTTCTTCTTCATTGACCTTTCACTTTAATTTCCCTCTCTCCCTCCTCTTCCACCGCCCATCAAACTCCAAATCCAACGGTCTTCCCGTCACCATCCATCAAACACATAAACTAAATGGGAAAAAATTAATCTTTTGGTCTCTGTAGTTTGACTCGATTGTAATTCAGTCCCCATACTTTGACTTATTACAACTCAATCCTTATAGTTTTGACTCAGTTGTAACTCAGTCATTGAACTTTGACTCACTGCAAATCAATCTCTATAGTGTTAATAATTTTATAATATATAGTTCCCCACATTTATTCTAGGACATAAGGATTAAATTACAAAATGATTAAAATTATAGAGACTGAGTTACGATGAGTCAAAGTTTAAGAATTGAGTTATAACTTAGTCAAAAATTGAGTTGCACAAAATCAAAGTGTAGGGACTGAGTTACAAACCGAGTTAAAACTAATAGGACCAAAAGATTAATTTTTCCAACTAAAAATATAATCCCTTTATTATTATATATTTGTTTATACTAGTATTTTTCTTTGAATTTTCTAGGCAACTCTCTCCCTCTCTCTCACACACATCTTATATCTAACAACACAGACTTTACATAATTTCCCTAATAAAATATTCCTCCATGCTTTCTCTTTTCTCTTATTTTGACCATTCCTCTCTCCTCCTTCTCTCCTATATATAACCCTAGCTTTCTTCCTCATCTTCATCAGATCACCCTCCTCCTTCATCTCCTATCTCCTCTTCACTTGATCTCATATCTCTGCAATTTCTTCTTCAATTCACCTAAAAAAATGGAGTCTTCAGCACCAAAGAGGCCTAGGCCCCAAGAAGAAGAAGAAGTTAACAGTGAAGAATCATTAAAGAGGCAAAAGCCTTACAACCAAATAATCTCTCTTCTTGAATCAGAAGAAGATGAATCCCCAGAAGATCTCTCTCCTCTCATCACTACTCTCCAACAAGAAATCACTTCTTCTTCTGATGAAACCCTTTTGGCTCCTCCGACGCGGCCTGCAGAAAATTCTCAGGCTGCGGTCGTCCACCCAGAAACTCAACAACAACAACAACTTGCTTCTGAAACAACTTTCACTACTACATCACCTGTGATGAGACATCTTCTAGAAGCTTCTGATGATGAGCTTGGAATCCCAAACAGTAAAGGGTGGGACTTTGGGGATTATGATGATGGATTATTTAGTAGCAGTTTTATGAATAATAATGAAGCAGAAGATATTAATGGGTTTGCTTCTCTGTGTGATGGCTTGTGGGAGCTTGAAGATGAGACTGCTAACTATTATACTTTGTTGCAGTCTCAGCTTTTCCTCTAATTAACTTCTTATAATTTTTGCTGAGACCCCTCTCTCAGAAAGAATAGACACAAACATAGGAGCCAATATTTTTTTTTTTGGTTTTTAGTTTTTCAATTTTTAATTATCTGCTTTTGTATAAAGATTATGGGATGGGATGGTATGCTATGCTATTGCTAATGGCCTAATTAACTGAAGCAACATGTTGATCAACCGTTTTCTTTCCCTTGATTATATTTACTTTTTCTTTATATTTTTAAAATTAAGAATCGAATAAATACTTGACCCTGGTGGCATGGTTTCATTAAAAGGACTTGATATGCTTTTGCTTCTTAATTTTATTTCAAAACTTTCTAATATATATATATATATATATATATATATATATATATATATATATATATATATATATATCAGTTGCATACCTTGCGATGAGGCTATTTAAATAAGGTTTAAGTTTAAACCTAATTAAACAATAACAATCATGGATATGTTTTCGCTTCTTCATTTTATTTTAGATTTTAAAGATTTGAGGTTCATTTCATACCGGAGATTATATTAATTTCAGAGGAATTACTAGGAGAACTACTTATATGTCACATTATTCAAATAACGATTTTTTCACACAATCCTACAAAACGGATCCGGATCCTCTCCTTATCACTTTTCTCCTCATCCCTATCCATCAGTACATCCTGCCGTCCAAATCCAGATCCAAGAGCCCAGAATTTTTTTTTTTAAAAAAAATACTCTGCTAATCAGCTTTCTCCCTATCCCTTCCCATCATTAGATCTGACCGTCGAAATCCTGATACAAGGGCCCAGAAAGCTGATTAGCAGAGTATGTTTTTTTTTAAAAAAAAAAAAATTCTGGGCCCTTGGATCTGGATTTGGACGGTAGGATGTGCTGATAGGGAGGGATGAGGAGAAAAGTGATCAGGAGAGGATCCAGATCCCTACAAAACAATTATTGATTTGATCAATGGTTTCCCCCTCAAAGTTTAGAGGGTTAAACACTATTTTTACTACGGAAGTATTGGTAAGGGGGCACTCACCATCCGAAAGTTTTTTTGGCATCATTTTTGCCCCGGAAGTTTACAAAAGGGAGCAAATATGCCACGAAAGTTTTTTTATGAGCAAATTTGCCCAGGAAGTTTTTTTTTTAGGTGCAAATTTACCCTGAAAGTTTACAAAGAGAGCAACGATCCAACGGTCAAGATCAACCGATCTGCAAGATCATTATGTTTGTAAACTTCCGGGGCAAAAATGATACTAAAAAAATTTTTGGGTACTGAGTGCCTCCTTACCAATACTTCCATGGCAAAATTGGTATTTAACCCAAGTTTAGAGGGCAAATGGTTCTCATCTCTTCTAATAAGTGCGCTTTTTGAGATTTAAACTTGTATTTTTCTTGTTACAGGTGAGACTCCTTATATTAGCACCTTAATCATCAACAGCTTGTTGGTAATTCAACAAAACAATTTATTCATTAACAAGAAGGCTGAAGCTTCACAATTTAGTTTTTAATACATTATATTTCTAGTATTAGAAAATTACTAATATTTTTGTTTGTAAGTATATACTTTTTAATAAAATATATTATATTTTAAAGTAAATTAAATTTATGATAAAATTAAATTTTAATGAAAATTAAAAAAATTATTCAATTAACACAATTTTTTAATAGAAGAGTTTTGTATTAAAAGTCTTAGCGAGTGTCTTATATTACATGGGATACATAATAAATAAATATCACGAATAAATAATACTGTGGCAACAAAATCAAATGCTATCAAATAAACAAGCAATATAACAATAAATATTGATATAAAATATCAAACTTATATCAAATTACACTGTTAATAAGTTGGGGTATAAATAGTTCAATTAGATTTTGGTCAAATAGGCTTGAGGATATAATGTAAACATAGAGCTTGAATGCATGCTTATTTTATATTTAAGCCTAAACTTTTAGAAGCCCTAGAGTTTTTTTTAAAAGCCTCGTATAAATGACTCAAAGGTTGAACTACCTCTGGTTCTAATTATAAGACCAAGTTGATTTTTTGGAAAGGTTAATGAAGCTAATTAAATTACTTTAGAATATTTTTATTTTTATTTTTTTCTTCAAACTAATTAGTTTGACTAATAAACTAATATATAATCTAAGGATACATAATATATGATACGATTAAGGAACTTATTTAGCTTTCTTAATCTCTAAAAAAAAAAGTCAACTCAGCCTTATATTTAGGAGCGAAGGGAGTAAGTAGCCTTTTGGTGTACTAAAGCTAACATTTATGAAGACTTCAAAGCCAACACATATACAAATTGTAGCTTTAATTAAATAGATTCAAAGTCTATATTAAATCTTGTTGGTCAAGGTGATAAGCAATCTTACCCTTATAAAGAGGAAAACGAAATTTGAATCCCATGAATCGCACCTATTGCCTCGAAAGGGGAAAGCTGACTTTATTTAATTATAGATTGGTACTTCCCATCTAATAAATAAAACCCATTCGACTTTTTTTTAGAGAGATTAAAGAAATTAAATAACTTGCTTAATCATATCATATATTGTGTACGATTAAATTATATATATTATTATATTATAAGTTAGACAAATTAGTTTTTTTAATCTTTTTTAAAAAAATCAATTAGAGATTATATTTAAAAACAGAGGTATATATATATATATATAAGTCTGACATATTTAAACAAGCATGCCGGCCTTTAAAAATATCTGAAGTCATTTATTAAATAGGTTAGGCCTTACAACATTTTAGGCAGGTCAAGTCTTCCATTTCTACCTATAAGTCATAACTAGGATAATGTTATAAAACTGAAGAAAATGTATAGAAAAGTAGAGAGAAGTCAGAGAAATTCTAGAGAGATGGAGGAATTCTCATTTCAAGTAACTTCTGAATGTTTACACAAGACCTCTATTTATAGACCTTCAAGGGTTACTATGCAATGGACATCCACATAATACATATATTTATAACACTCCCCCTTGGATGTCCATTATGAATATGCCTCATTAAAAACTTTAACTAGGAAAACCCAGTGGGATAAAACCTAGCTAAAGAAAAGAGTACATCATCCATCGATACACTTTTTTATGTTGCCTCATTAAAAACCTTTCTAGGAAAACCCAATGGGACAAAAACCTAGATAAGGGAAAAGAGTACAACGTGTATACGCTCCCCTCTTAATTACATCGATATTCTAATGCCGCCTCATTAAAAACCTTTCTAGGAAAACTCGGTGGGACAAAACCTAGATAAGGGAAAAGAGTACGACGTACATCAACTTGTATTTCTAAATTACATCATATTTACTCCCCCGATGACTACATTACTACCACTTGTCTTTTGTGTTGGTGAAGAATTATCTCATGTTAATAAACATGATATTGCCCTTCTTCAACTTCTTTGCTTGAGGTCGAAATTGTTCTTTATCCGCCTGCAAATAATTTAAATATATAATGGATATGACTTATTCATATAAAATCAATCTAAGACCTTCTTTTGTATAAACAAAAGATCTCATTCTTTAGGTATTAAATTTGTAATCCAATACAGAATTTCGTTCTTCTCAAGTCATGAATTATTTCTAATTCTTTCTTTAAACAATTAATTGCTTTATTGAAGCTTTTCAAATAAGCGTTTCAATAATGTTGATTTCATCAACATGACTTGCAATTAAAACATTCACATCTAGATCTTTTCATAAAGATGCATGGGCATATTGATTTACTTTCTTTATACCCTTCTTTCAACATATATTTCTTGAGAAGATTATAACAATGTGCCCTAATTGATTTAAGTCATACAAAAACTTCTCCCCCTTTATTGTTCTCAATAACTTTAATTATATGTTTTTAGCATCCTAAGTCCCTCAGGGACTCGTGCTTCTGGCACATTAAATCCTTTGATGCTTCTGGCACCTTAAATCCTTCGATGCTTCTGGTACCTTAAGTCTTTCAGGGACATGTGCTTCTCGCACATTAAGTATTTCTAGGACATGTGCTTCTGGCACCTTAAGTCCTTCCTTACCACATTAAGTCCTTTTGAGGACATGTGCTACTAGCACTTTTTGATCCTTTGAAGATTCTTTACGTAATCTTCATAATTTAGTAAGCTTTATGCATAGGCTATATAACAATATCTAATAGACGCATAATTTTTCTTTCATTCATAAATTGCCAGATTAATAAAATATTGTATCCACCGCAAAATCACATCATAATCATATTTAACCTTGTGATAATGTTTATTTTCATATAAACATTCAGATATCCCAATTTGGACTTCTGGTCCATAACTTATCATAATATGATTATATTGGCGTCTTTTCAATTTCACTTAACCTTTTGGCCAATTATCTTTATGTCAACTTCTTGTGACATATCTTTATATAATATCCTCATTTGATCACGTGATATCATCTTTCAAAATTGTTGTCGACAATTTCATCTTTTCGGTTCCAATTCGACATAACTTATCAATATCAATATTATTCGTGCACGAACCTCTCTTTGAGGTTTTTGCAATTAGTTATGTCTCGATACTCTTCTCGGAGTATCTACCTCCTTAATATGATCATCATAATTATTGCTCCAATTTATCCATAACATTTAAAATTGGAACCAGAATAATTTCTCATGCTTCGAGCATGCTACATTCATATTTATACTGATTGGAGCATTTTCACTGGAGTATGAGATTCCATAAATCTCATTTAGGTCGATAATATAATCCGGCAAATAATTCATGAATACATAATCGATGAACTTCGATTCATACTACTTATTCGAGGATATATACAATGCTATAATGCATCTCATGTATTCACTTTTCCAGCTATTCAATTTCTCCCCCTCATGGTAAGAAAACAATGTCAAACGACAATTGACTAATTATGCAGTATAAGTCTCCTACGTCCATTTGTTTCCTTTAGAAATATCTTACTATTTCATATAGAGACAAACAAGAAATAGAAGGTACTTATACAACATTTATCTAAAATTTCTTTCTATATCCATCTATGTGCATTGTGGTGGATTTATAATCATTGCACATTCAACCATTTTAAGATGGAATTTTTTTTTAGCTTCTGACCAAAAACCATTTTTACCGGGAGAATTCTGTTGGCTTATATAAATACTGCTATATAACATCAAATATACTAAGATAAAATTTTGTTCTCATAAGCATTCATTCAGCTTATTTATGGAGGCTTTAATTATGATTCTTAAATCATATCATCCGGAAATTGCGCGCTTCATTTATTCAAACATCAAACATTATTGCAATCTCATTTGCAAACTTCATGTTGCAATTATTTCTGCAAACTCCATGTTGCAAGCAAATAATCTCACATGTAACCATCTTATAGATGCATCTATGGTTTACATGCTATTTCAATGGGCCCATATAAATCTATTTGATATATTTCCAGAGATCCATTATTACCAATTATGACCTATGACATTTTCATAGTCATCTATATTTGAGAACAAGCAGCTATTCATGAAGAATTTTATAATTCTTCAATGGATGTCAATACAAATTCTTATTTGTATTATATATGACTTGGATGATCAAACAAGTCATGCCAACAAATAGTAAACTTCTAGTTTATCGTAACATATATCTCATCTCAAAGAACTTACGGTTTCGTAACATTATGATCCAGTCATAATTTATCATTCATTTTCGGGAGATCATATTTGTCATTATGTGGGAAGTATGAGTATGACTTTCTACAAATTAGCTCACACTTGCATACTAACAATCTCCCCCTCAAGTGTGAGATAGAACATTCCCCATAAAATTCATAGACTTTGTTCTTCATAAGAGAGGCTTAATGTATGAAGTATATAATTCTTCAAAATTTCACTCACACTTGTATTCTAGAAATCTCCCCCTCAAGTGTGAGTCCTTTAAAAATACTTCACAAACATTTATGGATTTCAATCCAAATGTGGGTTTTCACTTTCAAATCCTTTTATTCATTATCAAATGAAATTAACACCCATCATATATTCTTATCCTCCTTTGAGAACTATATTAGTGCATTATAATAGTGCTACGGTGCACTTTCGCACACTCAATGGAAAATATCTCAAATATCTCCTCCTTGTATCTGCTCTAGAAAAATGAAGATTCATTTTCAATTTTTCTTGTTGTTGGTCATGAATTTATAATATTTGTTGACACATTAAGATATGAATTCTCAATAATTTTTCATATCTTTATTAATCACTTATGACCTCACTAGTCATATTGTAAACTTCTGGTTTACAATGAGCATGTGGTTCAATACCTTTCTATATGATATCCATTTCTGTAGATATCTTTGAAACTCAACAAGTTTCTTTCATATTTGGTAGAATAAAATGCATATTTAATGCATAATTTTGTTCCTTCAAGAAACAATACATTAGCTCTTCGGGAGCCTTAAAACAAATTTATACTACCAAATATAGTCCGAACATTGGTCTTTCAAATGAAGTGGGTAAACTATGCTAATTAGTCTCCAAGACTATTAGCCTTTAAAATTATTACTCATGTGGCATAATTTCTATGCAAAATATTTGTCTTTAAGACAATAACTTAAAACTCTTTGTATCATTCAATATTTGATACATATACTTTCGTGGTCTTTATATAATAATTTATAAAATTTTCTTGCCATGCCATTTCTTTAAACCAATATTGTTCTTTTATAAAAGAACAATTATAGAAATTGATAAATTTCTTAAACATCAAATAATAAGTTTATGGCAATAAAAATGATAAATTTCCTTGTCATAAAATCATAATATTATGATTACTTCTTGCCATAAAAACATAATATTATGGCTACATGCCATTCAAAAATATCAGATTTTTTTTTTTTTTGATTTTTTTTTCGTGAATAGTAAATACTATTCATAAAATAATATAAAAATGTGGGTAGGCCAAAAATTTCTCCGCCTTCACGTGGAAGCATTGAAAAATTTGCTTGGGAAAAATTACATAACTTGACCCCAAATTCTATGAATATTATTTTACTACCACGTAAAATTATAAAATAATACCCAAATATTTAAAATTCCAAATTGGTCATATTTTAGAAAATCAATGCCTCATACTTTTGAAATTGATTTTGAGGCTGATTTACATATAATAATTATCTTATCGATAATTTATATCAAATATTTGACCTTTAACAAATATATTATGGCATATAATAAATACAAAACTAATGACCCTTGCCACCACAACAATAACATGAATTACTATCATGTTTATTATACCAATAATATCTCTTATTATGGTTCTTATCAATAATCTTTCCTCACTTAGGTGAGAATTTGAACCACCATAATTACAACCATGTCCATATGTAAACAAATTTACACACATATCCACAACCACAATTAATTCATTACTACATTCACTGGGAATGTAGTTCATTCCGTTGGAAGAAATTCATGATCCATAAAACAAAAACTCAATGTTTTGTTTGATCACAGCAAGAAATTAAATCAAAATATTTCTTGATTTTTTCACAATATTGCTACTTGGAGCAAATTGAATATTCCCATATATAATAAACTTTTAGAAGAACAACCATCTTCCGGGTGGTCATACATTCCCATTAATGCCAAATGACACCATACAAAAATTATGGATCGTGCCATGTCTCATAACTCCAGGCAAATTTATCTCTTTGCTTCGTGCCAATATGTCTCACAAAGATCATGCCAAATTATCATTTGGCTTCGTGCCAAATTATGCCTCTTCTTGGCTTCTTGACAATTTATGCCTTCTCTTGGCTTGTCTAAATTATCTTCTAAAGGGCTTTGCCAACTTTTAGCTCATATCACAATATGACTTTAAACCTTTTATCTTCAGGATAAACTTATATATATGGTTTCGGCCATTATATATGACGCCTGATCATATAATAAGAAATATACTAATAATAATAATAATGAAAATAATAATAATAAAATGACAAATAATAAATTAAACATAAACAATAAATGTTATGTTAGAAACAATAACATAAATGTAAAAGTTATGTTAGCAAACATAAAAGTAAATGTTATATTAGATAACATAAAAGTAAATGTTATGTTAGAGACAATAACATAAATGTTATGTTAGCAAACATAACATAAAAGTAAATGTTAATGTTATGTTAATAACATAAAAATAAAAGTTATGTTAGTAACATAAAAGTAAATTGCTGAATCATAAATATGTCAGTAACATAGAAGTAAATTGCTAAATATTAAATCTAGACTTCCGGTTAGGAGGTTTAACCCCAAGTAGGTGTCAAATTAATAATAATTATAAAATATAAATAAACGCTAACATAAAAATAAATACTTAAATATAAATAAGTTAGCAATAATAAAAATAAAATGCTGAATAAAGCTTAAACATAAATATGATTAGCAACAATAACTAAAAATAAATGCTATAACATAAATATGTTAGCTATAAAAATAAAATAATTAATCTCAAATTAAAACAATAAAAAGAAATCGCAACTATATTTTTTTCCCGACAGTTTAATGTGCATGATTGATTAATAGTACTTTATTTAAATAATATATATTTTATAATATAATATAAATAGTAATAATTATTTAAATATAATAAAATAATAAAAAAACATGTGGAGTCCAGGAGCATTTTTTTTCAACTCCCACGGAATTCACCCACCGATCAACGCTTTCATCCTTTTTTAAATATAATATTATAATATAAAAAGACATGGAACCCACAATTTTTTTTTCAGAAAAATTCTTCCTTTCTTCTTCTTCGCCTGAACCTCGACTTTCAACCTTCTTCATCCTCTCAGGAATCATATTATTAAAAATCAACAATCAAAACTTTAATAGAAAACATACCTGAGTGAAGAAATCGCATAATCACCAATCAGATATCAATCTTTCAGCTTGAAACACCTCCTTTTGAGCAATTTGAAAAACTTCTTCTTCTGAACCAGAGCATCCTTCTTCTTTCATTATGTTCCATCATTCCATATCATCTCAGAAAATCCACAGCCTTCCATTTTTTTTTATCCTCTCTGACACAGGGCGATTTTATTGGTGGTGGTAGTGGAAGAATTTTAAAACGCAAGCAATAAGTGTTTGGATAATAAACATGCACATGACGGATTCAAGTGAAAAGAAGAAGGAAAAAGGACGATGGTTATGATGAACAACGTAAAGCTCAATTGATTAGAGCTTCGTGCTGATAACGTGTTATAAAACTGAAGAAAATGTATAGAAAAGTAGAGAGAAGTCAGAGAGAAATTATAGAGAGATGGAGGAATTCTCATTTCAAGTAACTTCGAATGTTTACACAAGACCTCTATTTATAGACCTTCAAGGGTTACTATGCAATGGACATCCACATAATACATATATTTATAACAGATAACTCATTTTTAAAACTCTATAAAATGGAGGGAGATGTTGCTTGTGTGTGTGTGTGTGTATATTTCCCCCCTTATGTTTCTTCCATTACGCTACTCTTTTTTATACGTTGTTTAAAATGGATCCTTGGCTAACCTTACAAATTGGATAAATTATTTATAATCTTTTCTAGTTAATTGCAAACAAAATTATACTACCTCCGGTCCTAATTATAAGACCGAGTTGATTTTTTTTAGAGAGATTAATGAAGCTAGATAAGTTACTTAATCATAGCATATGTTATGTATCTTTATATTATATATTAGTTTATTAGTTAAAATAATTAGTTTAGAGAAAAAAAATTAAAAATATTCTAAAATAATTTAATTATATTTTTTAATCTCTCTAAAAAAATCAACTTAATTTTATAATTAGAACCGGAAGAAGTAATAATTTTCATAGTCTATATTCTTTGTTTTGATATCCTTAATCTTTATGCAACTCATGTGAATGTAACCTGGTTTGCATTTATTGTATACAATAAGAATGTTTGGTTAAATCGCTTTGCCTGACTTGTGAGGTGGGAAGGAACAAGGCCATGGAAAAGCAAGAGAGCCGTGCCGTATGCGCCATGTTCCCTAGTCAAAGTCCTCTCTCTCTTTTCTTCACTCAACAACACCCCATTTACACTTCAATCAACTTTCTTTTCTTTCTTAAAAAAGAGGACTTGAATCACTTGATTTAACTCGTTTACTAGAATTCGGTAATTTGCTGAACTGACACGATAATCCCAACTAACGCCATTGACTCTGATAACAGAACCCAACAGCACCAAAGTTTGAAAATGCCTCTGTAACTGACAAGAATGAAGAATCCACCAAGCTCTTAGACCTTGACATGGTCCATGCAAATACAATTCATGTACTTGGCAACACATCAGTCCAACAGCTAATAGTAGAAAAGGAAATAAGTGACTCTATCGTTAGTGGCTTCTTGAGAAGACTCCATTCAATCAAAATTTGCCAAGTTTTGGTGATTGTGTCAACAAGAAAGGGAAGTTGAAGCTTTGAAGGACCAAGGAATTACTGAAATTGAAACAGGTTGTGAACCCTGAGAATCCTGGCTAGAAAGGTAATCCACCATTAAAACCCATCCAAATCAAGCCCTTATTCCACACAATAAAAGAGATGCAACATTGAGAGTGAGGCCAAGGATTGCAAGTAGGTTCCGTGTTCATCCAATTCATGATGCCCACTTTGTGACCAATTTCCCATTTATTTGCCTTTCATCCACTTGGGCATTTGCCTTCAACTTTAAATAAGACGTACAGTTCTAGACATCTTTTTGTTATCATAAGTTATACTATCTGTCAAAGGTTTACACTGTAAACTTTGTTCTATATTTTGTATTGGATTGAAGGGAGTATTAATGAAAAATCATAATTCTGTAAGGGTTAAGATGTAAAAATACCTATGAGATTTTATTAAAAGTGCGTCCAATATTATAAACTTTTTGGAGGTACAAAAATGTCGACCCGGCTAGCGTCCGTTGTCATCCTTTTCGCCAAAACTGATGCCTTTTTTTTTCTCTCCTTAATATTTCAGGGCACTGACGGATACAAAAAAGATACTTTAGGATATTGACCGGTGCTAAAAAAATACTTCATGATCTTAAAAAAATATCCTAAAAGTATATTTTTAGTACCAGTCAATAACTTGAAATATTTTTTGAAGATCCTAACATAAATTTTCAAGATCATGAAGTATTTTTTCAGTGTCAGTAGTATCCTGAAGTATTCTTTTAGTACCATTCAGTACCCTAAAATATTTTTTCAAGATCCATCCTGAGGTATTTTTTAGTACCAGTCAATACCCTGAAATATTTTTTCAAGATCCTAATCTAATTTTTCAAGATCATGAAGTATTTTTTTTTAATACCAGTCAGTATCCTGAAGTATCCTTTTAGTATTAATCAATACCTGAAATATATTTTTATGATCCATCATGAAGTATATTTTTAGTATCAGTTAGTACCCTGAATAATTTTTCAAGATCATAAATTTTTTTAAGATCCATCATAAAGTATATTTTTAGTATCAATCAATACCCTGAATAATTTTTCAAGATCATGAAGTATTTTTTCAGCACCGATCAGTATCCTGTAGTATCTTTTTAGTATCCTTTGGTACACTAAAATATTATTTAAAAAAAAGGGCATCGGCTTCACTACTTTGCGCCAAAGCGCCAAAAGCGCAAAACTGCGCAGTTTTGGCAGAGAGGATGGCAGCGGATGCTATCTAAGTCCCAAGAATGCCTATGAACATTCATAATAAGTAAAAATGTCAATAGTCTAACATCGTTACATATGCATATGCAAAAAGAGTTAGGATTTTACTATAAAAAGTAACAATTTTAGGTTAAATTTATCAATGCTAGCATTTTTGCTCCCACTTAGAATGTTCATGAGTATTTTTCACACTTTTAAAAAGTATATAGTGCTGGACACACGTTTGATAAAAGTTCATAGGTATTTTTTTACCATAACCTTTTTGTAAAATAATATAATATTTTTCATTTACAAATATATATTCTGCGACCACAACGTGAAAATTACCAAGCCTGTCATTCATAACATCCGACTTTGGAAGCAACCTTTCATAACAATGATAACAAAGATTAATAACGATACAGAATAAAAGCAGAGCATTATTTAATGTGCATCCAAGAATCCAAGTAGATTAGAACAATGTTTGATATGCTTTTTGATCTAGAATAGAGAATATGAGTAGAAAGACACAAAAAAGGGGATTAGAAGAGATAGAGAAGAGAGCTAACTAGACTATCACAATTGTCTTCTACAAGGTCATGTCAAACATGATTGTACAATGGAATGGTTTGGGCTATTTATAATCATGATAGCCCTCCCCAAATACTAATAGGCGGTTAGTAGGATAATTAATATAATTATACTACTAATTATACATTTATTCATTTAAGTCCCTATAAAACTTTACAACTAAGTCCCTAGGTTTAAATTATAATTTCTATAACAATGCCCCCCTTGAAACAACCCTTGACCTCAAGGGTTTGGCAATAGAAATTCTGGAAATTGGTGTTTCAAATTGAATAAGGAAACCCAAGTAGCTTCTTCCTCCAGGTAACCTTGCCATTGCACCAATATACTTCTGTAATTATCCTTCTCTTTTTCCTACCAACACGTTGAGACAATATTTGCTGAGGATAAAGAGAATTTGAAACAGCCGGCCAATCAATTGGTGGGTGTCATTGCTTGACACTTGGATCCGGGCACAACTTCAACAAAGACACATGGAAAGTGGAATGAATCCTTGTTTCCGGAGGCAATTCTAACTTGTAAGCAACTGGTCCAATTTTCTGTAATACCTTGTATGAACCAAAGAAGCGAGGATCTAGTTTTTGGTTGCTTCTAGTGGCTGCCGAAACTTGACGATAGGGCTGCAACTTCAAAAACACCCATTGCCCAACCTCAAAACTCCTATTCGAGCACTTCTTATAAGCTTTTTGCTTCATTGTGTTCGCTGACCTGTGTAGATAATGTTTTAGGACAACAAGCATCTTCTCTCTTACTGTAAAACTTCTGTCAACTGCCTCTACCACCGCTATCCTAGGCACATAGGGAATGTAAATAGCTGGTTTTTGTAATAGCTCATGTGGAGTGGCTTTTGTGGCTGTATGAAAACTTGTATTGTACCACCACTCGGCTAAAGCCAACCATTGATTCCACTCCTTGGGAACCTCCCAACACATGCATCTCAAATAGGACTCTAGACACCTATTGAGGACTTCAGTTTGACCATCACTTTGAGGATGATAAACTGAAGATAGGCTTTGCTGAACCTTTAGGATCTTCAAAAATTCCTTCCAAAAATTACTAAGGAATAACGGATCACGATCACTCACAATTTCAGCCAGGGCACCATGCAATTTATAAACCTGATCCAAAAATGCTTGTGCCAAAGTAGAAGCTGAATAAGGGTGAGAGAGTGCAATAAAATGGGCATATTTAGTCATTTGATCAACAATAACCCATATTACCTCCTTACCCCCTGATTTAGGTAAGCCTTCAATGAAATCCATAGAAATACTTTCCCAAACCTTACTTGGAATGGGAAGTGGATGTAACAAACTGAGAGTTGCAACCGTTTCATATTTGCATCTAGCACATGTGTCACACCCCTTAACAAAATACTCAACATCCTTGTGTAGATGTTTCCACCAAAACAAACCCTTTACCTTATAATAGGTACCTTGAATGCCTGAATGGCCTCCTTGAGGACTAGAATGCAGCCATTCCAGCAACTTAGACTTGAGGGCAACAACGTTTCCCACAACCAACCGGTTACTCTTTCTCAAATAAGAGCCATCACATGTATACTTATGAAATACACCACCTTCTTCCTTCACTCGTGTAAGGACAGCCGCTATCTCCACATCCACAACCCCACTTTGCTTGATTTCCTCTACTAATTCAGGCGAAGTAGTATCCAAAGAAATCTGAAAAATATGAGAACCATGCAATCTAGACAATGCATCAGCCACAGTATTATCATTACCCTTCTTGTACTTAATTTCATAATCATACCCTAGGAGTTTTATTATCCAATACATCTGAAATGGAGTTTTTAATTTCTGTCCCAAGAGGTATTTAAGACTTTGCTGATCAGTCCTAATAACAAATTTACCTCTTTCCAAATATTGATGTCAATAATCCACAACTTGTACAACAGTTAACAATTCTTTTTCATAGATAGAAAGGCTTACATGTTTAGGAGCAAGAGCCTTACTAAAATAGGCTAAGGGCTGACATTGTTGCATCAAAACAACACCACCTCCACAAGCATCAGTTTCAACCACAAAGTCTTTGGAGAAGTCCGGTAAAGCCAACACAGGTGCTGAAATAAGGGCATATTGTAATTTTCTAAAGGATGCAGCTGCTGTTTCTGACCATTTAAAACACTCTTTTCGCAATAAAAGTGTAAAAGGTTTAGCAATAGAGCCATACCCTTGAATAAACCTGCGGTAGTACCCCGCTAGGCCAAGGAAAGCCCTTAACTGTTTAGTTGATTTTGGTTTAGGCCAATCAGCCACGGCTTGAATCTTCTTAGGATCCATAGCCACTGTACCTTTGCTAATAATGTGCCCCAAATACTCAATACTTTGGGTAGCAAACGTACACTTACTTTTCTTAACAAAATAGTGATGATTTTGCAAAATGGTCAATACTTCCTCAAGATGTTGAGCATGCTCTTGTATATCAACACTATAAACCAGAATATCATCAAAAAACACAAGGACAAATTTCCTCAACAAAGGGCAAAAAATATCATTTATTGCACCTTGAAAAGTGGCCGATGCATTAGTCAACCCAAATGGCATAACTAGCCACTCAAAGTGCCCAGAATGAGTCTTGAATGCCGTTTTGTAACAATCCTTCGGTAGCATCCTAATTTGATGATAACCAGCCCTCAAATTAAGCTTGGTAAACCACCTAGCTGTGTGTAACTCATCCAAAAGATCCTCAACCAAGGGAATAGGGTATTGATTCTTCACAGTCTTCTTATTTAACTCACGAAAATTAATGCACATCCTCCAAGTCCCATCTTTCTTTTTGACTAACACAATAGGGGCTGAAAAAGGAGAAGAGCTTTCCTGGATCACCCCCGTTTGAAGTAAATCAGCCACATGTTTCTCAATAACATCCTTTTGAGCAGCTAAATATCGATAAGGTTTGAGACTTATAGGATTTGTACCTTCATGAAGAACAATTGGATGATTATGACCACCCCTTAGTGGAGGGAGGCCTTTAGGTTCATCAAATAACCCTTCATACCTTTCTAGTGACCGCTGAATTTCCAATGGCAAGTCTAGGTTTCCTGAAATTTCAGCAACATGAAGAGTACTGCAATCTGAAATTTGAGGTAAAGGTTGCAAGAGTTGTACCAAATACATTTGGGGACCATGTTGCTTGTTACCCCCTGGTTTTAATTTGTAGCGGAAACCACCTTAAGGGAGCTTGTGGGGCTTACTTGCAATTCACACAATTTTCCCCTACACCAGAATTGCATCGATAGCTTCTCATAGTCCCATAGTGCACTATTAATCATCTTCAACCAAGTCAATCCCAAGACAATATCAAATGTATTAAGCTTGATAATTTTGAGATCACACACAAAATCCAGCCCCTGCATTTTCCACCTAAACCCATGCCACACGCCAAAAACTTGTAATTTTTGACCCCCAGCAATTTGTACAGCTGCAAGAGGATCAACTGTAGCCTTCCAACCCAATTTCACAACGAAGTTGTAGTCCATGAAGTCATGGGTGCTGCCATTATCAATCAGCACCTAAATGTGTGCTTTCCTACATGCCCTTGAATCCACATTGAGTCATTAGTGTTTACTCCATTAATGGCATGAAGGGAAATGAAGGGAGCATACTCATCTTCGGTTTTGGTTTCAGTTACTGCATTGGTGGAAATTCCATCATCCTCTACCAACTCCATAAATTGTAGTCTCATCCTCTGTCTTTGAGGACAACTATGGTTACGTAAGAATGGTTCATGGCAATAAAAGCACTGGGTTTTAGCTCTGTGGTTGGCTTCATCTTCAGCTAAAAGGAGCTTAGCGTTTCTCTATGATTTTAGACCCCTGTTTTCATTTAGATTGGCGTTTCGGTTTGGGTCAGTCACTGTAGTGCCCGACTGGCCCAAAATCTCCTTTGAGTAGGACCCATAGCGCTGATTCACCCCTTTATTCACCCTTGTTGTGGCAATGGCTTGAGTCGACACCAATGACGCCTGCGATGCCACACTAGAAGATGAGCTCGACGCGTATCGGTTAGCGCTAGCCTTCGTTGCCTTTCTTGTGATCGACACTTCTTGAATTCGCGCCAGCCTTCGTGCATCGGGAAGCGTCTGTGGGTCGAACATAAGGACTGATTCTGCAATGTCTTCTTTGAGCCTAGTCACATAAATCTCGATCAAATAGGCCTCGGTCAAATCCAACTTCGCCAACAGGGAATCGAATTTGGTGTTAAATTCTGCCAACGTGTCGGTTTGCCTCAGTCAGGATAATTCACCCATCAATTTATCAATGGGCAGGCCGAAGGTGTCGTAGAGCATCCCTGCATACTCATTCTATGGTGGTTGGCGTCTCCACTGTCTTTCCATAGCAACGTGCCATGAGAAGCTAGTGTCATCGAGACCCATTGAAGCCATTGTTACCTTTTAATTTTCTTGGGTGTCATCAAGGTGGAAGAAACGTTCACACTTCAGAAGCTAAGTCTCAATATCTTGTCCCTTAAATCTTGGAAACTCCATCTTTGTAAACTAGGTCGGTCTATGGTAGCCAACCCCCTGGTCATGAACCTGTCGTCGCCGTTGTGGATCACCGTTCCCATTGATGGCTGGTTGAGCCTGAGCGTTCCTCTATGCTCTTAAGGCAAGTATCAAATCCTATAAGTCATTGTGATGCTTCCCCAATTTCTCATCTATATTGAGATTCCCTAATTGTTCTTCAATGGCAGCCATGCGTTCTTCCATGGTCTTTGCCAATGCTGACCAAGTTTGGACCATCCACCTTGAATCTTGATAGTTTTCTTGCACTTCTGCTAATCCCCCTGCTGCCTAAGGTGGTCGACCTTAGACAGAGACGGAGTAGGACAGTACAAAAATCTCCAAAGATTGAAGCTTTCTTGTAATTTCTTGATAGCTTCTTGCTGCCTAAACAGCCTTGAATTCAGACTGACGAAACATCAATGATAAGTAACAAAGCAGAGCCAAATCCTTCCTCTTTTTTTGAGTTTTCTTTCATTTTCTTTGACCCAAATAGAGAGGGATGAGAAGTGAGACAAAAATAGCAGATATAAGCGGCCAAGGAGGGACAGCTCTGATACCACTGATATGCTTTTTGATCTAGAATAGAGAATAGGAGTAGAAAGACACAAGAAAGGGGACTAGAAGAGATAGAGAAGAGAGCTAACTAGGCTCTCACAATTGTATTCTACAAGGTCATGTCAAACATGATTGTACAATGGAATGATTTAGGCTATTTATAATCATGATAGCCCTCCCCAAATACTAATAGGCGGTTAGTAGGATAATTAATATAATTATCCTACTAATTATACATTTATTCATTTAAGTCCCTATAGAACTTTACAACTAAGTCCCTAGGTTTACAATTATAATTTATATAACAATGTTGTTCATGCAAAAGTTATACACTTGAGAATGTTTAAAAAAGTGGCAAGCAAACACAAATTTTCCCGAACAAACAAATAATTCAAAGGTAAATCGGGAATTGAGAATGGTCAATATGTCAAAATTGTGAACCGTTCCCAAGAACAAAACCCTCCTCCACCCTAAAAAATGGGAAAACCTATATTTCTGAGCATATTATGCATTTTCGTGACAACATATCACAAAGGCTCACTCTTCATCTTCCTCATCTCCATCACCCCTGGCAGCTTTCTTAGCAGCTGCTCGTTGATTCTTTCACTTCACTCTTCCAAGACGTCCACCACCAAATGGACTAGTTAGTGAGAAGTCAATGTGTTTTTGTGAGTCAACCCTCACCATAAACGAGGGAATGTTCACAACCTGCCTTCCTACCTTGTTAAAGGGGAAAAAATTAACCAGGGAACATAAGAAAATTAGCCAATATGCAAAATTGTGGACCTGTGGTATGTCCATGTATACTACATATTAAAGAATATGCAGCAAACAGTATAAATAATGCCTCATAAGGGAAATTTGATGAGGGTGGGAATAAAGAAGAGTGGACAACAACATTATATTACAATCATAAGCACATGCACCATAATCATAACAAGTCCAGCAACAAATATGAACACACTATATAGGAAAACGTGTTGTGAGCTCAGTTGCATACATAAAGAATCCAGTACAGTATTAGTGTCGTAAGAGGATGGACAGATTATGACAATCATCAAGGAAGGCAGATTTAAATGCACTTATCTTATACTTAAATCAATTAGTATTTCATATAAATGATATCTTAAGATGCATGGCACAATCCTGCCTTAGAAAGCTATTTTGTTAGGAATGGAAGGATTCTAGAAATAGTAATCTGCTTCATACCATATTGTTCCAAGATGGATAATCACTCATCCAAAAGTCACTTCCCTATCAACAAATATTTATGCACGCAACCAAAAAGATGAACTTTGGCCAGTTCTCCCAAAACTTAGTTGACTCCTCTAAGAATAACACCAGGAAAAGTCGACTTGGGCAAATCTAATGTACATAAGATACTAAGACCATCTGTCAAAACAATGTAGGACCAAATCACAATGTTTCTAGGGGGAAAATTTCCTGATAGCATCCTAGTCAGGAATCTGTTTCCATCATCATCTGCAGTTTTAATTCAATGCCAATGATTTTTCCACATCGAAAAGATATGAAATGTTAAGATGATTAAAACACAAAATAAATTTCTAACTACTGTAGAAGGCTAAAAAACTCTAGAAATAAATTTCATGCCTGATATGCCTCTGTCTGATCAAAACTCTAGCGTGGTGGATCGACTTGGCCATGCCGAACTTGAAGACCAGCGTCTGAAGACTACGCTCGAGGAAATTCTCAATGGTAAGAGCCAAGACATAATCGAGTTTGTTTTAGCTCTCATCGAGTAAACCGTACCTGTTCATCCTCCTAAGAAGAGCTTCACCTTCGAAGATACGACGAGGATTCTTCTCATCGAGCGTGAGAAGCATTCTAGCCGCATTACGTATCCGGCTGAGCGCATACTGAACCCTCCACAATTCCCTCTTGCAACGAAGACCGTACTCGCCAATGAGCTTGAGCTCGCGATCTAGACGCTCCTTCTCATAGGGACGACGAGGCTTCTTGAAGGTTTTCCCATCTGCATTGCCACCGAATGTCACTCACACAAGATTTCAAACTATGAAACCAACAAAATCAAAGGAGAAACGGCACTAACAGTTTCTATAGAATGAGACGTGCACCATTGCGATCTGCTCGTCACGCTCGAAACCCGCCAAGAACTGAAGCAGAATTTTTTCGTAGTTTCTGCTTTAAAATATAAACCCTAATCCTCTATGGGCTGATTGGGCGCTCTCTCTTTTTTTCCAACAAAAAATTTTGTTAGGCCTAAAACAAATGATTGAAATAGCTGAACTTTGAGTTCCCATTAGGGCCCGACAATATCCCATTTTACAAGAGCTACGTTATAATCGCATTGCTTTGTACCAATAGTCAATAAATTTGATCAATTCATGAAATTGGGAGCCATAAAACATTTTTATGTTATATTTTGTCTTCATTGGCTTCTAGAACTTGAGCATTTTCCTTTATAAATGGGTAAGCAAGCACAAATAAAGCACCCTAAGTTGAAGCTATTGAGTGATGGAGACTTCAATGTATTGTGATATTCATATTTGAATACATTGAAGAATATTTTTGGGAATCACTAGCATAAGAAATGAATGAACAATGAGCAACGTTGTGGGTCACTACCCTTTTAATACATCAAAGTTAATGAATCTCAATGCTCGTTGGCTTTAAATAATGACCATCTATGTTTTATTTTTTATTTTTTGTTACCAGAGAAAAACATAAACTAATAGAAAATTACAAAGGGGAATTTAATCTCAATTTCTCTTCTAAAACCAAAGTCCTTAGGAACGAAGGACACCCATCTAAAAAAGACGATGTAGATATTCCTTTCTTTGCTAGGCCATCCGCCACCTTGTTTCTTTCTCTTGTACTGTGTTAAAATGTCAGGGTCCAGTCTAGCCTCATAAGCCTCCTGATTTTCCAGAAAACTAAACTTCCTCTTGATGCTACAATGTCTTCATTCATCGTATCAATGAGTTCTTTTGCATCAGATTTGTAGGTCACCCTTTTGAACCCCAAGTCCCAAGCCAAATTGAGCCCCTTCAAAATAGTTCGTTCCTCTGCTTCATATGTAGTACAAAATCCCTACTTCAATGAATTGTCCCTTATCACTCCCCCACATCCAAATCTACTCCGAACATGTGAAACCGCTCCATCTACGTTTAATTTCACCTAGCCATTGTTTGGGGGAGCCCAATTCATTGAAGTCCTGGTGGAAAGTTGCGGCTGAGATGGATCTTTCTATAGTTGTACATAGCTTCTCTAGCTGCTTAAAATAGCATCCGCTAGATTGATTGGCTTCTCAAATTCCTCATCAAAGCCAGTGTTATTTCTCTAAAGCCATAATTTCCATATAGCCACTCCCCAGATTAGGTGTCATCTCCCATTCACCTAAGAGCCCAAATTTTTCTTGAGATTGAGTTTGCCCCAGTTTCTCAAGCTAGCAACAAAAAATTCAATAGTGTAGATAGGATTTAACAACCCATACTAGATTGATTTGGCATAATCATAGTCTCTAAGAATATGTAAGACACTTTTTTTCCCATTCCTGCAATAGGTACACAATAGTGAAGTTTGAGACCATTTACTCCTCTATAGGTTTGTGGGAAGGTGATCATTGAAGACAACCCACATAAATACATTAATCCGTTAAGCCCCTTTCTACTTTTCCACACACTTGAAAAAGTCATCCTCAGTATTAACATTTGAGGCCTCCAGTAAGTTATACGCACTCCTTACAAAAAAACATATAGTTTTTTGTCTCCTTCCATGATAACATATCAAAACCAGCCTCAGGTATAAGTGAGCAAACAAGATTAATTTTTGAATCAGATCACATGGTAAAATTTGCGATAGCTGAACAAAGTCACAACATCCACATCTCTGACCTAGTCCGCCGTTGTGCTCTCTTTTTCCTTTGCAGTAAGAGGTCTACGACATACCTCTTGTAATGGTTTATCCTTTATCAACCAAATGTTTGAAAAGAAATTCACATTGTCCCCATTCCTAATATTTTATATAGAGCCTTTTTCTACAATATCTTTTTGCTAAGAAGGAAACTTCCAACAATAGGAGTAACCCTTTGGACTGTAAAAGCTCAATTTCACTTCTCAGCATGTGTTTCTTGAGCATCAAATCCACCCATAGTCCATTTGCACCAGTGAGGAATTTCCCAGTTAGTTTCGCCCCACAAGCTTTGTTTAAAGAAGTGAGCTTCTTAAAACCAAGACCACCTTGATGTTTTGGTAGCAGCATTTAATTCCATCCTATAGGATGAAAGCTGTGAATAGAATCACTGTGACCCCAGATGAAATTCTGTTGAATTCTTTCTATTTGCTGACATACCAATGAAGGTAGCTTCGTAACTTGCATAGGATATATGGGTATTGCACTCAGCACTGATTTTGCTAGAGTTATCCTTCCAGCTCTTGATAAACATTTCTCTTTTCAGAAGATAACTTAGACTGGACTCTATCAACAATATACTAGAAGGTTTCAGTTGGTTTTCTTTTCCTAGAAAAGGAAATGCCCAAGTACTTTCCAATTTCTGTTGAGATTTTCATACCTGTTTTGGAGGCAACACTCTGTTTTACACCAACTGGAATTATTGGTGAGAAAAATACCAAAGATTTGGCTATACTAATTTCCTCTCTAGATGTTACACAAAACTTGTCCAAACATTCCATCATAC
This sequence comes from Acacia melanoxylon, assembly GCA_019022615.1. NCBI lineage: Eukaryota > Viridiplantae > Streptophyta > Magnoliopsida > Fabales > Fabaceae > Acacia > Acacia melanoxylon. The sequence continues at coordinate 4,084,465 of JAFJYJ010000052.1, forward strand.
ATATCGTCTGTTCCTCAGAACCCTCCCTAAAAAGAAGTAAATCATCTGCAAACATTAGATGGGAAATCGCAGGACCATCTCTAGAGACCATAAAGGGTTTCCAATTGCCCGAGTTCACCTAATCACTAATGATATGGGATAACTTATCTATGCACAAGACAAAAAGTAAGGGTGAAATAAGATCTCCCTACTTTAAACCTCGTTTTGCTGTGAAAAATATGGTTTGTGAACCATTCCAAAGAATATTGTAAGAAACCATTGAGACACATTTCATTATCAAATTAATAAATTAAGACTCCATACCTACTTCCATCAGAACTTGATACAAGAAATCTAAACGTATCATGTCATATGTCTTCTCCAAATCTATCTCCATTGCCATGAATCCTTTTTTGCCCCTTGTTTTTTTCATTGTATGTATTATTTCTTGGCCCGCACTAATATTATCATGGATATTTTTCCTTTGATGAAGCTAGCCTGAAAAGGAGAAATCATGGAGTCCATCAAATTCCTCAGTCGTACAGTGATCACTTTGGATATGCATTTGTAATGAACCGAGCATAACGATATCGGTCGAAAATGATCCTGGTTTGTCCCTTTTTGGAATTAGTGATATCAAAGTCTTATTATGATTTGCTAGTCTCTATTTTCCTTCAAAAACCTCTTTGACAAATCCATAAAGGGTGGGGCCAACTATATTCCATTTTGATTGGAAGAAGATGTCAGGAAACCCATTAATACCTAGAGATTTGTATTGTCCAATGGCAAAAAGGGATTTCTTGATTTCCTCTTCTGAAGGGGATTTGCCTAGACCTTCTAGTGCTCCCTCTTCCTGCGATGGAAAGCTGGTAACGGTTGAAAGGTACTCCTAGACTCCTCCTTCCAATTGATACAGCTTTTGGAAGTATTCCACCACCATATTCTTGACAATAATCTCATCCTCAATCCACAAACCCCCATCATCCTTTAGCATCAATATCTTGTTCCTTCTTTTTCTCATAGTGGTTTTCAAATGATAGAATTTGGTGTTCTTGTCTCCTTTCGTAATCCAATCAATTCTGGCTTTTTGAAACAATTTCATTTCTTCTCTCTTTAGTAAATGGTCCAGCCCTACTTGTATTTTTTTTTTCTGTAGGTTGCATAGAAAATTCGAGTATGGTTACCGAGGTGAATCTTGAATTCCATTCAATTTGGCCATTAGGATTCTTATGTTCTTTTCCACTAACTCGAAATAATCCTTGTTCCAAGTAAAGAGTGCTAAATTTACATCAAATAAAGACTCCACCATATTCAAATTACCATCCCAGCATTTCATAAGACATCAAAAGAGTCATCGAGACACAGAGTCATTAGACCTCGTTTGAAACCACAGTAACAAAGGATTGTGATAGGAAAAATGAAATCAAGGAAGTACCTTAACCACACAATCATCCAGCTTATTTAGGAAAGGTGTATTCACCAAAGCCATGTTCAATCTCTCATAGAGGCGTAAGCAACCAGAGGTTAACGGTCTTTCCATGTAAACCTTGAACCCTAAAAACCTAGATCCGAGAGCCCACACTCCATAACTCGATCATTGAACCATTTGATTCTACTGGGGTTACATCTCGTCCCTCCGCAACGTTCCAGGGATGAAAGAATGTTATTGAAATCTCCGTAGACTATACATGGTTTGTTGATAGCGCCTAAGAGATTCAAAAGTTTAGTCCAGAGGACTGCTCTAAGATTGGAGGGAGGAACAACATATATAGCTGTTAACAGAAAAAGAAGATTTCCCATTAATATGACTTTCCAAGTGTATCATTTGTCGGTTATCTTCAAGAACTTTAACATTTATTCTACGGGACAAATAAATACCATATAAATTTGTAAAACTTCTAGAAGTCTCCCGAATTTGTAAAAAGACTGAGAGGTACTAAGGACCTATGAGGGATATACAAATTTGGGTGAAATTACCCTTTTACCCTTAATTTTAAATAAATCAAAAAAAATAAAAATACCCTCGCTGCTTGCCAGAAGGCGACCAGCGCCGGCCATCGACGAGAGGGGTGGGGTGTTTTTTTGTTTTTTTTTTTGGGGGGGGGTGGGGTTTATTTTATTTTTATTTTATTTATTTTTTAAAAAAAGCATATTCATTGAAAGTGTGGGAGGTGGGGTTCGAACCCCCAACCCCCCACACATCCATGGGGCCAAGTGGCCCACTTGGTTCCTTTAATATATATATATATATACATTAACAAATATATATTTTCTTCTTAACATTTTTTCAACGGTATTTACAAAACTTGCAACAGTATTTACAAATCCTGCAACGCTATTTACAAATTTAGTAACGTCATTTACAACGTTTTTTTCAAGTTTACATTTTTTTCCTCTTTAATGCCTCTGAGTGAAAAAAATAAAAATATACACTATCACAAAACTTGCAACGGTATTTACAAATTTAGTAACGTCATTTACAACGTTTTTTTTTCAAATTTACATTTTTTTTTTCCTTTTTAATGCCTCTGAGTGAAAAATATATATATATATATATATATATACACTATCACAAAAACTTGCAACGGTATTTACAAATCCTGTAACACCATTTACAAATTTAGTAACGTCATTTACAACGTAATTCACAAGCTTACATTTTTTGCCTCTTTAATGCCTCTGAGTAAAAAAAAGGGTAAAATTTAACAAAAAAAACGTTGTAAATAGCGTTACTAAATTTGTAAATGGCGTTGCAGGATTTATAAATATCGTTGCAAGTTTTGTAATAATGCTTTTTTTTTTTACTTAGAGGCATTAAAGAGGCAAAAAATGTAAACTTGAAAAAACATTGTAAATGGCGTTATAGGATTTGTAAACACCGTTGCAAGTTGTGATAATGCATTTTTTTTTTACTCAAAGGCGTTAAAGAGGAAAAAAAATGTAAACTTGAAAAAAAAACGTTGTAAATGACGTTACTAAATTTGTAAATGGCGTTACAGGATTTGTAAATACCGTTACAAGTTTTATAAATACCGTTGAAAAAATGTTAAGAAGAATATATATATTTGTTAATGTCCACTTGTCCCCATAGATGTGTGGGGGGTTGAGGGTTCGAACCCCACCTCCCACACTTTCGATGAATATGTTTTTTTTTTTTAAAAAAAAAAAAAAACCTCACCCCAAAACCCCCCCCCCCCCCCCCAAAAAAACCCCATCATTTGGTCTCTGTAAGAATGGTCATATTGGGCTTAGGCTCACTACATACAGCTTTAATATTATTGAGGAGTCTCTTGCTGCTGCAAGCTCTTCTTATGTTCCAATATAAGATACTATCCATCTTATCAACAAAAAAAAAAAAAGATACCATCCATAAGAATTTTTTTAGAAAAGGCCCAATGAGAACATTTTTTTTTTTTTGATAAGCCAATGAGAACCTATTGAGTCGCCTACGTCTCTGGCACCATCGAGCTCTCAACATATTGCTCAGTTCTCTTAACTTCAAGAAGTGGTTCTGAATCTATAGGACCAAGATTAGTGTCCGAATCTGGAGGCCCAAGAAATTGGTCCATACTTGTATCATTTACTTCCCCTGGGTCATAAACTGCCTCCTTCATTTGGGCCTCAAGGCCCATCTCCGCGTTTGAGAAGGCCTCTTCCCCGTTTGCTTCATCCCCATCAAGCCCATCCACCGCTGCCCCCATTCTGTTTCTTGTTTCGTCATTTCCAGTAAATATGAGCATGAGAATTTCCCCACCTTCACCAACATGTGGTTGGTCGTGGAACGGAATGGCTATTTGGATTCCCTTAAGAGTGTCAGGGTTATTGCGGTAAAACCACTCGTAATCCGCCTTATATGCCTACCATTCTGCATTGTTGGGAGGTCGTCTTACCACCGCTGCGAAGCCGGAGTGGTTGCACACTTGCCACCATTTTTTATATCAAAAAAAGAATTTCCCCACCTTCATTCGTCTGTATCGTTTCTCTGCTCTTTTCCGTATCTCAGAAGACTCTGGTTCTTTTGTCTCGTTGTGTCCCTCACTGTCTGCTCGTTTCACTGTGGTCCCCTTTTTCAACCATCTATGTTTTATATTTCTGCTATGAGTGGTTAGCTTAGTTAGAATCGGGCATGTTCGAGCGAAGCGAGTCTAGTACAGTTTGGAGGAAATTTTTTTCCACCAGCCAGTTTGGACGAATTGAATGACGTTCTAAACCTCAAATTAATCATCACCAATCCTATTTAACCTACGAGAAAATGAAAATTAAGAATCTCTGGAAAAATTGATTAAAAAAATATTATTTACAATTAAAATTTCGGATTATATTTACAAATTGAAGATCCCCATTTCAAATTAATCTTTTTCATAAGATCTTTAATTCTGACCCTCCCTTCTAATAGCTTCATTTTTTCCCTTTTTTGAGACAACAGAAATCTTTTAACGTTTAAATTGCCAAATCAAAGCATCAACAATGAATAAACAATTTAGATAACATCTTAATTATATAGCATCATATATCATGCCTGCGTTTTATTGGGATAATCCTAGACGTCAGGTGCTGAGTTCAAAAAAAAAAAGCCTAGATAAAGTCGAAGTTAAATTGGGCAGAGTAGGAAATTTTATTCCATGAGAATCGGGTACATGGACAAAAAGCAAGGTAAATAGGTGACTAAAAGTTCCTAAAACAAGCAAACAAAATTTTAGTTCTTCAAATTATTGTCTTTTTTTTTTTTTTTTTTTTTTTTTTGGGGGGGGGGGGGGGGGGAAAGAAGAAGCATGCAAGGCAATTTTCTCTAGGAAAAGAAAGGAGGAGCTAAGTTGTAATTTGATAAACCTGATAACAAATTCTAAAAGCTTCAATTTTGTCTGCTATACAGATGCTCCACAGGCATTCACAGTTTTAATGGACAAATAAGAACACACAGCTAAGATACAACTATACTCAACAATGGGTACAAAAAATGTTTCTTCCTCCTCATCTTTGCTCTTTAATTTTTCCCCATCTCAGTTTACAATTTTCGGGAATATTAAAAGTTCTTGCTATGCCTTCATCTAATTTGTCATATTCTACAGTCGACACAGACCTTCAATCAGGAGAGGAGGAGAATGAGAAGGTAAGAGAATTTACAATTTCCAGAGGGTCAGAAATCCTGGTTGTGTGAAGCTTTCTGTTGTTCCAGGGACATACAAATACTGTTGCTTGCTGCATTCTATGTAGCAACTACATTGTGCCGCTCCAAAACTTTGGTCCCATTTTCAGTCCACCACTTTTCAGCTTCCTGTTCTGTGAAATATTTTCGACTGCAAAATCAACTTTGCAGTCAGTATACAGTAAATCCAACAATACATAATTATATATATATTTTTATACATGAAATAAAATAATTATAGTTTGCATCCTCCTTGATAAATATTTGTATGTACAAAATACATCAACCATAGAGCTTTTAGATTGAACACATGAAATTTAAGTGCAGTTCTTATTTGTTAGCAATCAGGTTCTTTGATTTAAGAATGGCAAGTGAAAGAATTTTCTTTAACGGAATCAATAGTTAAAAGATGAGTGATGCAGAACACAAATAGGCATTAAAGGAAAAACAAAATACTTGAACTCAAATCTCAATTTTGATATTCCTTAATGAAATGAATGACAGCTGCAACTGACTATTTATACATTTAAAAGACAAGATTGCCCAAAATTTCTAACTCCAATCCCAAATAATGAAAACATCATGGCAGTATAAAATAACTGACAACGATCTCTTCTAATACTGCATAAACGAGTCATAGAAAATGTCAAACATAATTATGCTTTTATTTGAGAACATGATAGAAAGCAATAAACTTGTCCATTACGAAAGCTTGGAAAAATAAAATGGTCTTGTAATCAGGTAATACAAATGTTCATATGAAGTGATGATCTTGACTTCACATTACAATCCATGCAGTTAAAATTAGAAAAAACCTACCATTATTAGGAAAGATGCTACTATGGTTAAGTTAAATTGAACATATTTCAACCATTACAGGATTCCAAAACATAGATACCTGAAACGCACGCGCTTAAGTTCATTACCACCACTTGGCAAGGAGGACAAACTTATGTATACACCCGGTTCATCTTGCACCATCCACTCTGATTTTCCACTTTGAGCTTCGGGAATACTAAGCAATATCCGATTTTCAACATGGCTGTTGGACTCAGTTTCAGAAGTGATGCTGTTAGCTATCTGGCTCTCATTTGAGGACTGGTTTAGAACATTAGAGGTAATTTCAGCAGAGAAGTTGGCACTAGAGCTTGCAATACCTCCCTCAGGCACTCTTTGTACCATTTCTTTCAACTGTAAGACAATTAAGCATCCCCAACATTAGAGATAAATAATCAAAGCTAACGGCTTCACAAGTCAATACTCAATAGCTCTCCAACAATCCTGCTCCTCTTTGCACAAGATTTAAGGTATATAACGAAGGATTCATTATCACAATTATGATATACTAAATTATTATCATTTTTAATATTCATCAGGTCCAAGCGTGGAGTATATTACATGCCCGTCACAAATAGAACATAAACTGCTTTTGTTACATTATATGAAGCTAGGTACAAAATAGTTAGTCATCCTCATCCCTTGGGTAGATATTGACTGAATTCACAGCACACCCATTTAAAAAATATATAATAATAATCATTCAGTCTAAGTGCTATAGATGACTATAACACCTCAAAGTCAACGAATAATTAAAATTTAAAAAATAACAAGGCTCCACTCATAGTGCAGATATTGAGTAATCTATCAATCAATAGAATTCATAGCAATCCAATAGTCAAGTATCTCTACCAAAATTATTAGCTATCAACACACGAGTAATCTATCAATGAATAGAAATCATAGCAATCTAATGGTCGAGTTACTGTGAATGATCTCATCAAGAACTGAAGCTTTTTAAGAAGGAAATAAGATTAAACTTTGGAGGTGATTGATGCATGTAATCCAACCTCCCACCCCAAATGTATATATTAAGTTATTCTTTTCCTTGTCCCCCAAATGCAGGTTGTATCATCTAACGTCCTAATAAATTAGGTCCGCTACATAGCAGCCATTGATCAGTCCCCCAAAAGTAGAGTTTCCTTATATTCATAAACAAAGTGAATCAAATTCAACTTAGGCAGCCACAACTCTAGAACTGAAAATAAAGCATAAGAAGAGCAAAGTCTCTGACATAAGAACACCCAACCTGAGCAGTCAACGACTTTATAACCTCTTTAGCAGATTTACACTTCTCGGCTTCTTCTGCTGCTACTGCAGTCACTTCCTTTAATTGTTTTGATGTCCTCTCAAGTTCATCCTCAAGATGCTTCGATTTAAGAGTAAGATCTTCAACCTAAGTAGTATATTTAATCAGTTCCGAGATGGAGTAAGCTTGAAGCATTTGCATCATACTCAGAATCAAGCATTCAACACAATTTTAGAAAAAATTAAGCATTTAGATTTTTTTATCAACTTCTTTCCAGGTAAGCTATAAAAATATACATGACTGGATTTCAATCCTATAAGCACAACCTATCAGATGAAGATATGAACACCTAAAACTGCTAAGGAACAGGTGTTTCAGGCTACACACAGAAGTTCCATCAGCAAGTCCCATATATATAGGATTGGAGAAAACTTTAGAATGACATGCAAACCTTTTGTTATTTCTCGTGCATCGGAATGTACATGTTTACCAGTGTTTCAAAGCCAACTAATTGCTTATTAATTATAATTCAGGAAGTATTCATAACTACCTGATGTAAGTCACAGCATATGAGTGATACTACTCCTAGCTATAATAGAAGGAAAACTAGCATCTTCTTCATTGTCTTTTTTGGGCAGTCTTTTTCATTATGTCTATGAATAAAGAATCTCTCTCCCTACTCTCCTCTCTGGTTTCCTTCTTTGGATCAACTTGCATGAACCAAGCATCAAAGCAACAATCCAGGCCTCCTGGTGGCACCAAAAACTCAAGCTCAATACCAAATGACCAATTCAATCAATGCCTAAGAAGAATGAGTCTTGAAGTGTGAGAGCTAAGACAACTCATAGCTTACATTGAATGTCTTGCGCTGAAATAGCATACAATGAGGTAGGAATTAACTACCAAGTTGTGAGTGTTCAACCTTTACTCCTCAACTTGAGGAGGAGTGTTGTTTGCCACTGTTTCAGTGAAATTGCTGAAAGTGTGGCATCTGACACCACTTGTTTGCTTTTCACATGTTTTCTTATTGCTTGTTTCCTATTTTACTTTGCCACGTTATTCCCTATTTTATATATAGTCAGTTATCGAAGGTAGGAATATTTTTGTATCATCACAGGAAAAAGTCCTACATTGTATAATTTCTAATGTTGGACAGTGCCTACATATGCCATGAAATAACACCTTCAAAGACTCTCACCTGGGAAAGGATACATGCATAAGCACAAATACCAAATTCATTATTATCCAAAAATTGTGTGAGAAAATAGATTAAGTAGCATCACTTTTATTTTTAACAAAGAGAAGCAAAATTTCTCTATATCTTCTTCATCGGTCTTATTATTTTTTTGGAAGGACTTAGCAAATAAGTATGCAGAAAGCCACAACATATGGAATCCAAGATTTCACTGACCTTTTATTCTGATTAGACAAAGATCAGTTAAAAGCAAAAAATGAAAGAAAATATATCACATCTAGAGCTATAGCTTTTCAGGACCATAGAGGATTTACAGAAGAAAAACAAGGGAAAATCACTATGAGATCCCAAAGAAAGAGTATAATCACCAAAGAGTCTCGCAACAAGTAAGATGGACATGTTGTCATTTCCTACACCAAAATTTGTCATTGCATGCTACTCACTTATTGTGGGACTCCTTGGTGATTACATTCCTTCCTTGAGACCTAGTGATAAACAACAGCTGAATCAAATACTTTTTATCAGCCTTACCTGTAGCCTTAAACTTATAACCTCCTGGCTTAAAATGTTGTTTCTGTGCTTTGAATCATCATGGACATCTTCAGAAGACCATCGGGGGCTCAATTTCTCAGAAACTGGAGATGACACTTCAGAGTTCAAACCACTTGCAGGCACAGAAACCGACAAGGGCTTCTCTAATGCCCCAGCAAGAGGGTTAGGTGCCTTTAGAGGACTGAATCCCCCCAACTGTAATTTTCCATTCAGAGCTGGAAAAACATGGCTATGATTTGGTTCCGGGATCTTTGAGTGCCTGCTTTCTGCTTGAACATTAGAGCCAAAAGATGAAATCCTTAATAGTTTTCCCTGTAATTTACCAGCCCAAGAGTCAGGCAAATTTTTTAATGTAGAAGTTTTTGTCAAGGAAACAGATTCTGTGGTCTTCTTAAGTTTAGAATAACAGTCATCGCAAACACGATATGGCTTGTTTGAATTAGGAGCAAGAGAAGCTTTAGTAGATTTTCTACTGCTGCATGCTGAGCAAAAAACCAGTCCACAGTTGTAACAATTATGACGTTTTCTTCTGAATCCAAAAGGATTGTGACAACCAGAACACACAGATTGGTCAGCACTTGATGCCCATTTATGAGGACATATAACAGCAGTGAAGTTTGAACCACAGACCACAGTCCTCGCTTGCTTATTTTCAAAAAACTTAACAAGTGTAGGTGTCTCTCGGTGACCATTGTCTCCATGACCTAGCTGCCCATTAGAACCCTTTCCCCAGGTGTAAACCTCTGCTTTGGAAGTCAGGACTCCAACATGATATGATCCACAGGCAATATCTTCTATGAAACTGCCAGCAATTTTACCTTTGACCTGTGTAGGGAATTTTCCATCAGCCGCAGGACTGCCAAGTTGCCCATAAGTGGTACTGCCCATTGTATATACATGCCCTGAGGCTGTCAAAGCAACAGTGAGACTGTGACCACAAGCCACCTGACAAATATTTTGATCATCCAATGAAATAACGCAATGGGGAACTAGTCTAGGTTTGCTATCACCATGCCCAAGTCGGCCTTTATCTCCATCACCCCAGGTGAACAGTTTTCCTACAGGTAAGTGTCTAGAAGACTCCATAGATTCAGTTGCCACCTCAACAACAGCAGCAGTGTGCCAAATTCCACAGGAGACCCTGGTTGTTCTCAATCCTTTCAAAGTTTCTACTTCCCTAGGAGTATTTGTGCTACTAAGATCTCCTAGACCTAAGGCACCAAAAGATCCGTCCCCAAATGTGAACAACTGGCCACAAGATGTCACAATGGCTGTGTGCCAAGGTCCACAAGATACATAGGATACATGTACGCCTTCCACGTTACCGCTTACTCTCTTAGGAATCCAGTGACTGACTTCATTTCCATGCCCAAGTAATCCAGAATTGTGAATGCCATCGCCCCAAGTATAAAGATCCCCAGAAAATGTGACAGCACACGTGTGATACTCTCCACATGCTACTAATTCAATATTTATGCCATTAAGAGAGTCAATGAGTTTAGGGTGAGAAACATCCATTTCTACACCATGCCCTAACCTACCTCCTAATTCCTCCCCCCAACTATATATCTCTCCTTGCTTGGTAACAAGAGCAGCATGTTTGTAGCCCCAAGCAATACTCTGAACATCCAGGACTACTTTCGATTCCAATGCCTTGGGGAGAAATGCATCCATCTCAGAACCAGATGAGGTTCCAAGTCTATGCAAACCACCACCAAGGATTCCATCACCAATACCTTCTCCAAAAATAAAAACATCACCTATAGCATCAAAATCTTCTTGATAAGAACTATGGCTGGATGAACTTACAGCACTGGATAAACTAACTCGAATCGGCTCAGCAGTAGAATTTCGATTATTTGAGTTATCCCCAGATTCAGGAGACGCACAGGAATTTGCATTTGATTCGGCTTGAGAGGGACTCTTGCCAGCAGCAGTATATGAAATAATTTCAGAGAAAGCCCTTCCCAATCTATTCTCTGAAGTACTGTCAAAAGAAAATTCTTCTGAATCTACCAGGTCCTGCAGTTGAAAGAGAACAAGTAAAAATTATAGTAATTCATATACTTCAATAGGTTATCAGAAATAATGAAACAAAGGAAGAAGATAGCAATTGTTACAGACAAATGGTGCAATCACTGGAGAATTCCTTTGGGCTTGATGCTGTGGACTATAAGAACCAGCACTTTCACTTCTTGATTCACACCTCCATTTGTGATCATTACCACGACTAATTAATTCCTTAAGACCAACAAACCATGTTTCAGCTTCATCCTTGTCCTTACAAATCTGTCCATGAATTGGAAAGTTGCAGTCGAGTCAAACTATGAGGTTAACCAGATATTCCCATGTGTACTCAGTCTACCATTTAAAAATTATTAGACTAACTTCATTTGAACGGTCATATGTTATTGTAAAATAAAGTAGAAAGAAAACGCACCAAATCCAAGGACCTATCATTGTATATAAGTGAAAATGATTGATACTCCTTTTCAGGCCGAGGATACCGCTGAAATATGGCCTGAATAATAACACCAAATGAAGTTATGCAAAATTTAGCATGGAACTGATGATAAAGATGTAATAGTTCAGATCTATACATGTGCAATGTTCCTCTATACATACAGACAGTTAAGTAAAAAATTTCATAGAGGTCAAGTACTGAACTCTGCTACAGGGCACATCAAAGCCAAAATGAAATTCTGACAGAGGAATCTGATATTTTTTGGAGGATATAGTTGTTAAGAATTTGATCATAAAAACTTACAGTTCGCTGCCCAGGAATGATTTTTGAGACAGCACTTAGCTTTAGTTGTTTCTCATCCTTTCCAGCATACCATATGAGCAGAGATTCATCCTGAACAGAAAAACGAAAGCATTGAATTGAGTAGAACGTAGGATATCATTTTTCTCAAATCTTCATTTTATCTAATAAACACAATGCTACATATATCCAAAATCGATACATGAATGGATTGGACTGAAATCTGAAACAATCAAGTAAACTCATTATGGGCATTGAAAGTAAAGGTTGAAGAATGAAGACTAGTTTTCAATAACAATAAATAAGAGATGTATATTATAACCAATTAATTTATATCAGATCAGTTAATTGGCGAATTTTTTTTTTTAAAAAAAAAATGGTGGTCCAATGCACAAGACTCCTACCAGGGTGGAGTTTGGGGAGGAATAGATGTACATGGCTTTACTTCCAAAGCGAAGAGGCCATTTTATAAATATGACCCCCAAAAAATATTTAGAGGCTTTTTTTTAAAAAAAAAAAAAAATCAATATCCAACATAATTAATCTAAACCCATATGAATTTCAAAAATAAAAACTCTTCTTCATCTTCATTTTTCTATATCATGCAAAATGTTCTGTACTGCCATGAAACTGAAATTTATTCATTTCCAATCCATCACTATAAACCTTGCCACCCAATTATTAAGTATCCTTTTTAGTTACAATTTCAATTATAGTGATGTTAGACAAAGATGGGCAATTGCAAGTAAATCTGAGTCAGATTATTACATCTATCTAAGGAAGGAGCTTAGACAATTTTTCAATTTACAATGTTCTTTTCAAAAGGCTACCTAACTTTAGATGACAAGTTGATAATTACGCGGGAAATTTTATGACGGCCATACTAAACTTTTTCAACTGGCTAAACTTTTTATGTTATCAAATCCCTTATGAAACTTTTTTAAGTAAAGAATATAATTTAGGAACAAGGTTCATAAAAAAAAAAGGCAGTTTTACATCATTTGATGGGCTAAAATAAAACTGTCAAGAGAGGAAGCGGCCTGGCAACTTACACTGGAAAGCCGAAACGGGCAGAACTTTGGCTTCCCCCTACGCCCGTACTTTAGTAGATATGCACCTTTCTTAAGAGACGTGATTGCCTGCAACATGGACACAAACATAAGGGGTTCGTAAAGAAGATGAACCTATGATTGCAAAAACCACTTATGCATGAGGGGATACCTCTGTTCCCAAACTGAAAAACCTCTCAAGTCAGAAAAATCAAATAACATCCATATCATTAGAAATAGGCAAAGCTACCATTTTGGTCCCCTGGGGCTTATTTGTTTTGATTTGGTCCCTTGGCTATTTTGTTTATTTTAATCAAGTCTCTTAACTTTAATTTCGTACCATATTCATCCCTGAATTTAGTGTTTTAAAATGGTATGGCCTTTGATGAATGTAATGAGAAAGGATGAATGTGACACAAGTTTTAAATTCCGGGACCAAAATGACAATTAAGCCTCATAGTAGTGGCATGGCATACATAAAAGAAAATGAAATAATCTTGAGTCAAGAAATTTTGTTTCAAGAGATTTTACACAAGATAGGCTATACATACATTAAACGCATTCTCTAGGCATGCACACAAAGAAGTGAAATATGCATTAAACAATTTTTGGGTTAAAAAAACAGAGAAAATCAGGTGAGAAACTTAGTCTAAGAGAATGAAACCTGAAAATGAACCATCTACATCGATGAGATATCTATGATTATGAGAATTTTTATGGCAGGCAGTAAAAACTAAATGAAATACACATAATTAAAATTCGACAGAGGAAAATGCATCCGAGCACTCTGTGGCGGCAATAGTTGTGATGCAAATTGATATTCTCAAGCAAAGTTAAGTAAAGCAATCATGGACCTGTTCGATATTCCTATCGCCAAAAATCGTTCTCTGAAGATCAGCCATTCAAGTTGCAATGTCAGTTGCTTGGCAGAAGCAGACCCAATACCCATTTGAACAGCATCCCAGAATAAAAAGGATACCATAAGCTAAAGCCAAAAGTCTCCCCATGAAAATTGAAACACTTGACTAAAATTGATAAAAATGTAAGGAAAGAGCTCTTTAATCTACCCCATAGCTGTGAAAGGCACCTCACAGGAAAGGGTCGCAGCTCATGAGCTCGACCCAAAACACCCCTGTATTGATAGTACGACAGCAAGTACTCCTTAGAACGTTCTCGGAAGACCCTCCGGTAATAACATTGAGCTCCAAACCAGCTCAGTCACACCACCGTACAACAGAAACCCTAGGAAAATCTTGAAACCTCTAATCCCAGAGTAATATTCGAATTCCGCACAGTTCTTCCTACAATGTACCCCCAACAATCTAAAATGCGGACGAGCTTACGCAGTGACAATTGAAATAACCTACGTCGCAAGAAACTCTAAGGTCTCTGCCATGCGCCAACGAATTTCAAAGAATTCGGGCTCCTTCAACCTCATAAGAAAATTTCAGAGCCTGCGGATTACAATTTGAAAGGACTCTCAGAGACAATGCCCGCGATTTCTCAACTCGAAAATTCGCCCAGCTCCAGGCTCCAGGCTCCAGGGAATGCTACCGTGCGCCTTAAAGTGCGCGCCTCTCCCTCTCTCTCTGTGTTGTCTCATGTATTGTAAGGTTTTCGCTCTTTTTCCTCTCTCTACCTGGGAGAAGCTGAACTGTTTGTCGCTCGCTCCTACATTTCGTTTTTCGGCCGGTAAATGCCACGTCAGAAACCGAAATCTCTGAGATGGGGATGGCTCCTTTTGTCCTTTTCCTTAACTTAGGGGGACAAATAAGTCCAACTCTGGGATTTGAAACATTGCTTTCCTTTTCCGACAGTGATCGCCTGCTTCACAACCTATGGTACGCCCTTCTTCGTATTGGCTTAACTTTCTTCCACATATACCATATGCAAACTTTTTAAGAAAAATGACAATTTGAATGAGTTGATCTTTTTCCTCTTTTTTACAACAAAAATTCAAATGTAGGTAGACCTCACTTTATTACTACATATGGTTTTAAATATAAGGCATATTTTACAAAAGTATAATTTTTATTATAAACTATATCTTATATTTAGAATAAAAGGAGTAATATTTGCATCTATCTCGGTATAATTTTATTTTAGTCTCCTCCTCAATTCATTTTAGAGTTTTGAATATATATGGCAAAATTTCAATATTTCTTTTCGGAAAAAAAAATTGCTATACTATACAATTCTTTCAATAATATTTGAAAACATAACAAGCATCCAATAAAGTACAGTAACAAAATTTAACCCCAAAAAATAAAGTACAGTAACAAATTAAAATAGTAAGTCAACTCCCGCTTTAAAATAAAGGTAAAATGTTTAATCTCAAACAACAATGGTTAGGTACCAAACCAAACATGTTTGAAGAGTTTTAAGGCCAAAAAAATTATAGCTGTAAATTATCTACTTTATTTATTTATTATGTATAAATAGTACAGCTCATTTTTAAACGCTATACAATAATTAAAAACGGGTTGCTTCCATTTAAATATGACAATGCTTAAATTTAAATACTAGTATAACAGATTGATAAAATTTAAATTATATGCTCGTCACCAAAATAAATACTTAAAACGTACGAGTAGGAGAGCTCCTCAGGTTATTAATTGGCATTTTTAACATGAATAAAAAAATTACATAAACTTACTAACACGATGTTGGTCGCGTGGTCGGGGTGATAAGTATTCTCATTTCCGTAAAAGAGATAACACAAATTTAAATTTAAGAAAGCATACTTATTGAGAAAGACGAAAATTCTTTACGTTCTAAATTTTGAAAGAAGAAACCCTTAATGTTTAAAAAAAATTACAGAAGCTCTTCTATCAAACAATTTAGCATTATTGAGGAGGAAAAAAATATTTGAATGGTATGTTGTAATTTCAAAAAAAAATGGAAAAGAAGGACACAAAAATTTAAGGTAAAACTAATATAAGAATTAAGGTAGATTAAATAACATAAATAAAATAATAAATAATAAATGTTATCTTTCCGTTGTCCCCGTACTTAACCAGTTAACCATGCAATGGCATGGCTTAGGGAGGTACGCCGTATTGCCGTGGTCTGCAACACACCGAATTTTCTTGCTGCTTTAGTTGTTTTTTCCCTCGCGGAGTGGCTTTTGTTGTTTCTTTAAATGACATGATTAAAAAAATACCTTACATATTAATTATAAATAGCCAACTTACATGTGTTTTTAAAAGAAAGTTTATGAATTTGATAATAGAACGTTATATATATACTTACGGATAAAAAGCATGGAGACAACAACGGTCCTCCTGGCCCCAAGATAACGACAGGGCTCTCTACCCCAGGTGATGTCGTTTAGTAACTTGCCTCAAAAGAAGCGAAGATGACCAAGTCAGCGAAATAAAAATAAGGATAAGTAGCAAATTTGCTTCAAAAGTATACGTCCAAGACCAATGTTACCCTAAAAAAAAATTTCATCTTAATGTCGCTATGAAAATATAAAAATATAGAAATGTTGCCTTCCCATTAACACCGTCAATTTTCACCGTTAAAATATCACACATAGAACTCAAATTACCACCTCATTGCCACCTACTTCTTCTACTCTCTCCCCCTCTTATCTACATCACCATCTCCAAGCCCCTTCTTTCCTCCCTCTCCTTTCTCCTGTGTTCTGTGTTCTTTGTATTCATCATCTTCACCTAGAAAATTTTTCCTCTTAGCCACTCTGCGTCGTCGCCCCACCACTAGCCATATCGTCGATTTGCTCACTACAACGATTCTCCTGTATACCTCGACAAAGATTTGATGACAATGAATGAAATCGGCTCTCTTTGGATTCCGTCAATGAAACCCTCCTCCCTCCCTCTTTCTTTTTGCTATTAAAGATCTGACAGGAAAGATCCAACAAAATGGACGAAATTGAACCTTTCAATGAAACCCTCTTTCTTTCTCTCATCCTCTCCATGAAAATCCAGTAGAAATGAATGGAAAGGAGATTGTCGAGCATCGTCATCGTGTTCATCTCTTTTCATCATTATCCTTGCAAACATGGCGGCACCAAATAGATGAAGAGTGTCACATCTTCCACTTTCATGTGACTTGATTGATCCATGCACTCTTTATCCCTCCCGTGATCTTGATTTATGAGCTCGTTTGGGTTCTGGAAGCTCAAATCCACGTGTAGCTACAGAGTCCGGTCAATGTGAGCTTTCATCTTCAATTGTTGATTGCCCTTTGGGGATTGGGGGAGAAGATTAAAATTTACCAATCTTAAGCATGAAATTTCATTGTTCCAATTTGATGCTTACGATTTGTTAAAAATTTGCTAAAATAGTTCTAGTCTGATGCTTGTTCCGTTATTTAAAAAAAAAATAGGTTTTTCATAAAATGAAGATGCAGATAGTGTTTCTCCCATTGTTCTATCCCAAATCTTGATAGATCATGTAGAAAGTTTTGGATGTTGTTGTTATATTTTGGATGATGCTCTATTTTAGTTTGAGACCTTTGGTTGGCCGCAAAGCTAGGGAAGAAGATGAGGGATGCAAATCTCTAACAATGGAGGTTGAGGGATGAAGATAAGGGAGAGGACTCAAGGTTGAGTGATGAAGGTGAGGGAAGGACTTATTTTTTACTGATGAAATAAGGATAATTTTCAGTATTTTGTCTTTTTTTACTTTTTTTAATTTATCAAATGGCCGCCACCGACGATGAACACAAAGAACACAGGAGAAAGGAGAAAGGGGGGAGGAAAGAAAGGGCCATGAGATGGTGATGTGGATAAAAGGTGGAGAGGGTAGAAGAAGTAGGTGAGATGAGGTGGCAATTTAAGTGTCATGTGAGATTTTTTTTAATGGTGAAAATTAACGCTGTTAATGGAAAGTAGGGGTGAGCATAGGCAGGACTGGGCAGGGCAAGACCCCTGCCCGATGCCCAACCCAAAGAATGAATGTGCTACATTTTGCATTTCGACGCCGGTCCCGCCTAATAAAAGCCCTAAGCATTCTTTGCAAGACAGAAGCGGGTTTCCCTTGCTCAAGTAGTGACACCTTGCCTTGTTTTATGAAGATTATAGTTCACACTTCATTGAATTTTAAAGTTTTAGAGATACATGAAGTATAATTTAATATATTTAGACATAATAATATAATATATTTAAATTAATAAAGAATAATATATTTAGACATAATAATATAATATATTTTATAGAATAATATTTAAATATATTTAATTTTTCGGACAGGGCCAAATGGGCGGGCGGGACCCCGCCGATGCCCGACCACCGCCAAGATTATTGGCCCTACCCAAAAATATTTCGAGCAACTTTTTTAGGGCTGGGTTGGGCAATTTTTACTGGCCTTGGGAGGGCGTACCGGGCATCTGGGCACCATGCTCACCCCTAATGGAAAGGGCAATATTGTTACGTTTTTAGACTTTTGGGGAGACATTGAGATAAAGAAAAATTTCAGGCCAACACTACTTGTGAGCTTATACTTCCCGGATGAATTTACTACTTAACCTATTAAAATAAAACATATTAATTAAATATAGTTTTATTAAAAATGAAAGATAGAAGATGGGAAAGATTTTAGGGAGCAAAAGAAACAACTTATTGAGGAGCATGTAATGACAAAAAAAAATTATAAGAATTGACAACAATTTATTTGTCATTGTGATATCTTAATAATTAAGTCTCTTTCTTAAAAGCTCATGGTAATTCCTCTAGATTTTAATAATACATATTAAAAAATATGACCAATCAAAACATATTTTCAATTATAATTCAATCATACAACCAAATTTATCGTTGAAATAGCATTTTAATGACATTATCAATAATTTTTTAGACCATAAAATACAATTAAGGGTTAAAGTGCATTTTTGCCCTTAAAAAAGGAGCAATTTTTCCCCCGAAGTTTTACGTAAGCGAATGTTCTTTTGAAGTTTAAAAACGTAGCAATGTTGTCATTCCATTAACTGCCCTAACGGTCAACGTTAGGGTTTTTAACGAAGGGGCAAAATTGCTACGTTTTTAAACTTCAGGGGTAACATTGCTCCAAAACAATGTAGCAATTTTGCCCCTAAAGTTAAAAAACGTAGCAATGTTTCCCCTCCGTTAAAAACCCTAACAGTCAACGTTAGAGTTTTTAATGGAGGGGCAACATTGCTACGCCGAAAACTTCAGGGGCAAAATTGCTCATGGGGCGCATACTTTAAGGGCAAAAATGCACCTTAACCCTACAATTAAAGCAGAATCCAACACCATAATATTATTTCTCAATATTATTTCTCAGTTGAATTTAGTACCATAATCTTATTTATGATGCATCCAATATTATAATATTATTTTTCTGGTATTTTTGGCACCTCATGATGTTATTATCAAATTACATCTAACACTCTAACTTTATTTATGGTTTAAGATGTATAATGCATTACAAATAAAATTAGGGTGCTGGACTGGAAGAATAATATCAAATGTTTGGTACAACATAAATAAGATTAAGGTGTAGATGCAACTGGAAAATAATATTGAAGTGGTTATATATATATATATATAAAGGCTAAAAATATTGAAGTGTTGATGCTACTTTATCTAGAGATCATTTCCAACAAGCATCCCGAGACAAAGGGCATGCACGAAACACACATCCGTGGGGTCAATCTGGTCGTGTTACTGACGTCTAAAGAAAATAAAAGATTCTTTTGTGGATGATATATATTTTTGGTAAAAATGTTTAAAGGTGGGTTTTTTTTTCCCTTTCATTCAAAAGATTATTAATAAGGATAATACTGAATTTTTTTATCAATTTACAAAAAAATTAATAAGTTAATTATGATTCCTTAATTTTTATGTATTGGTTGAAAGTAATCCTTATTTTCTTGGTGACCCCCTTTTTGTTTGTTCTTGTACTAGGAGATTAAGAGAATTATGGGGGAAAAAAAACTCTTTTACTTATATAATTATGATTTAGTTATAACTCAATCCTTATTTTTACTTGGTGCAATTTAATATATATAACTTTAACTTAGTTATAACTCAATTTTAATTCACTGCAACTTAATCTTTATAGTTTTAGCCATTTTATAATTTAGCTTTTATGTTTTTAAAAATAAACTCATATAGGTAATAAATGTCAAGGACTAACTTAAGAAATGATTAAAAACTATAGGAACTGAGTTATAGCAAGTCAAAATATATGGACTAAATTACAATTAAATCATAACTATAGAGAGCAAAAGATTAATTTTCCCAAAAACTAAAGATGTTTTTGTGACCTACCTTCTCTGCTTGCTTATGGATCTTAACTTGCTTTTGGAGTCACAACAGACAAAATTAAAGCAATATTTGTACACTCCATCCAAATCTTTTTTTACAAGACACTTTTAGAAGGGATACTTGGTTCTTATAAGGCGCAAGAAAAAAAAATAAAAGCCTTACAATAAGATCATCTAAGTTAGTTTATTTAAACAATATGCCTCTAAATAGAAAACATCCCTATTTAAAATCTGCCATGCTTGCCAGAATAGTAATACAAGTTGAAATGCCTCTCTACAACAAGCTCACTAGAGCTCTGACCATTCAAAATCATAAGATTCTTCATGCTTTCAAAGAGTACAATAAGCCCATTGAAGCAAGAACAAACCCGTACTATTTCATTTGTCACTGTGCTTAGAATCAAAGAGAAGCTAACCAAAAAGCGATGATTCATTTACACGTTGAATTTTAGTTCCCAGAAACATCTATTTCAGATACCTAAAGACTTTTGAGCAAAGAGTAAAGAAAACTATAAGTGAGAATTGGAGGAAATCAATTCAGTTTTCTCAAGCTTTCAAAGTTTGACAGATCAAGATATGTTTTTTCCTCCAATATCCCACTAATGCGCAGAAGATGTTTTCTTAGATCTTCGGCATGGAAAACAAACTCTGGTGACTTCAATGTCCTGGGAATTATAGCTAATGCAAGAGAGTTCATAATTTAGTTTTTCAAGCTGTAGCTGCTATTGCAGAGTATTAGCAACTGTCAAAAGTAATACTACAGATTAGGAAATTACATCCAGAAACATCCTTCAATATATATAGTCATCATCAAAGACCATGTAATTTGAATTCCTTCTTGATCTAGCCTCTCTGTCAGTCTGCACAAATAAATCAATATATTCATGTTAATTTTTTATTCTCAATATGCTTGAATGCGCAGCATTGGTGATACATTCTGAAATTACTGCAACAACATAAAACTGTGACTCAAGCAATAGCAACCATTCACTTCATTTAATTTAGCCAGAACGTTACCAAGGACTAGAATTCTTGCCATTAAATTTATGGGTTCTCTTTTTCTTATCTCTTCCACTCCATTTAACTTAACCAGAGTGTTACCAAGGACTAGAATTGTTAGCCATATTCAGGTCTCTATTAATACCAGCAAGTTGAATAGTCACCTTGTGAATGAGTCTCTCAAATGCTTCTGTTCCATGCTCCTCCATGTATCTCTCAGCAGCAGTTAGAACATCATCCGGTTTACCGAATATGTTCTTCTTACGTGGAAAATACCACATTTGAGAAGCTTGAGGAATTTGAGGAATTTGGGGCATTTGTGGGTTCATGTAGAAGGGCCTAATATAGTGCTTATAAACATGTGCTGCCCCATTGAAATGTGGAAGCACCAACCAGCAACTGAGAATCAACTTGGCATAAGGCCAAATAGCAAGCCTGAAAGTAACATCTTGATCATTACACCCCAGAAATAGAAATAGCACTGGGGACATTCAAAACTTGCAAGTTGCAAACAAAGGAAAAACGAAAACAAACAAAAAAACTTACAGAACCCTAAGTCATGCTCGTTTTGCTTATTTTCCCTTTAAAAGGAAAGAGCTCATCAAAAGTTCGATTCTATTACTCATTTATGTAATTTTAAAAGAAAAAATACGAAGTACATATCAGTCATGATGTGACCCTTCAAACTACATATTAACACCTTGCATTTTATCAAGTAAAAAAATCAGAAGTATTACTGCATTTCAAGCACAGAAAACTCAAGCAATAGCAACCAAACTCATATCATAAACAGGGAAGCTTACGCTTCAAGAACTTTGGCAAATGTGAGCTCAAAGAGTGTGATCAAGGAATAAAGAACCCAATAGGTGAGCCATTGTTGATCGTCAGTAATGGACCTGGTCTCTATAGCTTGAATCGAAGCATATCTGTCAGAACACACAAAAAATGGCGTGAAGAGAAGACAAACCCCACATCAAGTTAGGGCATCACATTGCTTCACGGTAAAGAGACAAAAATGCACAAGACAGAAAGCAACTTACAAAGGGTATACCAGAGTGACTAAAGGCCTGGGAACAAAAAAACAAAGAAAAAGGCAAACAAAGAATATAACTCAGTGTGAATCACAGCAAAATGCCGAAAGAACTAAAGAGGAAAAGTGACTTACAGTAAAAGAACATCTAAATTATTGGCGATGACTTGGAGTAAATTGTTCCCAGAAGCGCCCATGTCTTGCAAATTGCAATGGTTCTCTGTTTAATTTCTGGAGAACTGAGATGAGGGTTTAGCAGAGGGCAGACATGGAGATTGGGCCGCGAGAGAGAGAGAGAGAGAGAGAGAGAGAGAAGTTTGAAAATGAGACCAAAAAGTAAAGAAAGGAAGTGCGAGAAAGTTGGCAATGGGGTCTCTGGAAAGAATTGATTTTTTTCGGAGAATCTTTCGCGTTTGAGAAATGAGGCACCGAAATTTTCTTTTCTTTTTTCTGTTTTTTCCTTCTTTCTGGCTAATTGTCTCGCCTCTGAGGACATCTCTGTTCCGTATTCACTGATTTTTTTTGGGCCAAAAATCTTCCATCACTTTTTTTTTTCCAGATTTCATTATAATTTCGTTTATTTCAATCAAATTTTTTTTTTTATGGAAAATGATTTTTAGGTCCCAACTAAGAGAAATAATATTAGAAAAGTCTCTATTGATAAATGAGCATGGGAAATTAATAAATGAATCAGTTACCATTAACAACTTATAAAACTTATCAATATATTATTTCTATGGGTTGAGATCTAGCTATCATTTTCTTAATTTTTAAAAGTAGTTAAACATAACAGTGTTATATGAGTGTTATATGAACGACATAATAATTGTCATATTAGCGACACTTTATCTTTCCCTTAATCAAAGTTGAATAGTTATAGACTAATTTGGAAGTAACAACATTAGAACATGTTTGGTTCAAAGAAATGGTTGGAAAAAAATGGAATGGAAATTATTTTGTCACATAGGTGTTTGGTATGCGGAAAAGACAATATGTTTATAGAAATTTTTTTGTCTCGTACAGTGAAAATGACGTAGGAAAATTAGGTGAATGACAATTTTGCCCTTGATTAAAAAATTAACATCTAAGAGGAGAAAAAAAGAAAAGACCCAAACTGTTATGAATTATTAATATATGGATGTCTACACATACCACTAATCTTGTGAAGATATAGTAGTAAATATTTAGTGGTGACCTAATAGTCACTATGTCAATTTTCTATGTATTAATTTCTACTATAAATACCCCCATATGAACCTAAATGGGTACATTGAGATCAATAAGAATTCTCTCCTCCTTCCTCTTGATTTCTTCTTCTCCACTCTTCTATCTTTATCTTATATTTTCTTCAAATTTCCGTTAGTTTTATAACACGTTATCAGCACGAAAGTGTTCTAAAGAAGGTATTATTTTTGTATTATCTTTTAATGATTTCTTTATATATTCATTATATTGATCTGTGATAATCTTAGCAACATGGAATTAAAAACATATATTTTTACCGAATGTTTTAAACATCGGGTTCCATGTATAAGATTGGAGATTATTTATTTGAATAGTATTTTACTATTCATCCTTGATTTAATTATTTTCATATTGTTACATGATGCTTTATTTTTATGCACAATATATATTTACCTCCTACATGGATGGTTCTACCTTTTACATAAAAGTTTAATTTTGTAAATTGTTTATTTTCTCCACAATATTTCTCTTAAACTTTATTTATTGTTGCTAACATATTTATGTTTAAGTATTTACTTTATATTACTAACATATTTATGATTGACAATTTATTTTATGTTACTAACATATTTATAATTCAGCAATTTACTTTTATGTTACTAACATAACATTTATTTTATGTTACTAACATAACATTTATTTTATGTTACTAACATATTTATGATTCAGCAATTTACTTTTATGTTACTAACATATTTATTATTCATCTATTTACTTTTATGTTATTTATGATTCAGCATTTAATTATGTATTATTTTATATTTTGTATCTTAAAACCTCTTGGGGTTAAACCTCCTAACCTAGGAAGTCTAGTTATTTATATTTAAATAGCATTTAATTATGTATTAATTTATATTTTGTATACGACACCTACTTGGGGTTAAACCTCCTAACCTAAGTCTAGTTATTTATATTTAAATATTTGCTTTTATGATTCAAAAGTAATTTACTTTTATATTGCTAACATAACATTTTTTTTATGTTTGCTAAATACTATTATTATTGCTAACTTTTAATTATATGTTAATTCTTCAAACTATTTTATTATTATGACCGGAAGTCATAATCTACTAATATTATAAGATAAGATTTTAATTCTTCTTTATTGTCTTTTTGAATTTCCTATTATTATCATTAATATTTTGTTTTAATAACTCTTGCTTATTTTTCTTTTTAAATAGTTTGAATCATGACAAGCAAAAACCTTGCGAACTATGCAAAACTCGAATTCATGGCTCTTGATATTACCGAAAGAATTATTTATCTTGGATGCTAGATGCGGAAATTCATCGAATGCACATGGTCCGGAAGATACAATTAAAGAACAAAATGAAACATCTAATCAAAACAAAGCCAGATCCATGATTTTCCTTCGTCATCATTTACATGATGATTTAAAAGTTGAGTATTTGACGGTGAAAGACCCACTAGTTCTTTGAATGCGACCTAAAAGAAAGGTATGATCACCGAGAAGATGATCGTCCTTCCGAAAGCTCGTTATGAGTGGTTGCATCAAGCGTCGCAAGATTTTAAATCGTGAGTGAATATAATTCAGCCGTGTTCGAATTACTTCACAGTTAAAATTATGTGGAGAAAATATTACCGATTATGATATGTTAGAAAAAACATTCACCACATTTCATGCATCCAATATGCTCTGCAGCAAAGACAATATCGTGGACAAGGTTTCGAGAAATATTCGAATTAATTTCTTGTTTCCTCGTGGTGAAACAGAATAATGAACTTTTGTTGAAAAATCATGAATCTCGTCCAACAGTTCGAATCCATTCCCGAAGTGAATGAAGTAAGATATGAAAATTTTAAGGGCCGAGGACGTAGACGCAGAGGTGGTTACAACGCGGTCGTGGCCGTGGCCGTGGCCGTAATCATGGTCCAAATCGTGGTGGATCAAATTGGCATGGTCCAAATCGTGGTGGATCAAATTCCCGCCCAAAGGGGGAAGAATTGAAAAGAACTCCGAGAAGAGAAACTAGTGGAAATAACAAGCATTCGAAAATGCATGTTATCGATGTGGTGGAAAAGGTCATTGGTCTCGCACTGCCGTACATCAAGACACTTGGTTGACCTTTACAAAGAATCACGAAAAATAATGGTAAAGGGCTAATGACCGAGGCAAATCATGTTGATATGGCGAGAAAATTATGAGTATAATGACAATGATGTAAATTATATGGAAGTCGCGATTTCCTAGAATAAATTACTTCTATCTTTTAATATTTCTATGATTTAAGCTTGTTTTCTATCTTATGTATTTCTTTTTGTTTTTCATGTATCTTTTATGAAGAATGATTTTCATTGGCATCAATTTTGAAGATTTATGTCTTGTTGATAGTGCTACTACCCACACCATATTAAGACAAGATAAATATTTTTCTTCCTTGGTAATGCAAGAAGCCAATATTCAAACTATATCCGGTAATATAAATTTGATTGAAGGCTCGGAAGAGCTAATATTTTGTTACCCGAAGGAACAAAATTATGCATTGATAATGCATTTTATTCTACCAAGTCTAAAAGAAATTTGTTAAATTTCAAAGATATTCGCAGAAATGGATATTATATAGAAACAATAACAAATAATGATAAGGAATGTCTTGCTATTACAAATATTGTTTCTGGTAGAAAAAGCATATTAGAATGTTTTCCTACCTTCTCTTCTGGTTTATATTATACATATATAAGTACAATTGAAATTCATGCCATTGTAAACCAGAAGTTTACCAACACAAACCAGAAGTTTGTCAATATAAACCAGAAGTTTACTAATGAATTTAATGTTTGGCATGACCGGTTAGGCCATCCCAGGTCAATTATGATGCGACAAATAATTGAGAATTCATGTGGACATACCCTGAAGTGTAAACAAATACCACAATCCAATAAATTCTCATGTGCGGCATGTTCCAAGGGAAAGTTAATTATTCGGCCTTTCAAGCAAAGTAGAAAGTGAATCTCTCACATTTCTAGAACGGATACGAGGGGAGATATTTGTAGGCCAATACATCCACCATGCGGACCATTCGGGTACTATATGATATTAATTGATGCATCAACTAAATGGTCGCATGTCCGTTTTATTATCTACACGCAACCTAGTGTTTGCAAGATTACTTGCTCAATTGATCAGATTAAGAGCACATTACCCGACTATCCTATCAAGAAAATACGTCTTGATAATCTTTGGTGAATTTAGCTCACAATCTTTTAATGAATATTGTATGTCCCTTGGAATTGATATTGAACATCCCGTAGCTCATGTTCACACACAAAATGGACTTGCGAGAATCATTGATTAAACGATTGCAACTTATTGCAAGATCTTTACTAATGAGATCTAATCTTCCAATTTCTGCTTGGGGTCATGCTATTTTGCATGCAGCAATGTTAGTTCGCATCAGACCAACAAGTTACTTAAAGGTTTCCCCCTTACAGATGGTTTTTGGTCAAGAACCTAATATTTCCCATATAAGAATTTTTGGATGTGCAGTATATGTACCAGTAGCTCCACCACAACGCACTAAAATGGGTCCTCAAAGAAGGTTGGGAATATATGTCGGGTATGAATCTCCTTCGATTTTAAAATATTTAGAACCATCTACAGGAGATTTGTTTCTCGCACGATTTGTTGATTGTTATTTTGATGAATCATTTTTCCCAACATTAGGGGGAGAAAATAAGCGGTTAGGTAAAGAGATTAGTTTGGAATGAATTATCATTGACTCATTTTGATCCTCGTACAAAACAATGTGAACTAGAAGTTCAAAAGATAATTCATTTGCAGAATTTAGCTAATCGAATGCCGAAGCATTTTGATCCAAAGAAGGTGACAAAGTCACATGTACCCCGCTAATGCTCCTATTCGAATTGATGTCTCGAAGGACAACCCATTATGAATGAATCTAAAGTACGCTGAAGCGTGGTAGACCCATCGGTTCCAAAGATAAAAATCCTTGAAAAAGGAAAGGAGCTAAAAGTATAGATGGTCAAGTAGAGGATAAACAAGAAAAGTTAATAACTCCAGAAGAGTCATCTCCAGAAGAGATGTTATCTCCAGAAGAGAATATTGTAGTCCCAGAAGAGACCAAGGTACCTGAAATATATGAAAATAATAAGATCTCAATAAATTATGTTATGAACGGTATCCGATGGGACCGAAACGAAGTCAACGTTGACGACATTTTTGCTTATCATATAGCAAAAGATGTAATAAATGATAATGAGGATCATAAGCCAAAATCTATTAACGAGTGCCAACAAAAAGGATTGGCCTCTATGGAAAGATGCTATTAATGCAGAATTAAAATCACCGGTAAAACGAAAAGTATTTGGACCGTAGTCCATACACCTTTGAAGATGTAAAGCCGGTTGGATATAAATGGGTTTTTGTACGAAAAAGAGATGAAAAGGGTGAAATTACAAGATATAAGGCACGTCTTGTAGCCCAAGGTTTTACACAAAGACCTGGTATTGATTTTGAAGAAACATATTCACCTGTAGTGGATGCAACTACTTTTTGTTATTTGGTTAGCCTAGCAGTAAAAGAAGGGCTTGATCTACATCTCGATGGATGTTGTAAGCGCATATTTGTATGGATCACTTGATAGTGATATTTATATGAAAGTCCCAGAAGGATTAAAGATGCCAGAAGCATCTAGTTCAAATATTCGAGATCAATACTTGATTAAATTAAATAAGTCCCTGTATGGCTTGAAGCAATTAGGACGCATGTGGTATAATCATCTTAGTGAATATTTGTTGAAAGAAGGATACATAAATGACCCGATATGCCCATGTATTTTTATGAGAAGATCTAAAAAAGAATTCGTTATTATTGCGGTCTATGTTGATGATATCAACATCATTGGAACTCTGAAGAGCTCCAAAAGGCAATTATTTGTTTGAAGAAAGAATTTGAGATGAAAGATTTGGGCGAACAAAATTGTCTTGGACTACAGATCGAGTATCTAAAGAATGAGATTTTTGTATTTCAACAAACTTATGCAAAGAAAGTCCTGGAGAGATTTTATATGGATAAATCACATCCATTATGTACTCCAATGATAGTGAGATCTCTAAATGTGGATAAAGATCCATTCCGACCTCAAATAATTAACGAAGAAGGTGAAGAAGAACTACTTGGTCCGAAGTACCATATCTTAGTGCTATCGGAGCACTAATGTATCTTGCTAATCACACACGTCCCGATATATCATTTCTTTGTTAATTTATTAGCAAGATATAGTTCGCACCAACACGGAGACATTGGAATGGAGTAAAACACATTTTTCGATATCTCGAGGCACTATTGATATGGGGTTATACTACTCAAATAAATCCAAGCATGAATTGATTGGTTATGCAGATCTTTGGTTTTCTATCGACCCACATGATGGTAAATCTCAAACTGGTTATTTGTTTATATGTGGAGGTGCGGCTATCTCATGGCGGTCTATGAAACAGAGACTATATCGCCACATCATCAAACCATGCGAAATTTTAGCAATGCATGAAGCAAGTCGAGAATGTGTATGGTTGAGATCAGTTATACATCATATTCAAACAACTTGTTATTTATCTTCAGGAAGGATGGTCCCAACAGTTCTATATGAGGATAATGCTGCATGTGTTGTTCAACTTAAAGAAGACTATATCAAGGGTGATAGAACAAAGCATATTTCACCAAAATTCTTCTTTACTCGTGATCTTCAAAAAGATGGTGAAATTGATATCCAGCAAATCAGTTCAAGTGAAAATCTAGCAGATTTATTCACTAAGTCGCTTCCAAGAGTAATTTTTGAAAAGCTTGTTCATGGTATTGGTCTTCGGAGACTCAAAGATCTTAAATGATGTTATTATCAAGGGGAGTAATATCTTGATGTTGTCAAAAGGGGGAGTTGATACACGCTGTACTCTTTTTCCCTTATCTAGGTTTTTTTCCCACTGGGTTTTCCTAGAAAGGTTTTTAATGAGGCAGCACTGAAAAGTGTATCAATGAATGTTGTACTCTTTTCTTTGGCTAGGTTTTATCCCACTGGGTTTTTCCTAGTTAAAGTTTTTAATGAGGCACATTCATTATAGACATCCAAGGGGAGTGTTATGAATTATTAATATGTGGATGTCTACACATACCACTAATCTTGTGAAGATATAGTAGTAAATATTTAGTGGTGACCTAATAGTCACTATGTCAATTTTCTATGTATTAATTTCTACTATAAATACCCCCCATATGAACCTAAATGGGTACATTGAGATCAATAAGAATTCTCTCCTCCTTCCTCTTGATTTCTTCTTCTCTACTCTTCTATTTTTATCTTATATTTTCTTCAAATTTCCGTTAGTTTTATAACACAAACTATATTTTCCCTTCTCAAATCCAAAGCATATGTTTCCCTATTTTCCCCTTGATCCAAGACTCTGGTTAATTCTGCATGTAATAAAAACATGGGTTAAGGTGTGTCCAACACAACAAACTATTGGCTTAGGAGCGTCAAACATAATTAACTATTAAGTGGACCAACTAGCACAACAAATTTTTAAAAAGGAGCGCCCAGCACAACGCCGTTAGCAAAAAGTTAACGTCCGTTATCTAAGGTGCGTCCAACACAATAAACTATTACTCCAAGAGCACCCAACACAAAATTCTAAATTTTACTAAATTAAATAAATTTTTTCTCAATTTTCATTATTCAAAACTACTTGTATAAATATCTAGACAAAAATTACTCATTCTTCAATTTTGTCAAAATTATAATTTGCTAAAATAAACAAAAGTTTTCATTAAAAATATAATTATATGATTTAAATAAAACTCAAGGTGTTTTATAGTTTATTATATATGTTAAACAAAAAAAAAATATGATTTATTTTTATTTTAGAAGAAATTTATGTGAGTTAAAAAATTTATTTAATGTTAATAAAATCTAATAAAATCTATTATATCCTTAAAGAAATAAAATGAGTTTTTTTTTTATATAAAAAGAGTTTAATGGATATCAACTTTGATACTTAATAATATAAATCCGCAATTTGATGATATATTTGTTAATTAAATGATCTCTGATTATATGAATATGAAACTTGTTGAAAAAAAAAAGATAACTTAAGAGGCTTGAGCAAGGACAATTTAATAATAGGTTAAAGAGCAATTATAATGGGTTAAGGAGCAATTTGGCCTACGAAAGTCTCATATCCATATAAGCAATACATCATTTAATTAACAAATATATCATCAAGTTGCCGGATTTATATTATTAAGTATCAAAGTTGATATTCATTAAACTCTTTTTATAAAAATAAAAATTAAACTCATTTCATTTCTTTAAGGATATATAGATTTTTTAGATTTTTTAAATTTTATTAACATTAAATGAATTTTTTAACTCACATAAATTTCTTCTAAAATAAAAATAAATCATATATATTTTTTGTTTAACATATATAATAAACTATAAAACACCTTGAGTTTTATTTAAATCATATAATTATATTTTTAATGAAAACTTTTGTTTATTTTAGCAAATTATAATTTTGACAAAATTGAAGAATGCGTAATTTTTGTCCATAGATATTTATACAAGTAGTTTTGAATAATGACAATTGAGAAAAAAAAATTATTTAATTTAGTAAAATTTAGAATTTTGTGCTGGACGCTCTTGGAGTAATAGTTTGTTGTGTTGGACGCACCTTAGATAACGGACGTTAACTTTTTGCTAACGGCGTTGTGCTGGACGCTC
This sequence comes from Acacia melanoxylon, assembly GCA_019022615.1. Lineage (NCBI taxonomy): Eukaryota > Viridiplantae > Streptophyta > Magnoliopsida > Fabales > Fabaceae > Acacia > Acacia melanoxylon. The sequence continues at coordinate 4,115,521 of JAFJYJ010000052.1, forward strand.
ATTTTTAAAAGTTTGTTGTGCTGGGCGCTCCTTTTTAAAAGTTTGTTGTGCTGGTTGGTCTACTTAATAGTTAATTGTGTTGGATACTCCTGAGCCAATAGTTTGTTGTGTTGGACGCACCTTAACCCTAAAAACATTAACCTAATTACAACCCATCAAAGCTAAATAGGCATATAGCATTCTTCATCATAATCAAAACATGGCCAACAAGAACAGTAATGACGCAGAACCGAAGTGATAAGCATAAATGCGAACGGGTAAGATCTCGACGAAGGATTTGGAGCAGAGAGCTGTACACCAACCGACACGATCGCAAGGGAGGGAAATAAACTATGGGATAACATCAATAGCGTCCTCCATTTCTTTCCTCCTCCCAATCACCGACATAAATCAAGCGAGGAAGATTGAGCAAGGGGCGGAGATCAATCTCTCAATCCTTACAAGGGAGGGACATAAACCCTGGTGGCTCTCATCTCTTGGGACAGAGGGAGATTGAACGAGGAGTTCGAGGGCAGGGCCTCAAAGATCGAAGCCAGAGCCGATTGGAAACCCTGGGACAAGGACTTGGTGGAACAAGAACACAGAGGGAAATCGAAACCCAGTTGGGGCAAATTGGCAATTTCACAAGATTTTCCTATGGATACCATTTTCCTTAGGTTATTGGTGGGAACCCATTTTTATCTATAGAGATGAAAATGGGTCCCGATGGGAAAACATTTTCTCACGAAAATAATGAACCAAACGGCCGCCACCGACGGAAAAATCTAATTTTCCCTTTCCCTCCTCTCATTTTCCCTCAAACAAACGGGCCCCTAAGACATAGATTCAAGTTGCGTGTAACCTTAAAGATGTTCCGTCTGATCCTAACTAGAGGACAAAGTATATTAAAACATATACTCCCTCTAGTCCTTAACATGAGACTTTGATTAGATTAAGGAAGTTGGTTAAGTTAGTTAATGTGACATGTATTTTTTAAAATATTATAGTCATCTTCATTAATTCCCCCATTCCCTTTCCTCATTGATTATGGTTGAGGGAGTATCTATCACACCCCACTAAAATATCAACGTTCATCAAAGTGACAACGTACAGCTGAGTGGGGGTTAGAGTAATAATGCATTGTTCAGTTGGCGAATAGAAATAGCATAAAATACTGATATAAAGTTCTTGATTACATAACAGGGAATTCCCACAAGGTTTATACTTAATGTTTACAAATTTCAAAATTTCAAAATTCAACTACAGATAATCAACATAACTCTTGGCCTATTCCGAAATCTACATTTGCCGGTATCCACCGCCTTACTCTGGGAGTCGCGTCCAATATGCTATTCATTTCACAAATAGTGACAAAGGCTAAGATTTAAACAAATCCTAGAGTAACAGTTAATTTCACATAGTATGCATTGCATATAATGGCAAGATATAATATTCACATACTTAACATGCCAAGTAAAATATAGATGTATCAACCATCCTTATTACCCTAAACCAACCTTATAACCGCTGACTGGAGTCATAGCTAACAAATGATTCATCCATTCAACTAGATTACACATGATTCCAAATCATGAGGCGTCATCTGGCCTGAGTTCCTAGCTCGTCATAATTGGACTATGGCTCCCCTCGTTTTGATGAATTTAAGGAGGTGTCATTGTCCCTTAAGATGACTCTTAACCCAGCCAAAGGAAAAGGGTGATACCAAGGGCCTGAGAATGTCAAAGACAACCACTGTGCATTGAGTGGTGGCAATGCAAGTGTTATATACTTACATGAAATCTCCCATCACAACTCCACAATCATCCATCCCCTCTCATATCCATACTCAAGGGATAAAATGACAAAGGATTATCACATACCATTATCAATTCACAAGTTACCAACAAACAACACATTCAGCATTCACACATCACATACAGGTTCAACATGCATATATATGTAAGAGAAGAGTTGCTACCTGGATGCTTTACCAATTCTCAAGCTGGCTCCCAATGCTTTGACCATCCTAGCAATGTCGGACCCTATAAGTACACATTAACAGACGGCGAGTTGTTACTTGAATCTAGACATAGAATTTTTAGTTTTTATAACCAAACTTAAAACAATTTTAACTCATGTTCTAGAACTCCGATTAACATGTTCTTAGACTCGGTTTAAATTTTATGAGGTCTACTATCTCATGACCAAATTTCAAAGACAAATAAGGTCGTTTACTTGGTCATAACCTCACATGAAAATAGGAACCCAAATCTGGAAACAGGGACTTTACAGTTTTCGTGACCAAACTTAAGAAAATCATAACTCTCATTATACATATCCAATTAAGGTGATTCCAAAGGCTATAAGACCCTCGTAAAGAATAGTTTTGGGGAAAAATACTATACTTAGCCAATTGGATTCACAACTGTCCCGGAATTGGTTCCAGTTCCAGTGCCAAAACTTTAACAATTCATACCTTACAATCTACTAACCCATATGGCACATATTATAAATCAAATTAAAGCTTATAATGTATAATATGTTTCTGAAAAATTTCAAGGCCATTGGATAAATCCAAATACACAAAATAATCGAACTGCCAAGCAGAAACCAAATATGGCAGCACTATACTGACTTTTGAATTTCAAATTCATTCCTCCTAAAATCACACCAACAACCTATTCTTACACATTTTTTCCCAAGAAATTCATTAGAGACCTTAAAATTATTGAATTCATAGCCCTTCTTTATGCTTGCTCAGACCGAAATTTAGAATTCCAAAACAACAATATACCAATTCAAGATTTAACCACCAAGCAAAGTTCATATACTTCCGAAACACCATGTAATCACATATATATGTTCAAATATTCATGAAATTCAAAGAACCCTAACTGGCCAAAAATCTAGGGTTTCTTAAAATACTCAAAAACTCTTCCAAATCTCAAATCAATTGGTTCAAAACAAAGCTTATACTTACCTTATCGTGATTTTGCAATCGATTCGAAAATTCAATAGCACCTCGTCCATGAAGATGACACCAAACACATCTGACCAAGATTCCAAAACCATAGAAATGTTGCTTTCACTGAGAGGAACAACATTAAAGAAGGCTTGGGGAGCTAGAAACGCTGAATCGGAGGCGAAATCGGCTTTGGACTCCCTCCGTCTCTCTCTCTCTCTCTCTCTCTCTCTCTCTCTTGCTTTCTTTCTGTGAAGGGCCGAAATGAATGAGTTGGGAATGTTAATAATGAATATTAATGGATTGGAGTGTCGCACAAGCCAAATCAAAGGGTGAGGTGGCGGTTTTTTTTAAAAGAAATTGAGAGAGAGAATGCTTGGAGGACAAGGAAAGAAAATAGAGAGGTGAGGTGGTACGAGTGTTGACTAATTTTGGAGAGAGAAAAGGGTGAGGTGGCACCATATGTGGGTCGCACACCTTACTAACCTTATTTGACCATTTTACCCCGGCCCGTTTGGGAGTAGCTTTTGGAAAATGATTTTCACAATTTACGAGGTAAAAATAGCTTTTGGAGAATGACTTTTGGAAAATGATTTTCACAATTTTCGAGGTAAAAATGATTTTTGGAGAATAGCTTTTGGTGTTTGGATAACTTCAAAACCTAGGTTTTGACAAAAGTTTTGTCAAACACCCCAAAATTGTCCAAAAGTTATTCTGCTCAAAACCTAGGTTTTGGCAAAAGTTTGCCAAAAGTTTTGTCGTAACCTTACCAAACTTTGGAGTAGTTTTTGGAAAATGATTTTCACAATTTACGAGATAAAAATGACTTTTGGAGAATGATTTTTGGGATTTTCAAGGTAAAAATGATTTTTGAAAAATAGCTTTTGGAGAATAACTTTTGCAGTAGTGTTTGGATAACTTTAAAACCTAGATTTTGACAAAAGTTTGCCAAATACCCCAAAATTATCCAAAAGCTATTCTGCCCAAAACCTAGGTTTTGGCAAAAGTTTGCCAAACACCCGGTGTTTGGCAGACTTGTGACAAAACCTAGGTTTTGACAAAACCTAGGTTTTGTTGGTCTGCCAAATGGGCTCGATCTCCGTAGCTAACTTCTATATAACATTAGATTATAACAGTTTATTGTAAGTTAGACAAATTAGTTAGAGAAAAAAAATGAGAAATGTACGAGATGAAATGGGAAAAAAGGTTTTAAATTTAAGATCAACATTTACCTCCAAACTAGGTATGACATTTAGGACTGGGGGATTATTAAAAATTGACCGGATTGATGAACCAATCATCTTGTTTTTTTTTCAAAAGCTATTCTGCATCAAAACCTAGGTTTTGAGGCCAAAACCTAGATTTTGTGAAAAGCAACTTTTTTCTGCTTTGTGAAAATCATTTTGTCTCTTCTATGCCATCATCATTATTTTTTCAGTATCAATTAGTATCCTCAAGATATTTTTTAGTACCTTTCTGTACCCTAAAATATTTTTTGAAAATTAGTTATTACCCTGAAATATTTTTTCAATATCCTACTTTTTTTCCAAGATCAGGAAATATGTTTTTAGTATCTTTTTAGTACCCTAAAATATTTTTCAATATCCCAAAATAAATTTTTAAGACCAAGAGAAGTATCTTTTCAGTACCAGTCAGTATTAAGTATCTTTTTAGTACCCGTCAGTACCCTGAAATATTTTTTCAAGATCCGTTGTTACCCGAAATATTTTTTTCAATATCCTAAAATAAATTTTTAAAATCATGAAATATTTCAGGGTACTAACTGGTACTAAAAAAATGATTTTCATAATTTACGAGGTAAAAAGCTTTTGGGATTTACGAGGTAAAAATGATTTTTGGAAAAGAGCTTTTGAAGAATAGCTTTTGGAAAATGGGTGTTTGGCAAACGTTTGCAAAATCTAGGTTTGATGCAGAATAGCTTTTGAAGGTGTTTGGCATACTTGTGACAAAACCTAAGTTTTGGGGAGTGCCAAATGGGCCATTTTCATATAGAGCCAAAATTGACAGAATTTTCAACCAACTTTGAAAATTCATATCTCATTGTACAAATATCCAATTATGGTGATTATAAAGGCTATGTGACCATTAATAAGTCTATTTTCAAGGGAAAAAAATACCTTCTATAGTCAATTACACGCACGTTTTTCCAAAATCATCATTCAATACACACTGGATTAGAAAATGTTCCAAATTCCATGGCTAACTTCAAAAATTCATAGCTCATTATGTATAGGTCCAATTGACCTCTATGACATATCAAATTAAAGAGTATCATGTCTACTTTGCTTCTGAAAAGTTTCATAGCTATTGGATATCATTTGCTTAGTGAAAGACACATCACAAACTAACTGCTTCCGTGAACCCTAATCTGCCAGCATCAAGTGAAATCCCCTACATAATATTTGTCACACTTCACAAATTGTGCTTAGACATCTGCTTGATATAGGCTTATCCTCAAGTCTCTAAACCCAAAATTCAGGATATTACAACATCAATAGGGGTTATTTAGGAAAGTATTGACAAATATAAAAACTATGTCTTATATTTAGTACGAATGTCAACTCTCTCTAAATATGTCTTATATTAAGAACTGAAGGAGTATTATATTTTAATTTGTTGGCAAATGAAAAAGTAAGAGTTGACCAGTGAAGAAGCAGGTAATGACAACTAAATGAGTGCAAGGGTATGTGTGTTTTTCTCAAGGTTCTTAAATCCGGACCGGCCAGTTCAGATCAGAAACTAGCGAACCGGCCGGAAAACTGGTCCAAGTTAGGAGTAAAATCCTGGTCCATAGTTGATCCAGAGTCAACTCGGCCTAAACCGTACGAGTTGGCAAAGTTAGAGTGAAAATTTTGGTTTTTTTTAAAAGAAAAAATGACTGAACAAGAAGGAGAGGAAAGTGTCAGCGTTGGCTAGTGGGAGTTTCATACTTCTGATGGTGAGAAAAGGGCGAGTGGAGCACTAGGTGATGGAGAAAGAAGAAGATGAAGGTCAGAAGGGAAGACGCCGTGGAGTTCGGTGGTGGCTGGCGGCAAGACTCATACCTCCATGCTTCTTAATGTCGAGGCTCCCCACTAATAGGGAAGACGCCGGTGATGGTACTGTGGAGGCCGAAGAGAGAGAGAGAAGATCTGAAGTAGTGAAGAAGGTGAGAGAGATCTGAAAATGAAAATGAAGTTTGAATTGAAGAGGGTGTCTCGGTGTGTGCGACCGTGTGAGAGAGAGATGAGACTCGGTGATGGAGGGAGGTTTTGTTGATGAGAATGAAGAGTGAGTAAAAAAATTCAAAAAGACTCAAGGACATGTCGCATCAAAGTAGATGAAGAAAACTGAAAAGGAAGAGGCGCTGGATATTATGAATCACGTGACCCACTGAGGGAATCTGACGCATTGCTTGTCAGATGGGACTAGCTGACATTTTTTTAATTTTTTTAAAGAGAAAAATGAAGGGTGTGGGTGTGGGGGGGAAACAAATCAATCTTTCACCGGTTTGGTCCCGGTTTAACTCGGTCTGACCCAGTAACCCTTAACCCAGTATCCCGACCGGTTTAGTAACCGGTCCGGGTTTAAGAACCTTGGTTTTTCTACAATTGGAATCTCTTACTCTCAGGTTTCTAGGGACTTGCTAGTAATTTGAAGATTTTCAAGTACCTTATAGTAATTTGACTTACTTGGGACCTGAGTGCAATTTTCCCAAAAAGATGGGATTTGGTGGTTTTTTTTTTCACTATTGTCCCTCCTTATAACTGAAAAACGGAATATCACCTAAGATGTGGTGAATTTGGTGATTTAAAAACTTTTTCGACAGACCCCTGAAACTCACACTAAAAACAGAGCAGAGAAGGAGAAAGATAGACACAAGAGATTTATAATGGTTCGGTCTAAACTCTTGACCTACGTCCAGTCCCCAGACTCTTTGTGCAGTTCACTATAAACCCTAAAAACGGAATATCACCTAAGATGTGGTGAATTGGGTGATTTAAAAACTTTTTCGACAGACCCCTGAAACTCACACTAAAAACAGAGCAGAGAAGGAGAAAGATAGACACAAGAGATTTATAATGGTTCGGTCTAAACTCTTGACCTACGTCCAGTCCCCAGACTCTTTGTGCAGTTCACTATCTCTTTCAACTGATTACACACTCTGTAACTCTGAGTAATCCTCTCTCTAGGATTCACTCCCTTTACAAATGGTAATCAATACACCAACTCTCAAGGTCCCTCTACCTTTTCTTTACAGAAATGATGAATAGAATTTAACTCTCTTTCAGAGTAGATAGATAAACATTGAAGTTCATATATTCGAAGATATTACACAGTAAAGTGAATGAAAACAATAAAAGTAATAAGTTCATTTAAGCGTAAGTGTTTCCAGTAGTTCGATTGAATTGAATGCTTCTGCTTATATTTGGTGAAGACAATTAATGACTGTTGAGAAGCTTCAATGAACCTTTGTAAATAATAAATATAGCCGTTAGACGTTGAAGCTCATCGGTTACTCACACGCTTAGAGTTTGTTTGGGATGGCTGTGGATGTTGAAATAAGCACATCAAATGCACAACGATAGGAGAAGCAAGATAAAAGAGTGTTTGGTATGGCTGTAAACTTGATGTGCTTCAAGATTTGATGTGGCTTTTTTTATGAAGCCACATTTTGTTGCTTATTATCCCATCACCAAAAGCCACATCAATTTTATTATGCCCAATGATCATTTCACCCTTCAACTAATCTTTGTTTACAACTTTATCTATTATTTATTATACCAATTTCATCAAAAAAAAAATAGAAATTAATATAAATTCTAGAAAATATTTGTAAAATTTATTTAAGCCAATTTTAGTAATTAATTTTTTCATAATATTTTTATATCACCAAAAAAATATTCCATAATTTTTTTCTAAATTTTCAAGGTCCAAAAATAATTTTCAATAATTATCTTAAACTCTTTCTCATGATAAGGTCCAAATATATATATATATGATTCATGCCATTTTCAACACAAATGAATCATCTTCGTGATCAAATTAGAAACCAATTTGTAGGGGATAGGTTTATTTAAGCACTTCATTGTGTTGTAATCTTTTTAATGGTAATTTTACTATTTTATTTAGCAAATTTATATTTTTATTTTATTTTTATTTTTTTTATCTCAAATTATCACATTTTATACAACACACACATATATATGATTCATGCCCTTTTTAGTCATTTTCCATCTCATCTATCTTTTTAAAAGTTGTACCAAACAAGTGCCCATCAAGGAAAAAACCATTTCTGCCACCACTATCCCAAACACAAATCACATCAGAAAAAGTTCATCAGAAAAAAAGTCCAGCAAGAAAAGCACATTAGAAAAAAAAGCCGCTTCTACCGCCGTTATCCCAAACGGGCCCTTTGATTATGCAAATGATTGTCGACATTCTACCGCTTGACATTTTTTCTATTCTTCCTGTTGAGTGTTGAAGCATTTAATTAGGGAAAAAGAATATGAATGCCTTATGATTGCTCAGAGAATGGTTGCCCAATTTATGCTTGGTTTTCTGCAACTGCATTAAATGCTTCTGACGTAATCAATGCTTTTTGAAAAATCTGCAGTTAATCTCTCATCTAATCATTTGAAACTCATTAATAAATTGATTAAACATATTTAAGAACAATAATGAGTGATGATAAAAAGTAATCAAATCATAAGCAAAGATTTAAGTTTTACAGACACGGTGATTTGCAGAAACGGAAAAGCTAACTCAAGTTAGTTTCAAGTTCACTCGAGTTGTTGACTTGAGTTGATCATTTATCACTCGAGTTACAGTTTCATCTTCTTTAAAAATATGTTTGAAAGCAATAGAAAAGATGTCTCTGTATGAACTTAACTTCACGCATTTCTCACTCGAGTCAATAACATTTTCACAAATGTCTTCGAGTTAAGTTTTGAAAATGTTTTGAACACTGAGCATACTCGAGTCATTAAGTGATGACTCTAACGGTGACTTAAGTCATCAGCACTTAACTCGAGTTGTCAAAATAAGTTTTGAAAATAAGTTTCAAAGTGACACTCGAGTCACTTAAGCTTAATTCGAGTCAATAAATTTAACTGTTAGAAAATATTTGAAAATTGGACTTAGAAATTTGAAAAGATAAATTTAAGTCCACAAAGGTCAACTCGAGTCTAACAACATTAACTCGAGTTGATGCTTTTCATAAAAGCATTTCACAAAGTCTTTAGCTCGAGTCACAAAGAGGTAACTCGAGTCAGTCAAAGTTAAAAACATATTTTGACTGAAGTTTCAAAACACTTGACTCGAGTCTTTAAACCTTAACTCGAGTCATTCTTTGACAGATACTTAAACAAGTTACTGATTTAAGTTTGATCAAGATATAGCATTTTCACTTGAATCATTAACCTTATTTCATTTACAATTGTTTGTTACCATCAAAACAAACATGGAGAACTAACAATAACTGCATTAAATTATTGATATGTTTTTAAATTCAGCTAAAGTATACATTTGGTCAACTAAGTTTGCATCAAGCTTCAACATAGTCCCTTAATTTTAATATCATTATTATCGTTTAACAAAAAATATTGAATCAACAAATTTATATAGTGATTCTTTAATTAAATGCTTATCGAGCATATTCTTCAATAAAATGTTCAAGCAAAAAAATCACATGCTTAATTGGCAACCTAGTACACATAAGGCTCTCAATAAGTAGGGACTATGTAAAGATAGATAAACGTAACTTTATCCCCATAAGCGGGGAAACTGTTTTCATAATTTGAATTTGTGACTGCGATATCAATGTATCACATAGCAACAACATTGTGCTTTGTTGCTCCAAGATTCAACCTCAACAAAAATAATCCTATAAGATTTAAAAATTGAATCCATAATTAGATCCCTATTATTTGTTAAAAAATTTATATTGCCTATCTTTTTTCCCCCAACATACTGCCTTTCTATATCTTCTTTATTCTTTTGAGCTGCAAATTGATACTAATCGATGATGTTGTATTGTGACATTGATTGGTGATGATTAGGCATATCTAACTTTACAACAATAAATTTAGGAGGAAAAAAATCTTTATTACTTATATATTTGGTACAAAATAGGGCGTTAAAACTGGGAAAAATTGCACTCATCAGGTCCTGAGCAAGACAAATTACTACTGTAATGTCCTCAGAAATCTCCAAATTACTATAAAGTCTCGAAAGAACTAAGGGTAAGAGATTCTACTTGTAAAAAGACGCCATTGCCCTTTTCCTCATTTAATTGTCATTATATGCTCGCTCACTTTTTTTTTTTCTTGAACAATTGCTCGCTCACTTATCAATTCATACTCTCTCACTTATTAATATTCATGCTCTTTCATTTGTCAACAAAAACGAAATTATATGGTATTCATGATTCAAAATATGATATAAACCAATATAATTTTGTTCTGGTTTATATATTCTAAGCACACATAAGTTCAAATTAAAGGAAGGTAATTAAAACATATAGTATATTATATTTTCATTGGTTGACAAATGTGTCTGAGGCAAATGACGGAAATGAGTAAGTGTGTCTTTTCATAATTGGAATCTCTTACCCTCAGGTCCTTTGGGATTTGCTAGTAATTTAGAAATTTTAAGGGAGCTTAAAACAATAATTTGTCTTAATTAGGATCTCAGTGTAATTTTTTTTTTTAAAAAAAAAAACCCCAGGATACATGGAAGTTTGTTTTAACTTTTAATAAACACAACTTATAATTTACTAATTAAACAAATTAAAAAGCGGTGCAAGTATGAGCGAAATTGGAATCTAAGTCAATAGTAACTGTCCCTTTTTGCTCTAAGTTGAGTTTTCAGTTTGGCTTTGCTCAACTTACGATTGGGCTTCTTAATTAATCACCATGCATTCATCGAAGTCAGAGATTACCAGGACTCAACTTTGACTCGTCGCACTGAAAAGATTGTGACATAAGCGCCTTCATAAATAGCGCACATCTTCAACACATTATTGGTTCCTTGCTATTTTCCAACTTTGTCAATTCCAACAATCTGCCCATGTTGTTAATTGTTTCCTGGATTTGTATCCCAAATCAGACTTGTCTGAGGTGCATCTTTATGCACCCAATATCACCTTCGGCATCTCATAGCGTTTGGTAAACTTTGCTAAAGACCTTCCAAGGTCCTCATTCTTCTTTCTCATATTGGCACAAGATGAGTCAGATTCGACATATAATAGAATCTTTTAATCCTAATTTTTTTCTCAAATGCCCTTATTTATTTTATTTTATTTTATTTGCACTGTGATGACTTCCACCTTGCCGTTTCGTGAAGAATTTGCTGAATTTTCTGACAATTAATTCCATGGCATCCTCATCTAGCTAGTTGTTCGTCTTCTTCATTAAGAACTTCTAAAGCAAGTCATCCTTTCTTCTTTTTTACCTTGAGGTCGATCTCTCTCACGATTTTGAGTTTGCCTATTTAGCCAAAATCCCAAAAAGAAAAGAGCTACTTAACTACTCCATATTTTTAATAGATTTAAGGGTTAAATGCCTAATTTGCCATGAAAGTTTTGATAAGGGGGTATTCAGCACCCAAAAGTTTTTTTGGTATCAAATTTGCCTCGGAAGTATGAAAAAGGTAGCAAATTTGCCCCTCCGTTAATTTTGACCGTTAAGTTTGACTGAGTGTACACGTGGCATGCCACCTCATGACACGTAGCATGCCATCTCATCAACCCGAATAAGAGTTAAGTATCATTTTTGCCCGGAAGTTTTCGAGAGCAAGTTTGCCCGGAAGTTTTCTCTAAGGAGCAATTTTGCCGGAAGTTTACAAAAGTAGCAATTTTGCCCTTCTTTCTCCCAATATTAAATTTGACTATTAAATCAGTCAAAAACTACACATGTCATGCCTTGAAAAGGTCGAACTTGGAGTCAGAGAAAAAGATCCTTGAGATGTTGAGCTCAAGGCGACCAGAATTTATGAAGCTGAACTGATCACAGGGACTAAAAGGTCTGTCGCAAAACCCAGAGGAAGCATCACTTATAATCTAAGCAAATGAAACGCAAAACGAGAAAGAATTGTTCCAAAAATTGGTTTAGTAAAACAAATCAATAGTGATAATATTTACGTTTGTATAGACTAATCATTTGCTTAGATATAAGTGATGCTTCCTGTGACCAGTTCGGCTTCACAAATTCTGGTCGCCTTGAGCTCAACATCTCAAGGATCTCCTTCTCTAACTCCAAGTTCGACCTTTTCAAGGCATGATATGTGTGGTCTTTGACTGATTTAATAGTCAAATTTAATATGTGGGAAAAAAAGGCAAAATTGATACGTTTTGTAAACTTTCGGGGCAAAATTGCTCCTTAGTGAAAACTTCCGCGGCAAACTTGCTCTCAGTGAAAACTTCTGAGGCAAAAATGATACTTAACTCTTATTGGGTTGATGAGGTGGCATGCCACGTGTCATGAAATGACATGCCACATGTATACTCAGTTAAACTTAACGGTCAAAATTAAAGGAGGGGCAAATTTACTACATTTTTCATACTTCCGGGGTAAATTTGCTACTTTTTTTATACTTCCATGGTAAATTTGGTACTAAAAAACTTCCGGGTGCTGAGTGCCCCCTTATCAAAACTTCCATGGCAAATTAGACATTTAACCCGAGATTTAAAATATATTTAGGAGGCCATCAATGCTAAATTAAAGATTTTTTTTGAGATATTAATTGGATGTATCATTTATGGGATGTTAAATTAAAATACACTACTAGAAAACAGCTAAATTGCAACGGAAAATTTTTCATCACAAATTTAAAGGTATTTGCGACGAAACAATAAATTCCGTCCCAATTTATAGCATTTGCGACTGAAAATCTTTTTCCGTCGCAAAATGAGCTAATTTTGGACGAATAAGCTCTTCTGTCACAAAATAACGGTTTTGACCATCGTTTTGCGACGCTCCATCCGTCGCAAATAACAGCAAATTTGCTACACCAAAATTGCGACGGAACGTGGAGTTCCGACGCAAAAAGGTGGGCAGAAGAGCAGTAGAGTGCAACATTTTTCATTGTTTTGCTCCATTTCTGACCTGGACTCTCACAGGTAACTGTGAGATTATCGTTGAGGCCAAAAGTTTCACCTGTAAGTCGGATTCAAACGGCATCCAAATTTCTCTTCCAACAAGAGGGAAGATTAACGTATCAGGTGTGTGATAGTGATTTTTCCGCACTAAGAAACAGAAAGCATAAAAATTAGGATTTTGACCAAGATTGTTCCTGGCCTTTTACCTCCAATTTTGCAGTTGTGAAAGGCGAAAATGATTCGGAGAATTTTAAGCTCGAAGAAAGAGGTGAAATGTTACATTTACATGTCATTGTATAGGGCGTTTGAGCGTTTAGTCTTTTACTACAACCCGATGAACTTTTGACAGTTTAGTCTTTGATACAATCCGATAATATTTTTATTCTTATTTATTTTTTAATTTTTGGGTTTATGCAGATCATAAATTCGTATTACAGATGTATATGACAGAACTCCCTGGAATGAATTATGCTGCAAATACTGGAAAGCAATCGAAATTTCTAGAAAGATGCGTAACTAATGGGTATTACGTTCTTCTCATTCCACTTTTTTCCCCTGAATGGATATAGTTGTTTGACCGTGCCTATAGTGCTAGTTCATTAATCATGCTGATTGTAATTTACAAGGGGAATATTTTTTACCCTTGTGCATTAAGATTATGTACATGTTGCAAGTGAGTTGAAAGGTGCAAGAAACTTTCATTTATTGGTTGCTTATGCCTGCAGGAAATATCGTACACTGCTTCTAAAATCTGGTTCTGCTGGAAATTCTGGAAAGGTATGTTTGCTATGTGAACGAGGGTGCATGGTTTAATCTCACTAGTGCTAGTTCATTATCTGTTGACCTTGTTGATCTCATGCGGATCCTATCTTTTCCTCTTAAAGGCCACCTGGAATTACCAATTTAGAATTAATAGAATAAATTTGTTTCTTAGCATTTTATAATGATCCAGCTGAATGCATCAGTGGGCTTAAGGAAACTCTATATGTTTCTTTATTAGTCCTTTTTGTCCCTATGTAGGTTATAGCTGCCATTACGTATCAAAAGTTCCATCTTTAATGCATCCTTCAAGTCAAGTAATTCATCAGCTTTCAAAGCCTAGACTGGATAAATTTGGAAATTGGAATTGGAATTGGAATTGGAAATGATTGACATTGTAGAAATACTGTTGTAATAATATTCATAGTTTCTTTGCTTAATATGGTGATATCAGAGACAATTTGATTGAAGTATTTAGAAATTATAAAAATAGATCCTGATCCATTTTATCAACTAGGTTTACTGCAGTTTGCAATAATGTTGAAGTTTGAAATAATCGTCCTTTTATTATTTCATTGTTGTAACTTTAAGAGTAATAATGACTAGTGAGTGCCTCCTAATTATGCTAGTTTTTTTCTCGTTTTCTCTCTCTTGATAATAACCTCTATCTCTTTTTCCTATCTACAAGTATGCTAAAATTATGTATGTAAATGAGGTTATTTACCATTTTCCATAATTAGAAGTCAGAATTTGTTGAAAAGGCTATGGATAAGGTTATCATGATGAACTGAGAAGTCCTTGTGAGGGTCCTCCTTCAATTAGATTGCTTGCATTCACTGTTGATCCCATTAGTGAAAGTAATTGACTCTTGCTTGTTTTTTCGGAGGGGGAAGGGGGTGCTTTGTCCTCAATCCTGAACTCCTTATCCATTCATTGTCTGATCAGATAGAACAGAGGACAGTAATGGACACGTTTTTTCCCTTCTCTTCCATTGTATGTAATTGAAAGAAGCTAGATCAATATTGTTGGATGCGTGGATATCTGAATTGGGAAGGTGGGCTAAAAACTTGAGACAATATGGAAATATTGTGCTTCAGAACCTCAGGAAAGTATTTGTAAAGCAAATTGTAGAAAGAAAAAGATGTCGATGGTTTCTGAGGTCATTCCCTTTTGTAGCTAATTTATAATGTTGGTCTTTCATTTTGCTTTGTTTATTCCCCATTTTACAGCCAGTACTTGTAATTTTAGTCGTGTGCTATGTGATCATCCTTTTTTCGATTGAGAAAAGATGATCTCATCAATCCAAACATGGGGATCTTTTGCAGTCACAGTAGGCATTTCGGCTGCAGGGGATGCATTCAGGATGAAAATTTTCCACATTCTTCTGATGATCTTGTTAAATTCATTTGATAATGAACAATCTAACGCCTGGTCTTTGTAATATTTCAGAGAGCAAGGGAATTTAGCAAGAACCTCGTTCAAGTTGAAAATGGAAAAGAAGCAGTGACCTCTAAGCATGCTTAAGAAGTGAGGAATTTGTGAAACATCCAAGTGATCTAATGTGTACATGAAAAATGCTCATCACTACAACCAGAAGTTGGTGAAAAGGTAGTGTCTGATGGGCGAAGTATTACTACGATTTACATGCTTCCCATAAAAGTGAAAAATTGTGTATTCTATTGAGGATAATGGGTCATCCCAGTTTTGTAGTCAATTTCAGAATCTTGGCAGTATGAGGTTAGTAAATTGAAACACGAGATTTTGAGAGACAGGGTCAACTTGAAGGATAATTATTTGTCAACTTGAAGGATAATTATTTTTGTCTCATTTCATGAGGATCCTTGTAACAAGTTGGTTATAAATTATTTCCTCTGTATCTCGTGTAAAATAGCCTGGATAATGGTTTTGTCATTGGAGACCTTATCATTATTGGACAGCTTGTAGGCATATAAAATTTGTCAGCCCCCCCCCAAAAAAAAAAAAAACCAAAACACAAAGGTACGGGGGTTGCCTCCTGATAAACTAAATGACGATACCCGTTTGCCGTTTAAACAATATTTTTTTTTTATTTACAACAATATCAGGTCCCATTAACAACTAAAACATTTAATTCCCAAAAAGGGCCCAAGAGCCAACATTATAATTTGATTTTTTTAATATGGATTTTTTGCCTTTACTTTATGTTTAAACCTTTTTTTTATTATTAATATTTTGTTTTACAATTTATATTTTTATGATATACAAATATTTTTATTTTCTAATTATTTATATTTTTATGTGATTTTTTTTTTTTATTTTTTTCTGAATTTTAATATATTTTTTAAATAAATTGAATTTTGCGAGGAAAAATTTTTCCTTTCGCAAATTCGGAATTTGCGAGGAAATTGTTTCCCTCGCAAACTCGAGCATTTGCGAGGAAGAATTATCCCTCGCAAATCCGGGAGTTTGCGAGGGAAAATTACTTTTCCTCGCAAATCGGAGTTTGCGAGGAAAATTCTTTCTCAAATTCTCGAGTTTGCGACGGAAAAATGCATTTTTCCGTCGCAAAAGTGGTTGCGAGACCAATATTTGCGATGGACTGTTTTCCGTTGCAAACCATTTTTGCGATCAGAAAATACTTGTTTTGCAACGGAAAAGTTCCGTTGCAAAACAAGGTTTTTTGTTTTTTTGTTTTGTTTTAGTGATAGAAGTTTTTAAACTTAGGAAAGAAGCAATTAAAAAAAATTGTAATTATAAGTTTTCTCAAATAAAAAAAGACTTAGTTTTATTATTATTACTACTACTACTATTATATCATTTCCTCTTCTTTTTTTTATTGTCAGATGCGGTGATTTTTCGAATAAAAAGAAGGTAAAACCTAAAGCACAAGATAGGCATGATTGTTTAAGAGGAGGTCGGCATTTGAGAATCATCACCATTGTTTTCTTCAATCACTACAAAAAAAGAGAGGAAAGGAGTTCGGGTTTTATTATTCTTCTTTTTCCCAGGAGGACGAGAGAACCATAGAGAATAGAAGAGACCATAATAACTGTTGGATAGAGGACCAGCTGTAGTTTAAAGATGAGGCTTTGAATAATCAATACTATATTCCTTTTCCTTTTCTCTTTTTCTTAAGATTTTGGGTTATGAATTTGTGTTGTCTTGTAGTTGAGATCATTCTAGTTATGTTTAATTAATTTGTTATGCAACATAAATGAGCTATGAACTTATAAGTGGATTAAATTTGATGTTTTCATTGTTTAGTTATAATTAATATTAGTTATGGTTACTTAATCTTGTTTAGTTTTATCTATTTGGTGACTAACCATTATTGAATATGAGTTTGAGCAATATGATTTACCTTGACGAAAGGAATTTTAATTAGGATATGAGATTAAGTAATATGAATAAAGTTACAATTTAATTTGCGATTCGATAGGATAGATATATATCTAATGACTTCATATCACTACAAAAAAACAGATCATTAGTAGCGGTTAAAATAACATATTTGTAGCGGTTGTAGCCGCTACTAATGACATTTGTAGCGGTTAAACAAACCGCAACAAAATCCATTGTGGCAAACCGATTTGTAGCGGTTAAAAAAAACCACTACTACAAATATCATGACCGCTACTGTATCTGTAGCGGTTTCAAATAACCGCCACTATATGAGGCCAGCTTGACTTATTGTTTGAAAATTAGTCGCGGTTAGAAACCGCTACAAATTGAGATCGATCACGGTTGTAGTGGTTACGTAACCGTAACTAATTATATAAAAAAGTAGCGCCAAAGGTTTTAAAATATTTTGTAGCAGTTACATGACCGATACAAATATTCCGCCAATTTTTGGGGAAAAAATTTTTGCCGCCAATATTTGTAGCGGTGGTTAACCGCTACAAATAAATCCCGCCATTTTTTTGAAAATATTTTGGCGGCATTTTTCAGCATTTTATATTTGTAGCGGTTTACAATCGCAACAAAATATTCCCGTCATTTCTTGTAGTTTTGGCCCGTTCTCATATTTTTGTTCGTATTTGTAGCGGTTCATTAACCGCTACAAACAAATGAAATTGAAAAAAAAATTGTTTATTAATTAAAGTAATTAATTTAATATTGTATTAATAATCATTTATATTTTTGGTGAAAATAAGTTTATTAAAATATGATATTTGATTATATAAGGTTAATATATAGTATAAAACAATGCGAATATGTAAGTATAATAACAACTAATTATGAGTTAATTAAAATATAATTACTTCTACAAAAAATGTGTGTGAAGGTGAATCGAATAATATATACGAGAAAGTAGAAAGAAACGGTAAAAAAATACGAAATGCACACCGTAAAATAACAAAAGTTAGTATCAGCAGTGGTAGATGATAAGCATTAGATTTGATGCGGTTAAACGGCACTTACCCCCTTAAAACACTTAAGCTCGTTGGAAAAACGTAAAATTATGAGTAAATACGGAGAGAAAACAAAAGTAGGCAGGAACTGAAGCATATTAAATAAGGTTGGGTGGGGGTATTTATTTTGATATCTGCGAATCATTTTGTAGCGGTTTAGTTGTCCCTTTTTGTAGCGTATCTACTTAGTAGCGGTTTGTGACACGTATTTTGTAGCGGTTTTTATTAAAAAAAATAATAAAAAGATTACAGATTAACTATATATGGCATAATCTTTTCTCTCAATCTTCGTCATCATCCCTACAAAGAAAGTTTGGATAAAATGTTACGTGTGAGTTGTTGAATATGTTTGAAAACAACTAAAACTTTGGTTAAATGTTATTATTTCATAAAACGTATATTAAAAAACATACCGAACTATAAGTAAATTGTCATCACCGTCTGGGAAGAAGTTTTCGAAACTGGCTGGCTGGAACGACTCACTCTCATAGGCGACGTTATCACCATCGCCCATATCGTAAAGGTCCCAAGGCTTTAAGTGAACCACCATATTCCAATCCACTTGCCTCTCATCGGCGAAGACGACGGTCGAGGGTTCCCTTGGTCCCGCTCATTCTCCTCATCGAGAAACCGCTCCGCCTTGGCTATGAGAATCTCAATATGGATCTCCAAATTTTTATCCACGTCGCTGATCGACAGACTTGCACCCTTTTCTCCCCCTACAGTCTCTAGGTTTGGGATTTTCTCATCTGCAAAGAGGTCATCAAACTTGCTCCCTCCCCTCCACCTGAGGGGGCGGATGGGGGATATTTACAGGCCCACGTCCTCTCGTACGGCCCCCTCTACTACTACTGCCCCTTATAGGCCTTCTCTCCCGTTCAAAAGCTTTCTCTTTTCCCTTATCTTTAGAAACCATGATATCGAAAGGTACAAGTTGAAAGGTTAAAAGGTGAAAAATTAAAACCTTACACGCGGGATTTTCAAAATGAGGTGAACTGTTAAAAAACCGCTACAAAAAGAAAACAATTGTTGTGGTTGAGATAAAACCATAACAAAAACCACGACTCATTTGCCTCGTTCTTCGTGAAAATTTGTAGCGGTCAGAGAACCGCGACAAAGTGGAGACCCTTGAGATTCTGTAGCGGTTAAAGCGTAGAACCGCTACAAATTTACTTTTTTGGGAAAAAAAATCCAAACTAATTAGTTTGAATCAAACCAATTAGTTTGGTGAAAATAATTAAAATAAAAGAACTCTAAATTAATTTAATTATTTTCTTTAATTTCCCCAAAACACTCGAGAGTAATAAATTAGGAATAAAGAGTTTACTAAAAATAGTCTAACATGCTTGTGAAAATTCGGATTCAGTATAGCCACCAATCTCCTAGGTAAAACTCACTGACTTATTTTGATCAGAGATATTTTTCAGAGACAATAGTGGCTATAATGGAACCCAAATCTTCGATCGCAGGTTGGACTATCTTCAGAAGAGTAGAAGTCTTCACGTCAGAGAGAAAAACTAAATCTAAATTGTCACTGAAGGAACTCCCTCGGCTACAAAGAAGAGAGAGGCAAATATCTGCCGCTCTCATCTCTCAACATAAGAGATCAGGGTTGCAGATATCTGCATGTCTTCGACTACTCAGCTGAGAAAGTTCATTCAGTGACAACGCAGATTTGGCATTTTTTGAAAATTTATAATTAGATGTACGGATAGATTAACTATATATAGCGTAAATATTTGTAGCGGTTTATGGACAAACCACTACAAAATTATAGTATCTGACGCGGTTGTAGCTTCGCTTCACAACGACCGCGACGAAGCGCTATCGTTTCGCTTTCCTGTAGCGGTTTATTTCATATAACCGCTACAGAATTACAGCGACAAATTTTGCGCCATTACGCGCCAACACTGGCGCCACATTTGTTGCGGTTTTTTGGGAAAAACCACTACAAATTTGGCGCCACAGAGGTTTGCGCACCATGACACGCCAAGCTGGCGCCACATTTGTTGTGGTTTACTTTAAAGTAACCGCTACAAATGTCTCAGCAAACATCCCCGTAATGCTTCCGCTGCTAATTTGTTGCGGTTCATTAAAAAACCGCTACAAAAACACGGTTACTAATGATTTTGTAGCGGTTTTTTGTGACCGCAACAGATAAACCGCGACAAATGATAGTTTTTTTTTGTAGTGTATAATTGTTGAAGAGTGTGTTTTTGAGTTATCTTGCCTCTTGAGTAACTATGTTAGACATAACAATTTATACTTAAGAGATGATTATCAGTAGACCACAAGCACTTATAGCTATTTATACTCGAGATTCATAAAATTAACATTATTAAATTAGTGAAAACAAGATTTATGAAGTTGATAAGGGATTGGTGACTCTGACTTGCTCGTTTGACAATTATAGTAGTTAATTAATTTGATTTTAATTTTCTTTTCATTCATTTGAATTCAATTTGGTTTTCTCAAATTAAGCAAAATTGTAAAATCAATGCTCAATTGAATTAGGTACCAAGTTATTAATTTGGTTTTTCAAATTAAGCAAAAGTGTAAAATCAATGCTCAATTGGGTTAGGTACCAAGTCATCGTTGGAACAATACTTTATTCACTCTTTATTACTTAATGCAACTCATATACTTATGGAGTTATAGGCTATAAATTTTTTCCTATCACTACTACAAACCTTATTAAAGGCTTTGTTTCTTCAATATCTACAAACCTTTTTATTGATTGGATTCTAGTTTCTTCAATATCAATTTTCAACGTTTTTGATAGATTTGCCTTCTGTTTTTTCTTTTTCCCGTGAGCACATGATATCTTAGCCAACCTCTCAATAAATTACAAACTAGACTAATCCACATTGGGCCATGACAGAACCCATATGAGCGGCGACTTTACCACCTCTATGTTGTTGCATTCCCAAATGATCAAACCCGTGACCTTTGATTAAGGTGGAACAATCCTACCAATTGATGATCTAAGCTCTCAATGGTAGATTTGCCTTAGTTCATTCTAAAGAAGAGCTCGTTCTCTATTTTAAATGTATTGACTCAATTTTCCTTCACTCCTATAGTTTCTTATAGCTATGCTTGGCTTGACAGAGCAGAGGGGAGGGGAGGGGAAATATAGAGGGAAGGAAGGAAGGGTAGGGAAATGAAGTTTTTTTTTTTTCTGAGTTACAAAGGCAAACACTAACAGTCTTGAGTTATAAGCAGGATTGAACCTGCAATCCGCCACATATAAGAGAGCATCCATACCACTAGACTATAAGGAAGAGATTTTAATAATCCCTTGTTTGGATTGACTAGAAGGGAGATCGAGGAGGGGAGGAACTTTGATGGTATCTTGTTTGGCTTGGGATCGGAGGAGCTAATAATAAATTGACTATTTTACTTTTATAATATTAATTGAAATTTTATCGTTGTTTTTTATTACCCCCTCTATCCCTATATATAAAAGCTTTTCAACCGAAGCGTGAGATTCTAAAAAATAGTTAAATGTAATAATTATGTAGGAAATTTAACTATTTTTATTTTCAAAAAGGCCCCTATTTGTGAATGGGTGTGAGAGAGTAATAATTAGGAAAGGATGAAAAAAATGTATGTAGTATAATAGTTAATTAAGGGTAAAATGAGAATAGTGCATTTATTATTAAGACAAACTTAAAAAGGATCTTATATTTAGGGACAAGCCGATTTAAAAAAAACACTTTTATATATAGGGAAAGAAGGGAGTAGTAGGGAAATATGTATAATTTCGAGTGCATCCCACGTTACATTTGCAGTTGCACAATTTGACACTCAAATATTTTTCTTGGTAAGAGCAATTACCAAGATTAATTTTACCTTAAAACTAATCTTCTTTCGTTCTAGTTGAACTCAGCTTTTGTCTTTGTAATCATCAGAATATGAGAATATCTAATACAGAAAAGGCTTTTTGGATGTCATAGCTCTATCCAAACATAAGCCCTAATTAATGTTTGGCTATTGGACTTTCAAAACCATTGAAAATGGACTTTTTAAAGGAAATTTAAAAAATAAATAAATACCCGAACAACTTTTGAATTTTGGAAAGTTCCCCAAAGAGTATATAGTCTCTCTGTTTCCCAAAAGCATATTAACCAAACATACCCTAAGTAATCTCTTTTTCTTCACACTTTTTTCCCAAACAAGAACTTAATTATTTGGTGTATATGTGAAAGGGAAATGAGACTTTTCATTATTTCTTTGGTAAACAACAGAAACAAAGAATCAATGTACATGTATAATTCCAAATACAAATCCCTAACTCATTAATGAGTGTTGGTCCCTTCCAATAAGTCTTCCCACAAATGTAATATCTAGCACCAGCTGTACCATTTATTATTTGGCTGCATTATATAATTTCCCAACAGTTCTGAGCTCAGAAATATATTTTTTCTCAGTGATTGGATACCTTGATATGGAAGTTGAAGACTTGAAGCATACATTTATCATAGGCTGCAGATTAATTATGAATGATATAAAAATGGAAAAACTCAATCTGTGAATTTAACAAATAATTGTTGAAGCACACAAGAAATGACTGTGGTTACGTACGTACGAAGTAAAACCTAAAACGTCACAGCAGTAAATAATATATTGCAGTTTGATTCAGAGAGAGAGAGAGAGAGAGAGAGAGAGAGATGCATTATTATGATGATGAAGAGAGAAATGAATTAATGGGGTTAGGACCCACGTTCTGAGAAATCTAACTGTTGATCCTTAATGAGTTTGTGTTTGTATATGAGAGTCTGTAACAAGATTGACATATAAAAGGATGGGTATCTTGATCAGAATAAAGACTAACTGCAGTACGGTTTGGCCTATATATACATGCATGCAGTCCTCTACACTGCACCTTTATTAATGCTTTTCCTCCACATACATCTACCTTTTAATTATTGTGTCTGATTGAGTTAGCGTTAGAAAAACACGTTCATACAAATTTAGATAAAACTTCTTTCACATATTTACCTTATAAATTGCAAATCACGTTAAAAAGTAGTTTATACGTTAACCCAAACGGATATCATCTTTTAGATATATACCTCCACATCAAACAATAACAGACAAAATTATTACAAGAAATCACACCCCAAAAAAAAAAGTCTCTAACAAGTCACAATAAATTCTATAGTATTTAGAAAATGACTTAACAGGTCTATACTATGCATTTATGTAATTAAGATTTTTTTAGTGATGATATTCATTTTAAGGGCCTCATAGTGATTCCCCAAAAATAAAGTAAAACATTTTTTAGTTTTACACTCAGATAATTTGAACTCAATTTCTTGAAGATTATAGTAAGGCATGGATCTGTTGGATGCGTATGTACATGTACGCTCAAAGGAATCTTTTTTTTTTTCTTCTGTTGCTTGAATTTAAGGTACACAAGCTACTTTTTCATCTCTTTCTCAAAAAGCAACATTGGTGGGTTCCACGCGTTCAGATTTATTTTTATGCAGCAGAGATCATTATCAGGTGTCTTCTACATTCACGTATACACACACACACACTAAAGTTAGCGTATATACATACAACCAAAAAAGGTCTATTTGATGATAGAATCATTTAATTCTGTTGTTAAATTCTGTCGCTAATCTATGGTATTTCTTTTCAGTTGTGTATAAGCAAAACCAATACTTTCAATCGGTATCTATATTTCATCATGCTGATATATATGTATGTCAAAGAGGATCTATCAAATTATTATGTGGAAACTAAGCTAAGGTATATATATATACACACACATACAGCTAACATAAAAAGAAAGAATACTGTGTAAATGAATATGTGCGCGAGGGGGAAATTCTATTTTAGGGTCAATTATTCATGCATGTTTCCTCGTTGTCTGATTCATATTAATTTCATTTCAAAACCTATATATACTTTTTTTTATTACTACTATTGTACACGCTACAACAAGCTAAAGTTGTCCCGCACTAGCTAACAGCACTCATGATCCTAAAATTGAAAAGATGTGAAGAAAGTAGAGATAGTGCGCATAGAAAAGTAATAATAATATTACAAAACTGTAAGATATGGAGCATGTAATTTGAAAACTCGCCACCAGTATTAGTAAAAACTTTTGAAAAACGCGTCTTTGAAATTGCATGTAGCTAGCAGGGCTTTTGATGATGATGAGTATGTTTGAATTTCATAAATTGTTGGTGAAAAGTTTGCACACCGACGTCCAGTCGTATCGAGATCTTTTGCAAATTAAAATAATAGTTAAATTTATTAGATATAGTGCTAGAAACCCACAAACTACAGTTTCAAAAACAAACAAAACTCTTCTTATAAAATAGTAAAAACAAAAGGCAACGTGGATTTAAAAAAGAGAAAACTTTAACAGTGAAAAAGTCTGTCTTTCTGGATATAACGTGTTGTTAAGAAAGAGGTAGTGGAGCAACAGCTAGTATAGCACCTCCTTACCTTTGTGTTCCTTCTGCAGGTCAACTTTTCAAGTACGAAGAGCCATGCACTTTTTGCATGGACGTCACTTTATATGATCGATCGGGAGGCAAAACTTGAGAACATTAATTATTTAGTTGAAATCGGAATCGTCATTACACTCATCGACACTATGGTTTTAGGATCAGTAGTCCAGTCATAGTTGAATGGGAATTAACCCAAGAACGATTAAAATAATTTGATTTATATATATAGAGACACACACAAAACTCAGAATGGAGTAATAATTTTAAATAACATATATTTATCCCAAGTAAATGAAATATTCATGTATGTAAAATACATGTATATATATGTATATAAACTAACTACATATGTAATCTCATTGTAAAACACAAATCTGACCAACTGTTTTAGTTAAAGTTCAAAACAATGTCTTTTCGACCGGGCTCTCAATAAAGAGAGAAAAAGAATATAAAATCCAACGGATTGATTGTTAAAAACTTTTGACCAAACTATGGCTATGCGGAGCTTATCGGTTCATTGGTCTGATGACCATCTAACCCAGATTGCATTACTACTACCGGCAGGATCTGGATCCTCTCCTTATCACTTTTCTCCTCATCCCTCCCCATCAGGACTTCCTGCCGTCCAAATCTAGATCTAAGGGCCCAGAATTTTTTTTAAAAAAACATACTCTGCTAATCAGCTTTCTAGGTTCTTGGATCAGGATTTCAACGGTCAGATCTGATTATGGGAGGGATGGGGAGAAAGCTGATTAGCAGAGTATGTTTTTTTAAAAAAAAATTTGGGCCCTAGGATCTGGATTTGGATGGCGGGATGGGGAGGGATGGGGAGGGATGGCGATTAAAGTATGTTTTTTTAAAAAAAAATTTAAGGAGGAGGATTTCCGACGGGATGTGATAAGGAGAGGATCCGGATCCCGGCCGGCAACGCACAGTACAGGGCCCCCCCTCTCTCTCTCTCTATATATATATACATATATATGAATTGATGATGATGTGCCCAAGCTAGCTAGCCAGTTGCTATGTGGTTGTCATTATGAGAAGGAGAAAGAGGGAGGATGAGCAAAAAAAAAATCCGATGGTCTAGGTAGTCTGGTCTGACCTGAGGTGGCCCGGTCAAGTTCATCCGATCAAAAGCAACCTTATAACATAAAAGGACTAGACCAACTAATCGGGCTGGATCGGGTTCAGGACCAGGTGCTCAGTCCAGATGATCTAGTCTGGTCTGGCTCGAGTCATTTATGTTTCCAAAGAAGAAGAAAAAAGTTGAGTTCTCTGATCCTCTTCTTAAACACTGTTGTTGTTGCACTCACATCGTAGAAGCCCTAGCCTCCTCCTTCCAACGTTGATCTCTCACCTTGACATCGCTGCCTCTCGTTCTCCTCGCGGCTTGGGTTCCTCTGGCTCTCCTCAGGTGTTGAACCATGTGATTTTCCTTTTAGCGTCGCTCACTCTAGTTCTTGTCACGGCGTCGCTCCACCCCGTCCTCCTCTTGACTACGATCCCTCAGATTCTCCTCTCATAGTTGCTCTCGCTGCTATGAGATTGAGCCTTCTTTTGTGGTTAAGGTTTTGGATCCGTATCCTGATGTCAAGTACACCACCTTTGAAGAATACCTTGACCAATTCGCCTGAGAGTTAAAACTCAGAATTGCGTTTGCTATGGTCCTGATGATGATTCAATAAATATATAATATGAGTTTCTTCTTACTTTGGTGCTTGATGCGACATTTCAAAGTTAATGTGGGCGTTTATAGTACTCCTTTTGCTCTCACAAAAAAATTGGAAAAAAAGAAGAAGAATAAATTAATAAAAGAAATTTAATTTATTCCTGTCACTTTCTCGTCTTATATGCCTTTTGGCTTAACCTAGACTACTTAGACTAATCCACCAGTCGGTGGACCAAGTTTGGTCTAACCCGAGCTTATGTTGTTGCATTGTTTAACAAGGTCAGACCACGAGCTGCCTTGCCTTATATATCCAACCTGAGGTCTTATCCAAATAAGACCCTAAACTGATCTAGTCTGATCCTTGCTCATCCCTAGATACAATGCAATAGAGGCAGAGTTTGTATATATATATATGAAGTTTAGGGAAAATGGCCAAAACCCATGGGGCTCACCACGCACCTGATAAGCTTAACACCTTCCAATTCAAAACCCTCTTCCTCATCATCATTCTCCTCTTTCGTCTCCCCATCTCTGTCTCTCTTGGTCCCTAGCTCCCAAGTACAACCCCTTATTATTCACCCACCGTACCTACCCTTTTACGCACTATTCATTCTGCAGTTTTCCCAGACCTCTCCCTCTCAATAATCTATACTTCCATCAACAAGCTAGACTATAAAGTAGGCGAGCTGAGATTGAATCCCACCTTATTCAAAAAGACCTCTGGCCTGAAGAAGAGGTATCATGATCGAAATATCTCTATCCAGATTAGTCAGTTGTTCGTTCGAATTTCAGTAATAGGATCCAGAAAAAACGCCAGATAATGGGTGGTCGTCCAAAGGGTTATAAAAAAAATTCCATCACCAACCTATATTAGCTCTTAAAAATGTATATATAAATTTAGTCGAAAGGAAAAAAAAAAAAAAAAAACACATATATAACTTCTTATGAACTTCGATATTTCTTCTGCAGAATAGTTACAATATAATTCTGTGATATGTGTGTGTACACGCGCACGAGAAGAGTCATATATAGTGCATTGAGCCATTGACAACCAACAAAAACGCATGAATTAAAATCACTCTGGGAATATAAATCAAAGCTTGAGCAGCAAAGCAAATAGTTGTTAAAATATATTTAAGTTTCTTCTCAAACCCTAATACCATCTTCTGACACACCAAAATCGAATATTAAAGCAATCAAACTTGCGGCTGTACTTGCAAATGAACATAATAGAGATTTAATTATATATATAGGCTCGGAAACCAATATATATAGTAGAAGACTAGTTGTTGTAAGTAGAGAAGCAAGATCAGGGAAAAGCTAATATATATATATATATATATGAATTAATACACCTGTTACTACTATTTGATGATCTTCATTATTATTATTATTGCTCACCTCCTCCTCCTCCGTGCCCAGTGATTGCCGGAGACTCTGAGACGCCGCTCGTTGGAATCTGCCTGTATGCATTTAGGGCTGCGAGCATGCCTAAGTTGCTTTCGTTCATCACTGTACCTCCTAATTGAGCTCCACCCATAAGAGCCATTGGAGAACCAAAATTCATGAAATGAATCCCACTGCTAGACATGGCTCCTCTATACATGTTACTGTAATTACCAACAGAAGGAATTGCCCATATCGGATCGCCGCCACCACTACTGCTTCCGCCATTGCCGTTGCCACCGCTGCCACCGCTGCCTATGGATTGGTTGTTTCCGGCGGGGCTATTACTTACCATCCAAAACGATGCCGGAACCGATGAATGACTTGCCGGAATTGAGCCTGTGCTGGATTGTAACAAATAACTGCCTATCTGATTATTATTCTGTGGTAGCTCCCGATCCTGTTCCGGTGATGACCGTCTCTTTTTACCTAAACTTCCTTCGGATTCTGTCGTCGTCGTCGATTCAAGGCCGCCGCCGCCAGATTCTTCTCTCAGCTCTTGCTTTGATAGTTGTAACATGGCATTCACATTGCTCGCAGAACTGAAATTATTATTCATTGAAGAATTCTCGGGAAACAAGATCCTTCTAGAATCATCCGCCGCCACCGTGTTTCTCAACTGCAACGATGAAGAGAACAAGCTGGGACTGAAGTAGTTACTATAACTATTACCCCTAAAGTATTGCGACGGCGCCGACACGGTCGAGCCGGAGCTGCGGAGGGAGATGTTAAGGGAAGTGAAATTGGCGGGAATGGTCCCAGTCCCGGTGGCGGCGATTACAGCGGGTTCGGCCTGTTGGAGCAGCCACTCGATGGTCTCGCCGTCGGACTTATGGCCGAGCTCCTTGGTCAGCTGAAAAACTCTGGCAGCACATGCCGCCGGCATACGGATCCGACGGCCCCGACCGTCCACTTTCGTGTGCCTGTCCTTAGTGGACGCCCGCTTTGCAAGCGGCTTCTTGGATTGGTCGGCAAGCTGGATGTTACTATTGGGTTGGGTCGGGTCACCACCACCACCATCATCGTGTCGCTGTTGATCACCATTTTTCTTCTCCAAAAGCTGAAGTGGGAAATTGGGTCTACGGATCCCATTAGAATGATCTGCCTCCTCCATGATCATATACG
The DNA here is from genome assembly GCA_019022615.1 of Acacia melanoxylon. NCBI lineage: Eukaryota > Viridiplantae > Streptophyta > Magnoliopsida > Fabales > Fabaceae > Acacia > Acacia melanoxylon. The sequence continues at coordinate 4,144,418 of JAFJYJ010000052.1, forward strand.
ATCTGAAAATATACAAAAGCTGAAGAAGAGAAAGGAGGATATTTTTAAATTAAATTATATATATAAATTTTTTAAAAAAAAAATCTGGGTGGGTGGTGGTAGTGAGTGGGCTAATAAGTGGGTCTGTGTTTCTGGGGTGTATCTTGTTTGTGGAGCATGGAAATTCCTCTGTGATGGGAACGAGAGAAAGCTGGCTGGCTGGTGACTGCTGATGAGTTGTGAGTCTTTCTCTAAAAGTCTAGAGAGGGAGGGAGAGAGATTGGGGGATGAGGATGACAAGCTTTAAGCAACAACAATAATGAGTGGGAATAATAAGGGGTCATCCTATAATTTGGAAAAGCAAGCAAAATAAAGAAAAAGGTTCATTATTATATATTACATGTTTTGATTTGGGGGAAATTTAATAACTCTAATCCTTAGTGCAAGATTTTTAACAATTTGGGCTAATTACCTTTTTTCCCCTCAGTATATCAACAAATACACGATTCAGGGTAAGAAAAAAAGGAAAATGATACCAATATCCTAATTTTTTTAAAATAATATTAGAAAAGTCTCACAAGTTATAAATGATAACTCATTCACTTCTCAATGCATGGCTGTTCTTTCCTTTATCACTGACAAATTATAAGACTTTTTTTGATATTATTTTCACAAGAAAAAAAAAAGATATAAATTTAGAGCTTATTCTTTGACGTTTTGTAATTACAGTATTTACATACATACATATATGTATTTGTAAACATACATATATGTATGTATTTATATACATATATGTTTTTTTAAGTACAATACATACGTACGTACCTATCTATCTATCTATCTATGTATCTACAGTACTTAAAAAACATCAAAGAATAAATATGTAAATGTATACATATACATATGTATGTATGTAGTATGTATGCATGAACTTAATATACATGCATGAGTTACCAACACATAGTGGATGCATGAACTTAATATACATGCATGAGTTACCAACACATAGTTGATCTAACGGTGTAAGGCTGTACTAAATTCCTTTGGGTCTCATCAAGTTTGAGTTTCATGGATGGGAGACACTTGTATTGGGGGGAGGCCACAAACCTCAAAACTAAAAGTAGTTGGTTGCTCAAATACCTAATAATAGAATCCAGAAAAGGCACCAGATACTGGTTGAAAATATTTAAAAAAAACATGCAATAATTGTTTGATGTCATTTTCACTTCTAGTATAAATACATGAATAATGTATATTTAATTAATGGCACTCCTTATGTTAAAAATAAAATGTTGTTTCCTCACTACTATAGATTTGAGCTTTTATAGTGCATAATATATAACAATTATAGTTAATAAATGTCATATATGTCGAGGCAGAGGTCGTGTAAGGATATATAACACTTAAACGTAACAGTTAATTATGCGCTCTGTCATGTATTACGAGACAGAATTTGCAAAAATACAAAAAAAAAAACGATTGTAGTTAATGACCGTAATTTATTTAGTAAAAAAAAGTTACAGTTCTTTTGGAACAACCGTCATGTAATACTTACAAATGATTTGACTTCCAATCTCTTATATCAACAAACACAAAATATAAAGGTCTTCAGAAACAACCGTCATCTAACTCTTTCATAACCCTTCGTAACATTCAGACCTTCAATGTCATAACCCTTTGCAATTTATTAGACCTCTATTTAAACTCAATTATTCCTTATGATTTTTACTACTTTTCTTTATCGGCATCTTCCTCCTCTCCTTCATCATGCTATAAGTTTATAGGGAACTTCTCTGCCACCGCCACCTTCTCCCTCTTCCTCCTCAAGACTTGTTCGTGACAACAAATGGCTCAAGTACATAGGATCCTAACCGTGTCACCCCCTCCGCATCGCCAGCACCTCCACCCTCCCCGCCTATAATGACGAGATGTCATAAGAGAAAAAAAAAAAAGCACTGGGGAAGGGTCTTCTTGTCATGAAAAACGTCTAGAAAGAGAATTAAAAGAGAGGGGAGAAAACATACTGTAGATGGAACAAGAAATGTCATATTTTGAAATCTGACAATTTCACAATTTGTCATTTCTTGTTCCACCTCACATCAAGTCTCATCCTCTCTCTCATAATTTGCTTTGGACCTCCTTCATGACAATAAAACCCTTCTTCAGTGTTCTTTTCTCTTATGTCGTCTAGTCATTCGACGCAAAGATGGATTGGCGAAGGGGTGACACAGTTTGCAAACCGTAATGTATTTGCGCCGAGCTTTTATAGCGCCCGCTTATTATACATCGTTTCAAAACCGTGATATATGAGAATTAATAACCGTTATATATCGCGATTTCTGAATTAGTGGTTCATATTAATAAAAACTACTAGACTGAACCATGGTTATTTATATGGAATCATAAACTAATTTTTTTGATTAAAAAACTAATTTTTAGTATAGGATTGGTAATTTTAATAATATTTTAATGATGATTGATATTAATCTGGACCCACTACAAAATGGTTTCCCCCCTTAATTAATGGTTGTAATTTGTGAAAACCATATGCCGTTTTTTCAAAGAAAGTCATAACACAGTACTGCTTTTTAAATGAAAAAATCTAGTAAAAATTTCACCAATTTCCCAAGAATTAATAAATGAGTGGGTAATTTTATTGTCAACGTCAAGGTAGATTTTCGCGAATAAAACGTGATACATGAAAGGTAAATAAAATAATTGAGGAATGGGATGACACGGTATGTCAGACTAAAAGGTTTCAACCTCTCTTACACTTTTTTTTTATGGGTCTATCCTTAAATATATAAGTTCCTTTTTAAAATTATCTCAATAATAAATACATTTTTTCTCATTTTATTCTCAATTAGTTATTATACTTCATATATTCTCTTTCATCATTTTCTCAGTATTACTCTCTTTCACCTATTCATAAATAGGTGCTTTTGGGGGATTAAATTCCCTACATAATTATCACATTTTTTTTGGGGGGGGAATTAAATTCCCTACATAATTATCACATTTAACTGTATCTTAAAATCTCACGATTCGATTAAAATAATTATATATAGAGAGAGAGAGAGAGACGGAGGATTATATACAGATTAAAGAAGAAGGAGTTTTCTTTTTAAGGAGGGAAGGAATTATAAATTATTAAAAAAAAAAAGAGAGGAGGAAGAAAGAACAGTATGATATGATAGTAATAGACAATGTGTAAATAAAATTGGATTAGGGTGGCTTGAATCGGACTCCACGTGCGTCCCTCTTTATATCATTCACTACATCAACACTTACACAAAAGGCTTCTATGCAAATATATGAGCCCCTCTAATTTTAATTTTGGATTTTTAAATTACTACCATCAATTTTAATCTTCCTTTTACATCATTGTATTGTTGGGAGTGAGATTGGAAAGTACCTATATGTGTGTGTATAACTAATGACATTATAATCTAGTTGAATGAAAACTCTTTTGTAAGTAAAAGGAGTAAACGTCATAAATTCAATCTCGTGTATAACCTCAAGTTGTTAGTACACTCTTCTAACTAAAAAAAAAAGGAAAAGTATGGTAAGTTTTGGTGTGTATATATACGTGTTTACTCCCTCCTATCTTTTTTATAAGTAATATTTTCTTACATAGGGTGGTTTTATATTTTGTTTAAACATTTAATGCATTTTTTTTCATTTGGACCCTTAATTAATTGAAAGTCTCTCTCTTTTTTTCTTTTTCTCACTCATTCTTTCCATAAATAATCGTACGCTTAAAAAAAATATCTCTTGCATATTTGGTCAATAGTCTATCCCCATTTTACAAGGTTCTTGGCTTTGTCTGAAAAACAAATGGCTTTTTATTCATTTACTCATACATTCTCTTTTATCATATCATCATTACCCTATATCATTTACCCAATTATAAATTTTTTTTGTCAAAAGCTATTTATATTATTATTGCAAACCAATGCAATACATGAAAACAAACTGAAGATAGAATACAAACAAAGTCAAATCAAATACAACAAAATAAGTCAACTACAAGAACAGTCAATCACCGTACATTAAAGATTTAAGAGTAGAAGTATAAGTATGGACAAAACCGACCTCCTCGATATCCAAGGTTAGAAATGACGTGAAAGAAAGCGTTGGTTGTAAAACCCACCTCTAACGGGCACACCTCCTTATAAGTATTAGCTGCAATTAGAGCAACTGCACAAATACCCCGACTTGGGGTAACGATCAAAGAAAACTCAACCTCAGAAGGAAGAAAACCCATGATATCCTGAAGAACACTTCTGCTCCTCCGTTCAAGCAAATATGATGACCTTGACCACATACCAAACAACACCTCTTGAAATCTTTCCCCAAGAACACAAATCTGAGCCACCAGATGATAGTCGAATCTAATAACGTTCAAACAACCATCCAACCAAAAGGATTTATACTCAGATCTCACATATCTGTTTATTTCCTGAGAAAACAAGAACACCACCACAAAACCCAACACCACAAAAAAAGAAACAAAAGACAGGTAGCTCTCATCGCCGCAAAACAACTCTAAAGAAGGAGAGGAAAAAACTCGTCACAAGAACGAGAAAAGTCCACAAGCACCAGAAATCAGAGAGAGAAGGTCACAGATCAAAGATCTGGGAACCGATCTACCACTCTGACGCAGTTGTGGCATAGAATGATACTCGTCGGCGGTTTGTGATGGTACCACAAGCCGCCGGTGAGAAAGAGATGAAGAAGGGTCGTGAGGCAGAAAAGAGAAAATTTAAATTTTAGGGTTCATGTATGTACAACATTTTACCCAATTATAAATAAGGGCATATATTTTAGGAGTTTGTTTTAATTCTAAACATAAGTTTCAATCATGTTGCATATCAAAATTATACTCGCCCAGGTCTTATTTATAAGAACCCAATAACGAATTACACGATTTAAGAAAGTGATTAAGATTAATTAAAATAATAAGAGTGTCTGGAATAAAATAAAAAATCTCAAATATACCCTTATCTATGAAGGAGCAAGTAAGAGAGAGAAATATAGTAAATAATATAGGTATCACCAGCTTTTTAATTGATACAATATATATATAATTAATGAGGGCAAAAATAGAAAGGGAAAAAAAACCTCATTAAATATTGAGATGACTTTTGTCGGGCTCTTATAAAAGACCTAATCAATTCAAATTTTAGGCTCTTGTAAAAAGGATTAGAGAGGGTATCTCTTTTCTTAAATTATCCCTATTGATTGTATATATTGAAGAGAATTTTTATCAATGGGGTAAAAGTTGAAGGGGGTATTTTAGAAAAAAACTAACACACATTTGTCACAAGTAAAACGAGCTTAACTCAAACATTTAGAATCAAACTTAAAATTACACTAAACATGATAAATGTAGGAGTATATGGGGTTTTGATGTCTATTGAAATTTATAACTATATATCCTCTCCAAGTCTTCACACATACAATACTAAAATTACAATGGATATGATATTGTCACTACCAATTTTATGTCACTACCAAGTTACTATCATCTTTTTACCATTAGATCATAATCTCATCTACCGTTATCATTTCTCTCTCCTATTGAGATTCTGATTTAACGGTGAAAAAGTGGTAGTGACAATATCTTATCCCTTGATATTGTCACTACCAATTTTATGTCACTGCCAAGTCACTACCACTTTTTCACCGTCAGATTAGAATCTCATCTACCGTTATCATTTCTCTCTCCTATTGAGATTCTGATCTAACGGTGAAAAAGTGGTAGTGACTTAATAGTGACATAAAATGGTAGTGACAATATCTTATCACTTATTCAATACCTTTTTTTTTAATAAGAATACTTTACAATATTCTAAAGTGGTAACAAAATTAAGGAAGGATCTAGTAATTATAATACAATATATGATGCGAAGATGTAGATAGCATGCACTAGAAGTTACACTACACATTCAAAATTCACACCAGGTGAAACTCAGTCGACTAAATATAGCTTAAATCTCAGTTTTTACCCGAATATCCATCTTTATTTGCATTTTTTTTAAAAAAAAAATTATTCCTTTTTAATATTTTTTTTATTGTATGGATATTATTATTTTTATGATGAACATACATCCTAATTAATTAAGGGGAGCCAAGGGCCTGCATCATAACAAACTAATAATTCAACATCCATCATAAGAGAAATACTAAGGAGTAATATCATAAAATAATACATAGTGCATCAGAGGATTGAGTTTAATTAACGAATTAATCTTGATTACTCCCTCTAGTCCTTATTATAAAGCATCAACTAGTAATTGTATTTGATCTTTTTTATAAGGCACTTGCTTGATTTCAAAGTGCATTAACTATTTTTTTCCATTTATGTCCATAATTAATAGGGTAGTGGGTGAGACTTGAGAGTAATAATTAATATAATATTAGAGTTTAGTGTAATTAGTAGGGGTAATATTAGAAGTTGCTTAAATTTTAGGACAACTGTATTGACTTAAACTGTTTTTATCGGTTTCTGAGAATTATTAGTTGGTGCCTTATAATAAGGATCAGATGGAGTATTTCTCTCAGTACCACTCTAGTCCTATTTATAAGTTCAAATTAACTAATTTTCACATATCAAGAAAAGTTAGTTAACTAATTAATTATGGGCTAAATTTCTGATTTTGCCCTTATTTCCAAAAATCAATATCAATAAATTCTTTTTGTTTATTGTAATTAATAGGGAGGAAAACGTAACAAATACATTTATTACTCTGAAACTAGACTTATAATAATAACTAAAAAATTTGATCAAAATAAATTTGTAAATAGAGATATATAAAAGGGAAAATTCCATTTAAATACCAAATGAATTTGCAAAACCCCCAGAGGTCCTCCGAATTTGTAAAAAGACTGAGAGGTACAAAGGACATATGAGGGATATCAAATTCGCGTGAAATTACATTTCTACCCTTACATTTAAATAAATTTTTAAAAAAATAAAAAAACCCCACCCCTCCTCCCACCACCACCACCACCACCACCCCCACCCCCACCACCACCGGCCAGGCCACCACCACCACCACCGTCGGCCGGCTGCCACCGCCGCCGATAGTGGTGGTGGTGGTGGCCGGCCGACGGTGGTGGTGGGGGTGGTGGCGGCCGGCCGGCAGTGGTGGTGGTGGTGGAGGTGGGTTTTTTTAATTTTTTTAAATATAAGGGTAGAAAGGTAATTTCACGCTAATTTGCAAGATATCCCTCATGCGCCCTTTGACTCTCGCCTTTTTACAAATTTGGAGAACCTCCAGGGCCAAAGAAATTCATTTGGTATTTAAATGAAATTTTCCCTATATATAAACTGTTTTCGTACTAAAAATGGTGCAATCATTTAAACTACACCAATATCTGTCATATATATGAAGCAGGGCACATGTAAGCCCATGTGACCAAAGGACAAAGTGTAACTTAAAAGCGAACAAAATAAATTGGAAATAACACGAAACAGCCAAGCAAAATGACATAGTACAATTACATTTCACCAACCAACATGCCCAACTAATAATGATCACACACATCTAATTATTTATCTTGGAAAGTTGATAATTTGTGTGATTATAATTAATTAATTAATATCACTCAAAAATTGCGGTCGATACAATTTGAAATGATAATTTTGGTATTAATTTTAGGCTTTTATTTGATGATTGGTTTTTTGAATTTGAACTATAGAAAGAAAATCCATTTGTATGTTATGAAATATAGAGTGGGCGTGTCACTGTAACATCGTGCTGGACTTGACAATGACAATAAAACCCAAATGTTTCAATATATAAAGCATTCCGCATAATTCTAAAAATAATTAATCCTCCTTTTGGTTCTTCCTAAATAGCTACTTTGCAAATAATTTAAAAAACAAATTAGTCAGTTACAACTAGCTTAAATCTACCGCCCGTGCGTTGTTTCATCTTAACCAATAATTTCGTGTTCGTATCATGGGTATGTAGTTGCGATAATTATTATGAGATGGTGAGGTTCTTACATTATTATAGGCGTATATCTTGCGAACCAAACTAGTCTATTGTTAGAAGCGCTTGATACCAGTGGATAGATCCCAAAAAATGAAATTAGATAGTTAATTATTTGTAACAAATTAAATGTGGTTTGGTTTCCTTAAAACACCGCTTTAATAATATGTATTGAAATTGCCCCTTGATAGAAATTGTCTCATAATATGTGTAGTCAATAAGAAATACTTTGAGGAGAAAATTAAAAATTTACGAGATAGTAAATTGAGGTCCTATGTTTAGAATAAAAATAAATTAAATCACGTATGTAGGTCATATATTTAAGATAAAATTGAGTAACTTTTTATCTCAAATGACCTTAAGAGTATATATCATAATTATTTACCTCCCAACGAACAAATAATTAATGAATAATACTCCCTCTTATCTAAAATATAGTGTGCCTTCTAGAATAAATTCTTAATCAAAATATATATATATATATAACATAAGTCACCTAAAGAGTTATTAATTACTAATATATACTAATTTAATCCCTATTTATTATTAATCATATATATACATTGAATATTAAGAAAAATAAGATCATTGAAATAGATTTAAATAAGGGCAAAGATAATTTTTTTATTTTATGACAGATTTAATGAGTTAATTTCTCTTCTGTAATTGATTTCGATAAAGTGATTGAGAGTGACTTATAATTTAAGTGAGAGGAAAAAATTTAGTCAATTTTCCAATGAAGTTAAACCACTCCTTATTAATTTGAGTAAGGTGATCAAAGGAGAGGTAGATTCTAGAATTAATGAGTTAAAGTGTCCTAATTACTTGGAAATGCACATATTTTGAAGTGATATAGGTAATAGGTTTGAGCCACAAGGTCAACCACAAAGCATTTAACCAAAGGACGTACGTACGGTTTGGGTTTTGCAAAACAGAGGCAATAGTAGTGCTGTCTCTTGCATTGTACTATATGGACACATCGACATCGTCACGTTCCCACTCTGAAAACCCTAATTAATTAACTGTGCCGCCACCATTTCAGGGCATCCTCCATTTTATTTTCTTCTTTCTTACTTCCTCTCTCCACAATATAATTCATCAACTTTTACTCTCTCTCTCTCTCTCTTCTTCTTTTTTGGTCATAACCCTTTAGGCCATTTGGTGTCTAGCACTTTTTTTGGATTCTATTATTAAGTATATGATCAACTGATTAATTCAGTTCAAAGTTTTGTGACCATAATATCTCTCATCAAAAGGTTTTATTTTGTTTATTAAAGTGTGATTTAAACTCAATTCGCTTATTTTATAGTCAAATCAAGTAGCTTTGGGTAGCTTATCAAATTTTACTAATTTTACACATATGTCAAAAAGTTATTTGAGGGACTCTCCTGCTGAAAACCAGCGAACTAGCCACTTAACCGGTCTCGTCCGGCCGGTTTAACCAATCCAGTACTTTGTTTTTTAAAAATTTTATTTAGAATTTCATATTAATAACCCTGAAATCTTCACTTGCTCATTGGGTCCGAGTTTAATAACATTCCATGTAATAGACTTTGTCTTTTAGAATTAGCTCTCCCTTAATACAATGCAAAATATATTTGAGATCCAATTAAATTAATTTGAAGAGGTACTGGTTATTAGATTTAACACTGCATTATTAGTTGTCTCTTCTTTTGGCTCCCTTAATAAATAAACAAATAAATATGTGATTTGAGGTAAAAGCATTTTTGATGAATAGACTAATATAGAAGGCTATGAATTATCAATTAATTAATGTGTTTATGATTTACAGAGAGTCCAAGGCATGATTAACTTTTACTTACATTCACACAATATATATATACACACACACACACACAGAGGGCAGCATATGTTGATTAACTTTTACTTACATTCACACAAAACATATATATAAGCATATGTTGATAATCATTCATATATTTGTGCATATAGTTCAAAACACTTGGCTGAAATGGCATTGAAAATGATGTTTGGTGAATGTGTCACAGAAAGCTCATATTACTGTATTACAATCCTTAAAATTAGAGCATCTCTGTTGAAAAAATGGAAAATCCCTTTAATGTTCTAAGGAACCAAAAAAATGTTAAAAAAGGTTTCAAAGAAATTCTGATGTAAAAAAGGTTCAATTAATAACTCCTTCAATAAGGCATTGACAACTCCATCTATGGGTTTTAATAACTCTTTTATGGCCTTTTTGATATTAGAATTTTCTCTAAGAGTTTTTTGATATTTTCTTGGGACTTTAAAGGGATTTTCCCAAAGCCTAGTTAAAGACTGATGACTCATGTTGATGAAAATTAAAAACTTCAAAAAAAAAAAATATTTTTTTGGGGAAATTTTGGTTACATTATTAATTTTTTTAACGTTTTAGGAAGTTATGACATAAAAGAAAACGTTTTTTGGCCAAAAGAAAAAAAAAATCATATTATAACAACTCATGAACTTAATTAAAGGTTGATCCAATTAATAAAAATGTCACTCGTATTTCTTACAAAGACATAAGTTCAAATCATTCATGATTCCAATGTAAGCACTTTATAAGTGGACAATATGTTAGTGCATTATTTGTTCATTGAGTCACGCTCGAGAAGTCTGGTGACTTAACTCACCTAAATTTTTATATATAAAAAAGCACTAATATAACAATGAAAAAATTGGTAAAAGTCTTTATATGAAAATTTTATTAGGTGGAAGAACTTGATATACTTTTATGTATAAAAAATATTTATATGCAAAAAGTACTGGTATTTAAATTCAAGTTATTTTGATCAATAAAATTTTTAAATAGGGATTTTTAACAATTTTTTGTTCTAAAATAATCACAATGTATGTCTAAGATTTTTAAATGTTGGATTTCTAAAATACTTAATACTTTCTCTGGTCCTAATTATATGACAACATTTGATAATTGATTTTGGTTATAATTATAGGACAAAGTTCTCATTTTAGTCAATTTCTTTCCAAAATACCCCTAAACACAATAATAATTTAATAATGCACCTATATATTCTATAAAGTGAGTAATCTTTTAACTCATTAATGCAAAGTACACCTCAATTCTACTTGTTTTTTATTTTTTTTAATAAAATAATGTTGAGCAATTTTTGTCATTACAATTAAATTACACTTCCAACCTCCAAGAATAAACCAGAAGTTGTTAAGAGAGATCGACAACGCCAAATTGTGTGAGAACTGGAGAAACCATGTGTGAGGTAGGAGAGATCCGACCAAAGAACAGAGAATTAGAGTAACTGGATGCCATTTAAATTTTAAATGAAGACATTTTAGAAAAATAAATATAATTAATTAATTTAACTACTATCCTTAATGTCTATAAAATTAGGTAAATATATTTTATAATTAAGTCTAAAGTAAGTAATTGTCATCAATGTGACAAGAGTATGAGTAATGAAATGGGGTGATGAGAAAGAAAAAAAAAAAAAAGGAGTAAGTAGTACCTTTGGGTGATGATGAGAGAGGTGTAATGGGCAAAGATAGGTCACATGGTATGCTGCCTATGTGAATGTGACCAGCTGATCTTTCTCTCTCTGTGCACACACTATTGTGGGAATGTTGGTGGTTAACGAGATTCCTTTTTTAATAATTGAATTTCGTCAATCTTATAATCTTCATTTTTCAAACCTCCAAATCTAACTTCGATTCTTGTGTGTGATTTCAATCTTTTTTTTTTGTTCTTAAAATATCTTATCATCTCACTTTTCTCATCCTATTTTTCAATCATTTTTTAAGTTAGATGCACCATACGCCACCACCTCCTCTCATTTTTTATAATTATTAGGGTCATGGGCTTTTTCCCCATTATTAATATTTATTTAATAATATTCTCATTACCCAAAATATCATCAATCAATCTCCCCCATAAACAAATCTTTTTAAAAAAATATTGTTAAAGACAAAAGATGATTACTTTTATTCGATTGGTTGACAATGAAGACGAAAAGAAATTAAAATATTAAAAAAAATGGAATGACAGCTTGGAATGGCACCATTCTCAATCCCAAGAAAGAAAAATAAACTTTAATAAAATTAAATGTTTTAATATTGTCTTCGTGTTGTTGTTGTTGTTTTTTTATTATAAAAAATAGATAAGTTAGTTTAGAAGTACTAAATCGAGTCATATACACAGAGTATTTATAAAAATATTTATATGATATACATAGAAAAAAGGTCCTTATGTAAAGAGAATTTATATAGTAAGTTAAGTTGCATCTTCACCAACTTGGTTGTTGCATACAGTTGTTCTAGGATTTGTTAACTACTTCCTCGATCCTAATTATAAGATCTAATTGACTTTTTTAAAGAGATTAAGGAAACTAATTAAATTAGCTTAGAATATTTTTATTTTTATTTTCTTCTTTATACTAAATAGTTTAACTAATAAATTAATATATAATCTAAGAAAACACAACATATAAAATGATTAAATAACTTATTTAGCTTCCTTAATCTCTCCAAAAAAAGTTAACTAGATCTTATAATTGGACCTGGGAGGTAATACTTTACATATACGGAAGGAAAAGTTAAAATTAGCTTATTGTTAAAAAAATATGTAATTTTCAGTTAAAAGAAAGCTTTAACAAAAGAAATACATACTATCTTTCTTCTGATCTTATTATATATAAGATCTAGTTTATAGTGTAATTTATATTACAAATTTATATTAAAGACCGAAGGTGGTATATAAGAGATTTTTAAAATAAGTTATAAATATTTCATTAATTTTTATATAGAACCTTTTATTAATAGGATCCAATGAAGATGTCTTACAAGAGGATTGTAAGAAATAGTGGAATTATATTCTTCCTCCTACCTATATGATATAAATAATAGAATTATGTATATTAAAAAGTTCTTCAAAATTTGTTAAATTCTATTAATATTTGTAAAAAAATGCAACTTATTTTTAAAAATTTATAGGGAGAATGAGTGAATGTAAGAGAGATAATAAGCAATTAATTAATTAATATGGTGAGACAAACCAATAATTCATGGAAGAAAAAAAATGAAAAATTATACTAAGTACGCTATTAACATATCTTATAAATAGAAACATGCAATCGGTATACTTCTCACAAGATTTAATTTTGGTACCTATAACTTTTTCTTTTTCATTGTTTTTCATCCCTATACTTTATGTCATCCAAAATGTTGATCCTATGAGCTTAAATTCTTAATGATGTTAATTTCATTGATGCAGGGAGATTAATTTGGTTTTGGTCCCTTAAGCCATACTCCCTCTGGTCCTTATTATAAGGCACCAACTAGCAAGTTTATTTGGTCCTTTTTATAAAGTGACTTTATTGTTATTCGAAGATTGATTATTTTTTCCATGTGTATGCCTCTAATTAATAAAGGTAAATAATAATAGGTGAAAGTGATAATTAATATAATATTAGAGTTTAGTGCAATTAGTAGAGGTAATATTAGAAGTTACTTAGATTTTAGGACAACTTTATTGACTTTAACTACTTTTATTGATTTGTGAGAAAAGTTAGTTGGTGCCTTATAATAAGGATTAGAGGGAGTATTATTTTTAGTCAGCATGCTAAACAATGTTAACACTACATCATAGAAGTTACCAATGTTAAGCTCAATTCAAAGTCTTTATAAAACTATAAAGACGACCAATGTTTTGAATGACATGAAATATATGAATAAAAAACACTGAAAAGAAAGCATACAAATCAAAACCAAAACTTATGAAGTGATTTCAATTCATAAAAAAGAATATGGCAGAAAAAAAATCATAAAAAAGGAAAAAGTTTGTTGAGCTTTTAAAAAAAAAATGAAAAGGAAAAAAAAGAAAGATGGTGGGAGGACAGGGTAGATCATAATGAGAGAGCACTGCAATAATGAAAGGCCCTTCTTTTAATGTCCATAATGTTATTTTAGGCATTAGCCCTCTGCACTAAAAGTAATGCACTCATATGGTACAACCTGTTCTTCTGCCGCTCTCCCTATTTCCATCTCACTCACACACACTCACACACATCTAACTTTAATTACCCTCATACCACTTTCTCGTCTCAAGCTTCCTTTGCAAAACAAAAGGGTTAAGAGGTAATTTCATCCTGAAAATTTTCACCGAGGGACAATTTTATTCTGTAAAATTTTTTGGGGGCAATTTTGTCTCGCAAATGTTGAAACTGAAGTAATTTTGCCTTAACCGTTATCTTAATTAATTTTGACATTTAGTTGATCAAATATATTAAGCTGACACTTCACATATTATCCACGTCATTTTTCTTAAAATACAAATTTGCGTCGAAAATCTACGTGTCATCTACTTCATCTTTTTTAAAGTTAGATTGAAAACTTTTGGCTCAAATTTACACCTTAATAAAGATACGTAGATGACATATAAATTGTCAACTCAACTTATTTGGTCAATTAGCGGTCAAAATTAATTAGGATAATCGTCAAGGCAAAATTACACAATTTTAAAAAAATCGAAGTAAAATTGCCCCTTAGTGAAAACTTTTGAGCCCTTAAAAAAATTGGAGAGAATGTATATACACACACATATTACAGTATTTTAACAAGATGCATATATTCATCAGCTGAGAAGATTATGCAGTATGACGTGCAGTCTCTTTCCGACCAGAAATAGTGGTGAGTTGTAGGGTTATAGGTGGTCGACGTGGTCAAGTCCGACACCGTTAAGTACGATATCCAATATTTAATAAATGAGTAACATTTAAGTTATTATTACTCATCCACAAGACACGCCCCACTCAACTTATTGGCTTCTTCATTTCACACATCACTTTGCCTCTTCCTCATGGCAACGACTGTGTCTCACAATTAATTACACCCTCTTCAATTTTGTTACGTACCCTACTTGCTTGTATGCATGTTTGTCAATACTCCAACATCTTTAATCCTTTCTTTCTCCCTGTATGTGTGTGTATATATATATATATTTATATCGCCCTTCGATTCTTAATATAATATGTTTTAATTTTACCTAATTTAAAAGTGTTTCATAATTAAGTTAGTATATATTTACCTAATTTAAAATTCATTAAATTAGTTAATATGATATGTATTTTCTTAAATACTCTAATCACATTCCTTAATTCCTTCTCTTTCTTAATTATTGTTGAGAGAGCAACAATATGTGTAAATAATTAGAAAAAATAACAAATATAAAAGTTATGTCTTATATTTATAATCAAGATCAACTTCTTAAATATGTTTTATATAAAGGACCGGAGGTTGTATTTGTTCTTGTTGCTCATATCATGTTTTGTATCAAATAACCCCAAAGAAATTATACTTAGATCCAATTCATTTAGATTAATTAAACCTTCGTTCATGAAGGATTGAACACTTGAACACTGATAATTAACTACATGCAGCTCTGGTTGTTTTTGTTCTTGGGTTTAATAGACGCTTAATTATAAACTACTTGAATCGTAAGAAGGATTATTTCAAAAATATGATACATAATCATATATGATTGGAGAACTTAACACAATGGATATAAGAAATCTGATCAAAGCATTGTCCTATAAAATATAACTGTTATTAAATGGATATTTTAGGATTTACCCCGCCTTCTATATTTATCCCTCTCTCTTTACATAGACTATGCTAAAAGTGAACGTAAGTTGCTTCAAGTTGAAGAAAGTACCCTGGGGGAAGCATTAATTACGGTTGGAAGGAGAGTGTTCACTTGGGATGCCAATTAAGTCAATGGAGTTTGAATTGTAAACGTAGTGAAGTTGATGTACTTTTAAGTGAGAGAGAAAGTAGGTGATAAACTGACAAAACTAGTCATCTTTCTTTGAATGATATGTAGTGATGGGCAATAACAATAACAAAAATAATAGCAGCAAAAGCTGTCATATCCGTTCCCCATTAATTTCCCCAATATCTACAATTCTACTACTCACTTCCTCTTTTGCCACATATATCTACACCAGATTCCTTCATCTTCAACAACCTTATAATCAATTTCATATAAGATGGTCAAGCTATGGGGAGTAAATGCTTGTTATATAAATAATACTACTTCTAGATTCTAAATATAGGACCTAGTTTGTAGGACAAATTATATTTTAAGCTAAATTTTACATTTATGACCGAAGGAGGAGTAGTAGCTACAATAAATATAGATATTTGAAAGTTTTAAAAGTAGTTGGAAATTTGGAATGTTATGCTGCAAAATTTCAAAACTTTAATCGATCGAGGACCAAATTTTACAGAAATTAATCTTGAACTGGTTGAATATATCAAATTGCCTGAATGATAGGAGCATTTCTCAATTGACATCAATGGCTTAATCAAACCAGAATAACAACAAATGCGTCAATTTTGATGTCTGTCTAGGTGATGTGTATCAGTTTCCTCAATTATGAACCAGACATAATTATAAATTTGAAAAATATTTATCATTATCTTTCTTCTTAATAAATCTATGATATCTATCATTTTTATGATATCTTTCATTTAAAAGAATTGAAGATAGATACTTGCAAATTTTTTTTGCATAAGATGGGAACATTCGAAGCATGGACAGAAAAATAAGAAGCTTCCCATTAACAGAGCAGGTCAGCATGGGAGAATTAAGTTCATTCAATCTGCACAAGTTTTTTATTTTTTTTCAAGATAAAAAGATACTTTTTCCTGATAATGAGTCACTAAACTGATTGGTCAATTGTGGACAGATATATCATTGTTGATCAACAGAATCAAAGAAGAATTTTATAGGTTTTTTTAGGGAAATAGTATTATGTTTAAACCTGTGGGATAATGGCAATGACTGTCTGTAAAAGATTGAGCAATGATTTGATGTTGATTGCACACCAATAATTTCCAGCAGCTTTCCTTAAAGTCACTGTGTATGAAAACATGTGTGTCCTAAGAAGACACCCATATCGTAGTTTTTTTTTTCCTTTTTTTTTTTTGGGGTGGTTGGCCCCACACAACGCATGATTTTTCAAACCTGTTTGAGTGACTGTTGCCACGTGGTTGACTCTTCTTCAGTGGATTGGCCACTTGCAGAAGTTGCCTCTACCTGTAATCACTTATCAGTTGTCACAGTCCTTGGATTGAAAATTTTGGTTCCCTAAAAGAGAATTTCCCACGTATAAGAATCTCTTTGAATTCTCTATTGAATTCATGTAATAAAAAAAGGTTGGGGAGAATTAGTGTGCAGTTCTGTATAAATAATTTAATCACTAAAAAGTGTCACAACAAATGAGTAGCGTGTGGTGACAAAATCAGATACAAGAAATGATAACAATTCACGATGTACAGATAACTCAAAGAGTTTTCTAGTTATTAATACAGTAATTCTCCATAAAAATGATCCTGTGACAGGTTATCATGATTACAAGTACATCCTCCTCAAGAGGTCGTAAACTAGTGGGATGTGTGAATAGGTAATTGTACTTATCCCAAATAAAAATGTACTCCCTCCGATTCTTAATACAAAACATATTTATTTAATTTAATTAGATTAAGAAAGTTAGTTTAGTTAATATGATATGTATTTTCTAAAATGTCCAAATCATCTTCCTCAATTCTTCTCCCGATTATTGTTGAAAGAAAGATCAATAAGGGTAAATTAAAAAATAAAAATTAAAATATGAAAACATTGTTTTATATTTAAGACCAAGACCAACTTCCCAAATATGTTTTATATTAAACACAAGAGGGAGTAATAAAAATAAAATATCTGGATTTTGATTTGTAAGACTTATCCAAATCATCCTGATCATAAGTTTGAGATGCAACTCATCTAAACATTTTATTACCATAGAAAGACTGATTGCTAAACTTATGCAAGCTGAACATACATGATAAAAGTTACAATTATGATGTGATACATTTCCTGAACCATAGGTGACAAATACTCACTTGAATCTGAGTGTATACAAAAGTGCTTCTTTCAAATCACAGTAGAGATGGACCTTTCAGGGGAGACAGGTCCAATTTATGTTCTCAACAGAGATATATATACAAAGATGATCTATACAGTTCAAGGAGCATGATCAGCCAATGGGCAAGAGTTACGCCAAGAGACAATGCTTGTCTTGTAAGTGATTTCACAGTTTTAAGGCCAAAATATGATATGTTTACCCAAGAAACAAAAGGACAAGCAAAATAATGCCCTGTTCATTTCAGCAGGGACTCGTGTTGTCAATGAACAGATTCAATAATACACCTCCTATCATACATAAACCAGTTGGCTGTGTTTCAAAAGACAGCAAAATACATCAAGAAGAGATACAATTACTTTCAAAGTTACCACTATGATATAATCCGTTTAAATAAGAAGGGGCTAAAAGAAAACCAACACGGGATTTATAGGGACCATATTGGGAGTAGTACCTAAAAGTTTAGTCTTGTAACTATATTCCTACACTCTCAAAGCCTAACAAAACCCCGGATCATACACCAAAAAGACCCCAGTCATAAACCTTGAAGCTTTCAACGGCATTCTTAAAGACCTCGGCCATGGGCAAACATCCAACTTGCACAGCAGGAACAGCTAAGCCGGCACCAACTGTGCCAGCACTTTCACTTAAGGGACTGCAGCAAAAAAAGTAATGCATAAGTGTCTTCGATACTTAAAAGCTTCCACGTAGTCACGAGAAAAAGGGGGAAATTACAAATAATTAGCCATTTCTTTAGTTAATATGGCTTCTCTTCCACTGAAGTGTACCATATGGTAAACCTTAACTAAACTATTCAATTGCCTTTTGAAGTACGTACAAGGGAAATACTGAATTGCATATGTTACCCACTAGCATTAAAGGCAATATTGTATTATCATATATCCATAGTTCAACTCAACTTATCATATGTATTCAACAACACAAATATGGAATCCAGTAGCAAGAGAATTATTTGTGTAGATTATTGGTTAAAAGAATATTCCTCATACTTTATAACAATGGGCTCGTATGCAGTGATTAGGACGTCAGTGCCAACTCCCTTAAGACGCAGATTAGCTAAATACACCTGAAGAAAGGGAACCATGTCAAATTGCCATTTGCAACATTCTTGAACAGTTCAAGCAAAAGATAACCATACTTTCACGATATTTTGTGCCTCCCTTCCTTGACGTCCTTTAGAAATTGCCTAACAATAATAACACATGATGAGGATGAGTGAAACGGGGAACATAAAAGGGTATCAAGCTCTCCCCAAAACAGGGTTCTTCCAGAATTTAATGAGCACAAAAATGGCTACTGGTCACAAAGTAAAAAAGCAACTTCTATAGAGATCCCCTTGTTACCTTTGAGAGATTTTAATGTAACATGAAATGCAAGTTCTAAAAAAAAATTGTAAAGAATGTTTTTGGCTACTTGTTCATCTTCATAAGAAAACATGCCTGACAGGAGAGAAAATCTTCTTGAAGTCAATGTCCATTTCAAGCAAAATCAATATGACGGCAAAGAAATGGGAAGTGGTAAGTCGTCAGAGTTCATCTGCTGTCCAATGCAAAAAAAAAAAAAAAAAGAGTGTTCCTATTCAGTCCTAGAGTTGTAATTCTGTGCCCCTAAAGCAAGACTTTCAGTTTTTCTAATATCAAAACTGAAAAACTATAATTCAATAGCAGCAGTTCATGGGAAAATGAGCAATTGAAAAGTTTGACCCTATTTGTTATCTTAGTCTATCCATAGGTATAGGGTAAAGACATCAGTTAAGCCCATAGAAAAGTGGCAGGAAATACACTCATCCTTCGATCAAAATTTTAAAAAGCAAGATATTAAATTCTTAATTAATACTAAGGAATGGGTGGGTGGTCAGCAGAATCTCAAAACAAAATAATGAATGTTAGTTTACTATATTGATAAGAGATCACAGGCTAATATCTGAAGTGAGGTGAATAGCGTGTTGAATGGGTGAAGAGTAATTAAGCATGAACCACATTAGCATAGTGGATAGGAGTTAATTGTCGTAGTGGATAGAAGTTAAATTTATTTTACATACATTTTCTGAAATGCGTTTTATTCTTATAACTAGAGTGCAGGATAGGAGTAAATCAAAAGTACTCATTCCGAGAAACCCACTACCTCACCCGCCATGTCATCGTTCAATTCCTCAGCTGATTATAAATTGAAACAATCATCTTATGTCTCATCTTGCCTTGATATTCATGGTAATTTAGTAACTGATATTGAAACACCAAAAGCCCAAACCAGATCAGCATAAATATTATTAAGGCCAAACAGCTTAAAGAACTGAAGTCCATTGCCTATTTCCATATCTAAAGTCTGCAATTGGACCTCTCAAGTCAAGCCCAACACTCCTAGCTGGAATGCACGAGAAGCTTGCATTTCTTCCTCTAGTGGACCAGTCTCACAAGTGCCTTGACTAGCAACATCAAACCTGTTACAGTCTACCATCCAAATAACTGCCACATACCCCTAGAACTTTCAACACCAAACATGTCATGATAAAGGGCTCAACATGAGCTCCTGCTTGCTAATGGAGATTCCCAATGACAGATTGAAGACAGCTGAGCTCGTATCAGAGACAGAAGGCACCAAAATCACTCCAAGAGAAGAGGAGACATTCATGTCAGGGAACTGTAGCAATACCAGTCCACTCTTTATAAGGGAATCACAAATGATGGAGAAGTACTACCAAAGGCTAATAAATAAGAAGGAAGCATATGTTTCAAAAATCCCTCCAGGAGGGACAATATCTCACTGCTCAACTAGCATCAACGTCAACCATGAAAGCATGAATTTTTATTCAAGATGACATCAACAAGGCTACAAGGCAGTGGGTTTAGGACCAGAGTAGGGATTCAAGATCTTGTCCACTCGTGGAGCTGACGCTCCAAATTCAACATCACAATCTCAGTTCAATTCTTCCTTTGACCAATTCAAGAGATTAGATATTTTTTGTCAAGCCCTCTAGCGTCATGAAGTGATTATCTGACCCAACCAGTGGCCATTGTACACACGACATAGCCACCTCCATTCTACCTTTTACCACTTGTTCTTAGTAGGCTGGGAGGCAAGTTCATTTGGACAAGGGAATCAATAATTGAAATCACATAATGATAGTTTTCTAGAATAGACAAAGATATCAGTTGCAAGGAGTTGCACATAAACAACCATATGGTCCTTCATTCAAATTATTGATTCCATGGAAGGAGTACCCAATGGAAGAGGCAAGTTGGGAAGAATATGTGACCAGTTCCCAAGGTCCTGCCCTCAGGACAAGGTGAATTTGCAAGGGAAAAGCATTTATAGAGCATCGTATTGACAAGGGATCATGGGATAATGGTTGGTGTGGGGTGAATGATGCGTTGAATGGGTGAAGGAATCGATCAGCATATAGCACATTGAGAGTGAAGATAGGACTTGGCTATGGTTGTGGGTAGAAGTTAATTTATCTTATCTATATTTTTCTGTCATGTGTTTTATTCTTATCAATATGAGCGATTCTCCCTTTTCGGACTATTAATATTATGTGTTTAAGATCCTTGCACATATTATTCTCAGCTTTATTAGTTTTGATTTAAGATGCTTGCTCATATTTCACTCTGAATATGTCATAGAATCTATCAGAATGCAATCTACATAAAATGAGGGTGCGGTTACATAGGGCAATGCCATGATTTCCCAATTAATGTCTCTATAGAGAAACAAATGGATAAGCAGGAAATGATGAAGGACAACAGAAGAAAATTATGGGGAAAATTGCGTTTAAGCCAGACTTGGAAATGCAGGACTACAGAAGAAAAAAAGTAAGAAAAAAAAAAGGTTTGAAAGATGTACCATTTGGCCTATTGCAGTAGTTACCACAGCAGGTGCATTATTGTATATTAAACCAGGAGCTTCCAGAACTCCAGACTGCTCAATCACCTGAAATTTTGTGGGAAAACTTGATCATGGCACACAAAAAGAAATCATCAACAAAAAAGATGTTAAATGAACTAACATGATAGGCACCAGTTCTCTTATTCAAGACCCTTCCCTATTGCTGGGAAAGACACATGGGACACACAAGGTATAGAAATTCCTCCATTGAATCAAATCACTCAGATTTTACACAGAAGAAAGATCACTTGAAACAATGAACAACACCATGTTATAAATTAGCATTGCCAGGTGCCATGCACGTTAAAAAGCAACAATAAACAATACTGCACTATTTTAAGTGGTGAACTCGGAGTCTTAAAAAGGGCAATGACTAACACAACCTCCTATAATCCTATTAAACAGAGAAGACATTCAGGAAAAGTAAAATATTAAAAAAAGAAATCCAGCATATGGCAACGTAAACAAAAACATACCCTTTGCTAAAACATTAAAAATCTTTGCACGTAATTATTGAGTATTAGCTTTAGGTATGAACTATGCTTTGATACATTGAAGGGGGTAAAAATAAGGTAATGTATCCGCAATGGGCTGACATTTAACTAATCCTAAAATTTATGGAAATCAAAGGAAATAATTCTATACCACACTTCCTTCGGCATTTTGCTCAGTAGCAAGGTCTTGAAGAAACCATGTAGCACTTCCATTATCAGCAACGTCATGCTTGAATTCTAAAAGTTCAAAGATCAAACTTTCATCTCGGCTAGGGTCTGCAAATGCCTCCTGTAAAGCACTATCAATAAAAATCAGCAGAAGGACTAGCATTTGATTACGGGGAAAACTTGCAAACAGAAAAGAATGACTTGTATGCTTAGCAAAAACAAAGAGAATACAACAAACCTGATGATCGGGAACTTCTCGAATGTCGCTGAGATCCTGTACAAAGATAACTCAAAACTTAATATGATCACAACAAAATTTACATAGTATCGTTGAAGGTTCATGTCAATATAACTTTTTTTTATTTAAAAAAAAAAGAGGGCAGGAAGTAAATGAATGAACAAACCTGGAATCGCTGAGGAAACGTGCTTGACAATTTACCCCCAAATAAAGGGCGCTCGGAAACGATGTCTTCTGGCATATTGAACGACCCAAACAACAGGGGTATCAAAAAACCAAGATACTCTGTCTCCTGGTCCACAACAAAGAGAAAAATAAGACAAACTAACCAGTTAGATTATCAACGAAACCGAATCCTCAAATCTGATTCAAAATGCCTTTAAAAGTTCTTCTTTGTTGACCGAGAATCAACCCCAACCAACGAAATTAAAAGAATTCAGTACATTCTCGACTACACGCAGTATTCCGTTCCAAACACAAGATTAGGAAAAACGTCCGTGAAAAAATTTGCAAACTTAAAGCCACAATGGAAGTAAGACCACTTTGCTAGGAGAGGGAAAAAAAATGGTCCCTTGACAGAGACGAAGTATGGAAGAGCGAGGGAAGACTCTAGTTTGTCCTCCAAGGTGGTGGTGACCTTCAATTCTATATATACTACTCTTGATTGGCCTTGAAAATCATAATAAGCTTTTCTGTTTTTGCTCGAAAAAATAATAATGAGCTTGAAATGTAAGCTAACTATATAAAAATTCTATTTGAATTTTAAAACTTTAAAAAATAGATTTTTTAATAAAATGAGTTGTTAATTATTTTATTATAGTTATTAATTTTATTATTGTTATTATCCACGATTTAAAAATTCAATTAATATTTTTTTGTCATTTTTTTTAAAAAAATATCTACATGTGTTGAATGATTAAATTAAAAGGGACAAAAAAAAGTACTACTAGCACATGTCCTTAATATAAGATTAAGGGAAAATTACATACAGGTCCCAAGGACCAAAAATAATTATAAAAAACTCCCTTGAAATCATCAAATTACACAGAAATCCTAAAGGACTTTTTTGATATTATTTGTATTAACAATAGGAAATGTTATATTTATAGAAAGTGCCATATTTACAACAATATTTAAACAACATTCTGAAAAAATCATATTTACAATGAAAATGTCATATTTACAACAACATTTAAACACCTAGATTTTGAGCGTAGAGAGGTCATTTACAGAAAAAAAAGTTTCTAGATTTACAAAAGAAATGTTATATTTACAACAAAATTTAAAATCTATCCATTTACAAATGAAAAACTCATATTTACAACAACATTTAAATCCGAATTTTGAGCGTAAAATAGGTCATTTACAAAGAAAAATGTTAGATTTACAATGGGAAGTCTTTATATTTACAACAAAATTTAAAATCTGCCATTTACAACAGAAAAAGATCAACTTGAATGAAGAAATTTAACTACATAATAGGTTTTATATTAAAGATGGGTTATGTTTCTCTCATAATCTTTTTCTCATTATCCTCATAATCTCTAAATCACATTCATCTAATCAACACAGTACTACTTTCACTTTTATCTCATTTTCCCAAATCAATGGCCAAGATGTGGCCAATGAGAGACAATAAGAAGAAGGATAAGGAGAGTATCTCCTTCCTATTAAAGATAGAAGATAATATATGTTAATGTTATCATGGATTATAGATTAGAGATAATGTTTAAGCCATCTCGCCCTCCTAATATTCCAAAAAGAAAATAGAGGTAATTTTTAATATTTTTATAGCAATGTTTTTCAATTAAATTATAACAGGTGTATGTATTTTCAATTAAAAGTTTAAAACAACCTCTACTTCCCCCACAAAATAAAAACAATAAAAACTATGTACTTTAATTAGAAAATCATACATTAGGATACAAAAATTATATACTATTTTGTTGCTACCTTCGGTCCTTAATATACGGTTCAATTGATTTTTTTTTTTGGAGAGATTAAAAAATCTAAATAAATTAGCTTAAAGTATTTATATTTATCATTTTTATATCAAAGTAATTTTTCTGACTTATAAATTAATATATAATATAACTATTGAGATTCTGATCTAACGGTGAAAAAGTGGTAGTGACCAAAATTGGTAGTGAGAATATCTTATCCTTATAATAATATACAACATATGTTATTATCAATTTACTAATTTTGCTCCCTCAATCTCGATCCCACAAACAGAGTTCGGCTCTTTTAACAGTTGTGGGATTTTTGCTCAAACTTTGAAAGTTTCGTATGCATTTTTTCTTTCCTCTAAAAAACACGTAGTCTTGGGCGGTCCAGGGTAAAAACATATGTGCATTTTTACTCTTTTACTCTTATAATTATAAGGAATTAAGAGGAGTAATCTCATCAAAATCAAAATTTAGAAAATGACACGTGGACCAATAATCAAGATGCCAGGACTTTTAAATATATATTGATATTTTGTTGATGACGATTTAAAGACAAGCCTTATTTGGTTGGGGCTTTTTTGAGGAGAGGAAGTGTTAAACCACCGTTAGCCGTTAGCACTCTGGTTTCCTCTTCTTACTTAGTCCATGATTTGAAGAGCCAGTGGAACGAAGCACAGAAGAAGCCCAAATAATTGGAATTAACTTAACTATAAATTAAATTAAATTGCTTAAAGGATCGAAGCATCGAAAATTACCTAGCGAATGTTGAGACCAACGACGCTAGCGAGGATCAGCGAGCTCGTCGCAGGAAAAGGCTTGGGGACGCCGGAGAGAATCTATGAGGTCACCTTGGGAGATGAGCTTCTACGACTCTGACAAGGGTAGAGACGGCACTAGCAGAAGACATGGTAGTGAAAGGGAGGGAGATTCGGTTATCCAGATGGGCACCCGCTGGCTATTGGGAATCTTGTTCCATGAAATACACTCTTCTATTTATCTCATGTTGGTTTTAAATATAACATTTTATTATTATTATTATTTTATAGAGATTAAGTAAACTAAATAAGTTATAACTACTTGGGTCCATTTGGTAATGCAATGAGTTTAGTGTTTGTTTTAATTTTTAAACAATGTGCAATGAATAATTTTTTTAATAATTATTTAAAATTAATATATCATATGTCTATTTTACCCTTACTATAATTTTAGTAGAAAAAATAATTAAGAGTCATTACATTTAATAACAGGGATGTTCCAATGAGTTAGTTTTTTTAATAATTAGTGTTTTTTAATTATTATTATTTTTTATATCATTTACAACATCTATTTTATTTGTGGTTTGACTTATAAAACTATATTTTATATTGTATTCTTGTTCAATGACATGTTGTTGGAGATTATTATGGGTTTAGGATTGGATTTAAGATTTTTTTGGTAGAATTGATTTAAATTGTTACGGAAGTGGGAAAAGATTTTTTTTTTTTTTAAAAAAAAAAAAGAGTCTGGACTAATAATCCCCGTTGGACCTCGGGCTGGATTGTCCAGCCCGAGGTCCCTCCTGGACTAGACCTCGGGTTGACCCCCAACCCGTTCTGGTCTGGTCCATGGACATGCCTAATAATAACTGTCATGCTATCTCGTTGAGAATCGTCTGATATTGATAGTTGTGGTGGTAGAGGCGACGATAACAGTGATATAGCGATGACGATGACAGGTGGTGACAACTACAACGGTGGATGAGGAGGTAGTGGTGACGGTGGCAACAACGGTGGAGGTGGCGGCAACAGGGGGTGGTGGTGATGGCAATGGTGGAGATGGCGGCAGCGAGGGTGGAGGAGGAGGTAGTGGCGATAGCTGAGGCCATAGTGGAGGTGGAGGTAGCGGCAACGGGGTGGTGACAACAGTGGTGGAGGAGGAGGAGGAGGTAGTAGCGGTGGTGACAATGGTGGGTGACGGCGACGAAAGAGGAAGAGGAGGTAGTGGCGGCGACCACAATGGTGGAGGTAAGAGCGATGGCATGGGGTGGTTGCGGTGACATGGGGTGGCAACGACGATAGTGGAGGAGGAGGAGGTAGTGGCATCGGCGGAGGAAGTAGTGGAGCCGGCCACAATGGTGGAGGTGGTGGTGGTGGTGGGTGTTAGCGGGTGTGGTGGAGGTAGTGGCAGTGGGGGCAGTTGTGCCATTGCGTAACAAGTGAAATGAGGCAAGTAAAACAAAGACAAATGAAACTAAAAGGTAAATTGAACTTTTCAACCATGCAATGGGTGGTAATGAGCATTCATAAGGGTAGAAGTATGAATGAGAATTATCGATTTTTTGGTATTTATCATTATCATGGTAAATATTATCATGCTAAAAAACAAGCAAACACTCTTATTTTGGTAATGCAATCATGATTACTATTGCAAGCATGCAATGTGGTTGAACCAAACCAAACGGGTAATTAATCAAATCATATGTTGTATATGATTATATATCGTTTATAAGTTAGGCAACGTAGTTTGAAAGGTTTAAGTAATTTAATTGGTTTTCCTAATATATCCAAAAAAGCTAACTCTGTATTATATTTAGGACCGGAGGAAATACTAGAATCCCTTCTACCAACAATCTTATGGTTGATGGAGCTAAGCTAGGGCCCCTCTGTCATTGATTTGTCAGGACTATTATTTTCTATCTTTAAATCAACAACGGACAAGTGTCAAACTTGCTTATAGTATATATATGTATGTGCCACCTCCAGTACTTAATATAAGATCAACTTAATTTGAGCTACCAAGTAGATCTTATTATGGAAAAAAAAAACCAAGTAGATCTTATATTAAGAACTGAAGTAAATATATTCTTTTTGGGGTTAAAGGGTAATTTTGCCCGGGAAGTTTTTTAAGGGACAATTTTGCCCCAAAAAATGTTAAAAAAAAAAAAAAAGGGGGCAAATTTGCCCTTATCATTATCCCACTTAATTTTTAAGTTAGTTGTTAAATATGTTGGTGATACTACATGTCATCCACGTCATTTTTTAAAAGGTGGAAATTTTCCCTAGAAGTCTCTGTGTCATCTACTTCCTTTTTTTTCAAAGTTAGATTTATAATTCCCGAGGTAAATTTACATCTTAACAAAAATAGTGACACGTGAACTGCTAACTTAGCATATTTAGTCGGTCAAAATTAACTAGAATTACAAGCCATAACAAAATATTTACTTCAAATTTACCTTTTGGTAAAAACTATGGAGCAAAATTAACCCATAACCCTTCTTTCTTCCCCATTACCTTCAATCAAAAGTATTGCATTTCCTTTTCCAGTGTGCAAGGTACACTTATTGGATCCTTCAATTAAAAGCAAACAAATAATAAAAAAGCTAGAATTATGCGTATACACTTAATTTAAAAATCTTTCATTTTTAAGGGTTACTAATGGTAAATACCTATTGTTCCACTTAAAAATTTGTGATGTTTGACTAATAAATAGTGTAAATATTTTTAGTCGTAAATTCACATTATGTGAACAGGAAAAAGAAACCCGTAAATTTGACTGATAAATTTACATTGAGTGACAAATTTGAGAGTTTTCTTAATAAATAATTTATGAATATGGTTATTCAGCATAATTCTCCCTAAAAAAGTTTTTGCTTGATATATAAACATCAAAAGTTGAATGATAATTCTAGAAGAAGAATTTCCAGTGTTGTCTATGTCAAACTCCAAGCTAGAATAGCAAAATTTACAAATTAAAACAGAAAATGTACACTCAGCAATTTGAAGTAACAAGAGAAAATCGGTTACTATTCGACCTTCGTATGCTTATAACGTGCAGTCTGGTAGACGTACTTCATAATCAAATGACACGCCTGTTAGGTTCTAAAGGAAGTTCTTGAGACCAGATTGTGAAATTAGATAATCGAGCAGCAACTTACTACCAGAGGCGATTGTCAATCACAGCAGAAACAATAGCCTTCAATGTCTCCTACATAAAATTGAAATATGAGATTCGCTGCATGTTTTTGTTTCAAGAAATGACGCATAAAGCAGTGAAAAGTACCGTAGAATGGTCTTTAAGACCAAGAGAGAGCACTAATGGCTTAGAGGAGCCAGAGGAACTGCTAAACAAGAATTGCATTGTGAATACTGTTATTCATAACAAGAAACACAGATGACAAAACACACACACACACACACATATATATATGTATTCATGTGTAAGTTACAATTTTGATGATGAACACCCAAAAGTCGGAATGATGTGTATTATTAACTTAATAAAATAGTTCCTCTTGTCAGACAAGTATACCAACCTCATGTGTTCGATTAGCTGACGCGCACATGCCTCTAACATTTGCTGCATCATAACAATCAGAGAAGATCAAGTACAACCTTCATATAAAGAAAAAGGGAAAATAATTTCATAGGTTGGCTTACCTCATCCCGTTTGCCAAAAATAACAGACACATTGAATGTTGGATTAATTGACATCCCTTCTTCCTTTCTGGTAGAGGGGGAAAAAAAAGCGTGACCATTCATTTCTTCCAGAAGAAAACTTTCTGGAAGCCTACAAAGGATCTAGGAATCCAAGATGGAGGCACTAATTTAATTTTCCTCTCCTAAAAGTACCACAGCATTAAACATTCTTCACATTTTTCAAGATGCATAAAACTTCAATTCTACTGTAAGTCTATAACCCAATGAAACTTAGCTTTTATGCCAAGATTTTGATTCAAAGACCATGGACTTTGCAGCTCGTGTTTCAAGCAGCTATCTTGCGAGCCAGACAAACACAGCAAAGACAGTTACCCAAAACGAATTATTCTACACACGCACATGTAAAGGAAGTTTTTTTTAATTGTTGGAAGGGCGAGTCATGTGGTTCTGGCATCACTAAAATTGCTCCAATGTTTTGTAACCTATTAAGTTCTTAAGTTCAACCAAAGATGAAAAACCATAAGGTGCATTTATTAATGTACAACTCGTGGTGATAGAGGAATATGAAAGATTTGGCAATGTTCAATCACCAACAAATTACTTAGTCTATTTTTAGAGAAATGTTTTTTTGGGCTTAAAAAGCATACATAAGAGATAATTCAAGGCAATGATATATAGCACAAGACTCAAACTGACCTAGCATGCAGTATTGTCCCCATGGTTCCTATTTGAGTAGCAATAACCTGATACATAGTCAAAAGTTAATATTGTACTCATAGAAACATTCAAAGTGCTTGTTCCCATCAGCACTCACCAGAAAACGATCTTCATAACTTGAAATTAGTATCTCTGTTTTGTTTCCCTGACAAGTAAACAAATTTTAATATTAGTACATAGCTATAAATTATATAAAAAGGAAAAGAAAGATACTCTTCTTGTCCTTCATATTAAGACATATTTGGGGAGTTGATCTTGATCCTAAATATAAGACATAATTTTCATATTTGTCAACTTTTTCTTAATTTATCTAGATTGATGCTCCTTCAATAGTAACCAAGGAGGAGAGGAGATGAGGAAATTAAGGAAAATAACTAGCGTGTTATAAAAAATACATGTCATATTAACTAACTTCCTTAATTTAATCGAATTAGATAAATATGTCTTATATAAAGGACTTTAGGGAGTATTACAGATAAAGGTAGCTCTGGAATCCTAAGTTCAGGTGCAGTTTTGCATGAACAAACAAACAAATCAGATCAATAGTTTTTAGCATGAAGCATTCTTATATTGTAATATAAGCCGTTGGTATCTTGATAGATTCAGATGACCAGACAATTCAATTATGATATCGAATTTCAAGTTCCACTACACACTACTGACTACATACACTTGAGAATTGGGATTGAAAAAAATTAGATGATCAACCAAAAAGAAATGGAAATACCTCGCTTTAAATCATTCCTTACGGAACATAAGATACTATGGGACTCCACTAGATTACTAAGGCAGTTTTGGAGGATTCGTTACTCAAGAGTGCAAGGTCCACTCAAGAAAACACAATGCCCTTGGACTGTAAAAGATGAAAAAATCAAAAAAAATTAAATTCTCAACCATTATGTTATTAGATAAAGATTGGTAGGACAGCAGGGAAAACTAATAATAACACATGCGAATTCAAGTACAACTTATGGAGCAAGTTGCAGTGATGGGGCAAAAGAAAAATGCGGGTAGTAGAATTGACAAAAACACAAACAGCTTGGGCAAGAAGGATATTTCAGTGAAACCCAGCACAAAGGCATCTTCATTGCCTGCTAATCCAAAATTCTATACATCTTTTCGATATTAGCATGGAAAACATCCCATGACTTTCCAGAGGAGAAATGATTGAGAGAGAGAGTACCTTAATTGGGAGGGACAAATGCTTGTGGGGAACAGGAAATGGCGGGAGGAAAGTGGCGCCAAGACTCATCGCCGGAGAGGGAGAGTCGGTAACGGGAAGCAAAATTTGAACTTTCAGAAGTCACAGTTGGCGGCAAAGAGATAGGCTTTAAATCGAAGCGGGGAGGATGGTATAGTTTGTGAGACGCAGCCTCTGCCCCTCGTTTTGGCGCAGAAAAGAAGTCGAAGACGAACATGAAGACGCCCCAGTCAACAAAGCCCTAATAGGGCAACTATCATAGAGTAAATAATTTTTTTCCTGGGTCGATAGAGCAAATAATAAGAAAAAAAAAAAAAATATCATTAAAATTTTAAAATACTAAATCAGCCTTGTCTATAAAAGTATAGGCATTGAGTATGAGTATACAATTGATAACTTAATAGGAAATTACTTATTTAAATTTTGAAGTTTATATAGTTTTTTTTTTTGTCTTTTTCCTTAAATAAAATTTGGATTTGTTTTATTTTTGAAAATATAAAATTAACAAGCAAACATTATTAGTTTATGGGAAAAGTATTTTCCAGTCATTTGGAGATAAGTTATCTTCAATTACCCCAAAATTACGTTGTTTTAGATGAATGAAGGGTATGTTTATAATTTTAGGTGAATTAATAAAGGGTGTAAAATTACAGAAACACCCTTCATTAATCCAAAATAACGTAGTTTTGGAGGTTACTGGAGATAACTTATCTCAGAAATCACCCTTAGTTTATTACATTATTTGGATTCGTTTATTGACTCTGGTGTGAAGACCTGCGGTCGGACAGGAGCAGGGAACAAAAGAATGCAGAGAGGATAAAGGAGAGATTTTAGGGATTTCCTTGGGGTAAATGAGGAATTTCGAGGGGGTGGGGGCGTTTTGGGGAGAAGAAGATAACAAAAATGCAAAAATATATCTTTAGGTAGTATTTTTTTATATATATATGTCCATTATTTTAATTAAATTATTTTCAGCGGATTATACTTATCACGAGTATGAAGTACCACCTTCCCAGCTATTAGGGGTGTTCATGAAGCGTGGTCCGTAGGCGCCCGCGCCACTGAAAAAATCGCCTGCCGTCCCCAAAAAAAGAAATTTTGAAAGAAAAATGCCTCAATTGGCTGGGGCTCGGGCGGCAGTATGCGCCCCCGCCTTGAGTAGTATATATTATATATTTTTTTATATAAAATAGTATTATATATTTGTTATAAATTATATAACCTATTTGTATCAAAAAATATATATATATATATATAACTTTTAAAAAAAAAATCTTTTCATTTCTTCATCAGCTCTTCCCTTTTCTCATTTTCGGATGCCCTAGCCGCAAGCTGTCTCTCCTCTCTTGATCTCCATTCTCCTCTAGAGCTCGATGATCTGTCTGACTGCCTCTCATCTCTTGATGCAACCTCTAGGAGTTTTGGATGTCTGAGCGCTTTAATTTCTATTTTTTGATGTCTTGTTAAGGCATATGGTTGTCTTTTTAATTTTAAGACTTATATTGGAATATTCAAAAGTGTAGAATTATGGATGTTACGTTATTTAATTTTTAGTTCTTAATTTGGTTTTTTCACATGTAGAGTGTGGCGGTATCGCCACTTAGGCATGGAAGAAGGCTGCCCGCCAAAGCCCCATTATCGTACGCCAAAAATGTTAGGCATATCGGGCAGAGGCTGATTTTTTCGCGATGTCTTTCGAGCGAGGGCGTCGGGCGAAAGTGGTCTCGCCCTGTCCTAACCCCGCCATGAACACCCCTACCAGCCATGCATCAAATACAACAATATTATCAAATTAATTCATAAAGTCAAAGGAGAACCTTGTTTTTTTTTTTTTGCCGAAAAATAAAAGGAGAACTAATCAACTAATATAAAGAAAAATTAGATTAAAAGGTCAAATAACATTAAATACGGAGAGATGGTAGAGCAAAATGCCCCCCTTTTTTTTTTTTGCTCAAAGAATAATGGCCCAATTAAAAAGAAGATAAATGCTTATGTCAAAAAGAAATCAACCCCTCATGTTTATTGTTATTTTAAAATGGAGATGACTAAATGATAAATGCATTGGATCTTTAAGGGCCCGTTGCTATTAAAGAAAATGTTGGAAAATAATGGAATGGAAGTAAATGGAAAATATTTTACCACAGAGGTGTTCGGTGAGTATTGAAAAAAGCAGAGATGGGTTGATAGAAAAAAATTTGTTTGGTTAGAAGAAAATGAGATATAAAAATGAGGTAAAAGACATTTTTGCCTATGCTTAAAAAATATTATTTAAAGGCTCATATTTTCACTTTATCCCCTTTAATCATATCATTTCATGTGTAACTAATGGTCATGATCACTTCTTCAGATAATTCCCATAGAATCACGGCTTAACTACCATAGGTTGTATTTTGTAAAAATGTGAAAGAACAGCTCTGTTTGCCCATGTTTTTTAATAATGTAAAAAAGCAATAAACATGAGATACCCAGAAAAGTCGTTTGTTTGTGATCATACATGAATGAATGAAAACAATTTTAATCATATGTGTTTGATGGGTAGCTTATGGTTATGCATGACCGAATTTTTTTACTCTAATTGTTACTTACCCATCACCCGCATATGGTCACAGGTAAGGTTGTTAAATTCGCGAGTTTAAGTAAACTTGTGACAATAATGTAAACTCGAATCATAAACTCGTAAGAGTTTACTTTCACTCTTAAATAGGTATTAGTGTATAATAAATAATTAAAATATAAAAAATGGTAACAAATTGATTTAAATATATTTTAAATCAAAATAATTGAAATTAAATCCATCAATATTCAAAATTTACAATATCTAACAAAGAAATTTCTATAAAACTCACATATAAAGCTATAGAATATGGTCAAATAAAAAAATTTAACACAAGTTTAAGGGTGAGTTAACACAGTTTTGTAAGTTTGAAACGTAAAAATGATAAACTCGTAAGTTAAACCGAGTTTACAATGGTCACGAATTTACCAGTGATTCGACTTGATTTGATAAACTAGAAACGTAAAAACGGTAAACTCAAAGAATTAACTCGCTAGTTTGAAAATAATGGTCATAGATACTTTCTCTAGAATAATTTTACTCATGGGTATGTCATGGTTACAAGATAGTTATCAGACTTTACCCTCAACCGTTGCGCACCCATCATCTACAGCTGGGCAACACCACTTTCCTTATGCGGAAATATCACAGATTAAATCACGTTCACCACATATGTACTTCATGGTCAGAGTATAAACCGCCTAGATTTTGTTCCAACCATGGAGTTCCCACAACCGCCAAACTGCTCCGAATCAGCTTTGGTAGCCAATGGCCTCTTGGCATAACTCAACACAAAAAACCAGGGACCACGGGTGCATCATATTCAATGCAAACAAAAATAGAACAGCCACAACGACGGAGAAGAAGCAACCCACATGTTCTTCATGATTGATTGGATCAGCGACGTTGCTGGTAAAAATCCCCTCGCCATCTATGTTCTTCACAACCTTCTATTTTTCTAGCTCCCACAGTGTAAATGGCTCTCAAAGACTTCACCTTTTGTTATATCTCATCGCATTCACATCAGGGACATTTCAGTCCTTTGCTGATTTCTAGAGGTCCTGGTAAATGGGCACCGCCGGGAAAATATTTTCGGTGGAGAATGGCGAAGTAAACTGCCGCCACCAGTGGGAAAATTGAATTTTCCCTTTTCAAATAAAAAAAACAAATTTTTAAATAATCACTTTAAAATCTTACTTGAGCCCAATTAATTGGTAAGATGATAGATGAGATTAAAATAGAAGAGGTGGAAGAATAATTACTCCCTCCCGTCCTTCTTAGAAGCAATTTTCTCTCTCTAAGGTTGGTCTTTAATATATTCAACTTTTTCCTTATGTCTCAAAATTTAAACTACTCTTTCTTTTTCTACCATGATTAAATACCTATCTTTATATTAAGGGTTAAGGTCCATTTTTGCCCCAGAAGTATACGCCGATGACCAATTTTGCCCTGGAAGTTTTTCTTGGAGCAATGTTGCCCCTCCGTCAACGGTCAACTAACCGTTGACCGTTAGGGTTGTTAACGGAGGGGCAACATTGCTCAAAAAAAAAACTTTCGGGGCAAAATTGCTCCCAAAAAAAACTTCCAGGGCAAAATTGCTCCTGGGAGTAAAAAAAATGTTAAAAATGTTATTTATGATATCATAGATTTTAAATTCTTATTTATATAATATCTAAGGGTGGAAAGCGGAGTCGGTCGTGCTTCACCCTTAACTGCCAGTCGCCTTGTTCGACAACAAAGTGGCAAATTTTTTGGCCCGTTTGAATTAGACATGTTTTGCAATGAGACACGTGGCCTATTAGCCTAATTATAAAATTTTTAAAAATATAGGCCGCCTTAACAGGCAGGCCAAAGCTCGGTGAAAAAAAAAAAATGGCCTCTAACGGGCTACGGTGCGGGACTCGGGCCACTTTGTTGTCAAACGGGCTGGCTGTTAAGGGTGAAGTCGGGTTGGCTACGGCCCGTTTCCACCCCTAGATATTATATAAATAAGAATTAAAAATATACGATATCATAAATAACATTTTTAACATTTTTTTGGGTTAAATAGCAATTTTGCCCCAAAAGTTTTTTTGGGAGCAATTTTGTCCTGGAAGTTTTTTTTTTGGAGCAATTTTGCCCCTCCGTTAACGGTCAACTAATCGTTGACCATTAGTTGACCATTGACACAGGAGCAACATTGCTCCTAGAAAAAAATTTCGAGGCAACATTGCTCCAAGAAAAACTTCCAGGGCAAAATTGGTCCTCGACGTATACTTCCAGGGCAAAAATGGACATTAACCCATATATTAATTATCTCCCATTTATTATTAATTCTCTTTCATTTAATTATTTATTACCCATTCTCTCTCATATTTATTACCCATTCTCTCTCTTATGTCATAAATATGGGCATATTTAGAAAAATAATGACATTTTTTACACATTTATTATTTTTAACTAATCTAACCGCTAGTTGCAATTAAGAAAAAAATTGCTTAAAGGACGGGAGGGAATAATGTTTTTGTCATAATTTATACCTCCATTATATTTATACAGATTCGAACTACTTTTAAAAAAGATTTAAAAGATGGGTTTGGCTAGGGTCATTGAAGTATTGAACCACGCCATCCTAATTTCTCTTAGTCGGGTATATTTTGGCTTCACATTGATAAGACATGAGGCAGGTAATTGTAGGATATACTCTAATCTACGAGAAGACGCAAGACTCTTGCGAATTCAATTAGATTAGTCAACTCTCTAATAATTAGAAATTCCACTAATTAATAAAGCTTAAGGAGAATCTCCCGTTTCAATTTACTCTCTAAAATATTCCACACTTTATTGATGAGGCACTAGCCTATTTATATTGATTTACAAAAGTAGACTCTATTCAAAATTCAAATACGAAATCTAAAAATATATCTAAATCTAAGATTTAGATAACTAATAATCCTAACAACTATATCTTATCTAATAAGATATTCCTAAAGATAATAATAAAATATAATTAAACCATTCCCATGGCCGGTTTGCTTTCAAATTGTATTAGATTTTATCCGATGGCTATGTGTGGCTAAAACCTTTGCTTCTTGGTGATGGAGGCTTGAAAGTCAAGAGAACTTTAATAGGATAAACTCTAATCCTAGAGAAATAGCAATAACCTTGCTAATTCAATAAGAACGGCCAATCTCTGATCTTAGATAAGATCAGCCAATCTCTAATAATTATATAAGCCTGAATCTGAAACTTAACTAATTACCAAAGCCCAGAAGAATACTCCGATAAATTACTCTCTCAAATAAATTGAAACGGGAGATTTTCCTTAGACTTTAATAGTCTGATGAGTTACAGATTATGGCTCATATACTATTAAGGATGTGGGCTGGTTTAGAGAATAGGCGAGATTCTTGCCTACTCTCTATCTCAGAGAGGCTGATTTAGAGAATAGGTGAGATTCTTGTCTACCCTCTATCTCAGAGAGGCTGTTCTTAGAAAACTAGTGAGATCCTTGCTTCTCTTTAAAAACAGAGTAAATCTATTTTCCCTTTTATTTCCTAAGTTCTCTTTATGTTCTCATTCTCATTTAACCTTCCCATAATCCATACCCTACCATTTAGTATCTTCCCTTTTATTTCCCGAGTTCTCTTTATGTTTCCATTCTCATTTAACCTTCCCATAATCCATACCCTACCCTTTGGTATCTCCTAATCAAAACTGGGTAGGGTATGAATTATGGGAAGGTTAAATGAGAGAATGGGAACATAAAGAGAACTCAGGAAATAAAAGGGAAGATACCAAATGGTAGGGTATGGATTATGGGAAGGTTAAATGAGAATGGGAACATAAAGAGAACTCAGGAAATAAAAAGGAAAATAGATTTACTCTGTTTTTAAAGAGAAGCAAGGATCTCACTAGCTCTCTAAGGACAGCCTCTCTGAGATAGAGGGTAGGCAAGAATCTCACCTATTCTCTAAACCAGCCTCTCTGAGATAGACAGTAAGCAAGAATCTCGTCTATTCTCTAAACCAACCAACATCCTTAATAGTAGATGAGTCAAAATCTGTAACTCATCGGATTATTAAAATCCAAGGAAAATCTCTCGTTTCAATTTACTCTCTGAAATATTCTACACTTTATTGATGAGGCACTAGGCCTATTTATAATGATTTACAAAGAGCAGACTCTATCCAAAATATAAATACGAAATCTAAAATATATCTAAATCTAAGATTTAGATAACTAACAATCATAAATCCTAACAACTAAATCTTAACTAATAAGATATTCATCTTATTTCCTAATTCCTAAAGATAATAATAAAAGATAACATCTAATAAGATATTCCTCTTATTTCCTAATTCCTAAAGATAATAATAAAATAATAATAAAAACAGACTCAATTAATCAAATATTAATTCCTAAAATCTCTAAACTTTCCGCAACTTCCATTATCTCCCACTAATTCGGTACTCTATCAATACTTCCCCCTTGAGATTTGTCTTGACCTCAAGGCGAGACCAAAGTGCCAGCCTTTAGATTTATCTTGAAGCTTCATAGTGGTCGTCTTTGCCTCTACCTTGATTGTATTAAAAGACATTACTTCATCATCCGGCTTCACCATAATAGTGGCAACGTCTTCCAAAGGAAAAATAAGCCTTTCACCTTCTTTTGAAATTGCCAAGCGTGAGAACGAGGATAGTAAGTAGGAGTAACCCATGGATCGTTAGGCTTTGATGCCAAATGGTAAGAACGTGAACCAGGAAACAATTATATTATACTCTAATCTTTAAAGAAGACGCAATACCCTTGCGAATTCAGTTAGATCAGCCAATTCTCTGATCTTAGAGAAATAGATTTCATGTTTATATTTTAGATAGAGTCTGCTCTCTGTAAACCATTATAAATAGGCCTAGTGCCTCATCAATACAGTATGGAATATTTGAGAGAGTAATTTATCGGAGCATTCTCCTGGGCTTTGGTAATTAGTTAAGTTTCAGATTCAGGCTTATCTAATTATTAGAGATTGGCTGATCTTATCTAAGATCAGAGATTGACTGTTCTTATTGAATTAGCAAGGTTATTGCTAATTCCCTAAGATCAGAGCTGGCTATTCTTATTGAAGTAGTAAGATTCTTACTATTTCTCTAGGATCAAGTTTATCTATTAAAGTTCTCTTGACTTTCCCATTCTTGTTTAACCTTCCCATCAATCTATCATAATTCCCTTATTCCCAATTTAACTGCATAATCTGTACATCCGAGGCTTCTGAGGCATGCAGCTATTATGGCGAGGGGGTCCGATGCCGTAGACGCGATGGTTTCGTTGGGTTTCTCCATATGTGGATAGAAATCCAACTCTCTATGCTTTAATTAATTTATTAATCGAGTCAGTTTTGATTATCTTTTATTTAATCGAGTATGTTTTAATTATATTATTTTTAGAAATATCTTATTAGAAAAGATATAGTTGTTAGAATTTTTAGTTAGTCTATTTTCTTATTATCTTAGGAATATCTTATTAGATAAGATATAGTTGTTAAGATTATTAGTTATCTAAAACTTAGATTTAGATATATTTTTAAATTTCGTATTTGAATTTTGAATAGAGTCTACATTTTGTAAATAAGCGCAAGTCCCATCGATAAAATGTGGAATATTTCATAGAGTAAATTGAAACCGGAGATTCTCCTTGGGCTTTATTAATTAGTGGAATTCCTAATTATTAGAGAGTTGGCTAATCTATGAGAAGACGCAAGACTCTTGCAAATTCAATTATATTAGCCAACTCTCTAATAATTAGGAATTCCACTAATTAATAAAGTCAAGGAGAATCTCCCGTTTCAATTTACTCTATGAAATATTCCACACTTTATATTGATAAGACTAGGCCTATTTATAATGATTTACTAAAAAGTAGACTATTCAAAATTCAAATACGAAATCTAAAAATATATCTAAATCTAAGATTTAGATAACTAATAATCCTAACAACTATATCTTATCTAATAAGATATACCTAAAGATAATAATAAAATATAATTAAACAGACTAACTAAAAATCCTAGCAACTATTGTATATCTTATCTAATAAGATATTCCTAAAAATAATATAATTAAAACAGACTCAATTAAATAAAAGATAATCAAAACTGACTCGATTAATAAATTAATTAAAGCATAGTGAGTTGGATCCCTATCACACATCCATTTGAATCTAGAAGGACGGATGAAACTTCAACCTTAACTTATTTTATTTACCCAGACTGGCTTAAGAAATCTGCAGAACTAGCTTAAAGAAGAACAAATACAAAGGAAGCAATTAAGAAAATTTATGAAATATTTTCCCAAAAAATAACATGAGATGACATCAGAATTGGCTGCATGATGAAACAGTGCAACTATAGAGATAGAGTGGATTGGACTTAAATTTACTTCTTTAATGCCTGTACCTTCACCGCTGACTCACAAGTAAATGTTTATTTACACCAATGTTAATCTTCAGATCTTTCCTCAACTTTATAAACCAATACGAACTTTTCCCCAAGCTTATATAACAAAAAGAACCAAATATATACAATCAATTAGGCTTGACCAAGTAGGATGCCCATATCTCATCAGCTGGAGGAGGAGGCTGAACCCAATGACCTGGTATGCGGCTGCACCAAGATGCAGTAAATCAGGAAACAGATCAAATAATTGAGCTATTCAAATGCATTAGTTTCATTTACAACGAACATATACTCCAATAGTCATTTTTGTGTACACAACAAGACACAAAAAATTACATACAATACTAGCAGTGGTTCTCTGCAATTCACACAAAGGCCAATGCAAGTCAAATATGTTACTGTAAGCCATGACTTTTGACAGGATCTATAGAAACATATATAGATACTTCATATTTTGTAGGTTCATTATGTCCTGTATTCATGTCAGTGTTGACGCTTTTCGTTTTGACTTGTTACACTTTATGATGTTAGGCATGCTGGAGAAAATGCAAGAAACAATAGTGTTCAGGAATTTGAGTACTAAATGCCAGAAAAATAAAATTATGGTGAATAGGTATAGCACTAATATAACGTTGACAGTGGCACAAAATGATACTGCCTCCGGTCCTAAAATTGGACAAAAAGTTTATTTTGGTCCTAAATACTATTTCCAGTCCTTAATATAAGATCTTGCTTTTAGTGCAAATTGCACTACAAATGAGATCTTATATTTAGAACTAGAAATAGTATAATTTTTCCCCAAACAATTCCCATTGATTGCACATATTATTGGGGTTTCCATCAAGAGATAGTTCCAATACACATGATTAGAAAGAGCATTTTAGGGAAACCAATAGACATTTGTAACAGATAAACAAACTTAACTAATTTCCTCAATATCTGCAAATTAGTTATCTAACTCTCGTATTAAGGACTGAATGGAGTAATATGTAATAGTGCAAACAACATTATAATTAAATACTGTGGTAAAGGTGGTGGGGACTTAGGTCATAGATCATTAATATTCTGATGACTTCGGTCCAATGCCATCCTCCATTATTTTTGTAATGCAACCTAAATGATGCTTTAAGCAGAGGGAATATTTGCTACTAATAACAAAAATGGTAGCAGGATAACCTAATTATTCTTACCTTCCTCCTGGTCTGATATAAGCATCCCATCCTCTTCTAACCTGCATGAGATTACTCAACAGCTTTAATAATCAAGTGGAAACTTACAGCATTAGGCCGAGTCAAACATGCGTACAAAAATCAGACTCTAATATAAGGTTATTATCAATTCAGCATAGTAAAACTTGCAGCCTTCATGCTAAGATAACATAAATTGCCATTGATTTACAGACATTTGAGAAAGAAAGGAGAGATGTTGAAAGCCAAGCATAATTTGATTACAGAGGAAGTAATTAGTACTCCTCTGGTCCTTAATATAAAATATATTTGGGGAGTTGATCTTGATCCTAAATATAAGATAATTTTCATATTTGTCAGACTTTTCTTAATTTACTCCTATTGAAGCTCCCTCAACAATAATCAAAGAGAAGGGGAATGAGGAAATTAAGGGAGATGAATAGGGTGTTCTAGACAATAGATGTTGTGGATAATTTGAGAGAAAAATATTAATCTGAATTCATTAATCTCTCTCTCTTTCTCTAAATCAAAGAGAGTACATACGAGTCTTTATATAGGAAAACCTAGAGCTAACCCTAGAATCTAATCAAATCAAATCAAATCAAAATAATATCAAAATCATTAAGATATAATATCCTAAGATAAAATATATTTATATCTAATCCTGAGATATGATATAATATATCTATATCTAATCTAATATCCTAAGATATAATAAATATCAATCTTAATAATAAGATAATAATTAATCTAAATAATCCATAATATTCCCATACTCCCCCTCAAGTTGGATCATAGATATTAATCATGTCCAACTTGCTTATACAACTTTCAAATGCAAGTTTGAGTAATCCTTTTGTAAAGGCAATGGCCGTCGACAATGTTGGGAGTTGGCCTGTTGGAGAGTAGCAGAAACTCGACAATGTTGGGAGTTATCGGCTACGACAAGATTAACGGACAGTAGATACTTGACAATGTTGGGAGTTATCTGCTGCAACAAGATTGATGGGCAGCGGATACTCGACAATGTTGGGAGTTACTGCCACGAATTTGACAAATGATAGTTTGGTCCTGCGAATTTGACAAATGACAGTTTGGTCCTGCGAATTTGACAAATGACAACAAATGACAGTTTGGTCATGTGAATTTGACAAATGACAGTTTGGTCCTGCGAATTTGACAAATGATAATGACAAAGGGTGACGTCAAGAGAGCCAGAGGGCACCAATACTAACAGAGAGACGGATGAGTCAAGGACAACGACACTGTGTGTAAAGTGCTGAGATGAGGTCGACACTGGTTTGCTGAGTGCAGAGACGAGGTCAATGATCTACTGAGTTGAGGACGACGGGACCAGTCGTCGGACGAGTTGTGAGGCACGATGATAGAGGAACTGCTATCGATGATGACAAGCTCGACGACGATGAGAGCGTCGAAGAGGAGAAAGGTCGTCGATGAAGAACTGTGCTCTACAGATGAATGAAGAATTTTTGGGTTGAGGATTAGCCAATATTGCCAATAAGAAGAAGGTTCATGAGTGTTAATCCCAGTGCTCAAGAAGGAACAACAACTTCTTCTTCTTCTTCTTCACCATTAACTCTGATACCATGTGGATAATTTGAGGGAAAAATATTAATTTGAATACATTAATCTCTTTCTCTAAATCAAAGAGAGTACATACGAGCCTTCATATAGGAAAACTCAAAGCTAACCCTAGAATCTAATCAAATCAAATCAAATCAAAATAATATCAAAATCATTAAGATATAATATCCTAAGATAAA
The DNA here is from genome assembly GCA_019022615.1 of Acacia melanoxylon. Lineage (NCBI taxonomy): Eukaryota > Viridiplantae > Streptophyta > Magnoliopsida > Fabales > Fabaceae > Acacia > Acacia melanoxylon. The sequence continues at coordinate 4,187,372 of JAFJYJ010000052.1, forward strand.
GTATATCTATATCTAATCCTAAGATATGATATAATATATCTATATCTAATATAATATCCTAAGATATAATAAATATCAATCTTAATCATAAAATAAAAATTAATCTAAATAATCCATAATATTCCCACAGATGTCATATAAACTAATTTAACTAACTTCCTTAATAAAATCAACTAAGGTAAATTGTCTTATATAAAGGACCGGAGGAGTATTACCTCAATAAGTGTGCCCATATCATTGTTGCTGCCATGGTAGTAATGATAGAACTCAATTGGTAAGTTAGCTACATCATCATATGCTCCCCTACTGCTTTGTCCTTCAGATGCTTTTTTACTAGATTCCTTCTCTTCAACTGCAACAGAGCCCTTGTCATCTTCACCCTCAGTTTTCTGCTCTTTGCTCTCCTGGAGCTCATTATTATCACTGCTCCAATCATTTAATGAATCTCCTTGATTTTGAACGGATTTTCTGGATTCTTCTGCAGATACAATCGCTTCTCTAGCAGCATCTGTATCAGCAGAAACCAAAGCTTGGCGCTCCTCTTCCTCAACTGCAGCCTGAACCCTTTCAAGAAATTTGTTGTCCTCCTCCGGAAGAAAGTGGCCTGCAAATATTCAATTAAAAAAAGCATAATGTTATGATAATCAAATGAATTTTTTTCCAAATGTGACTAAATATTACATGTGTGAATAATAATAATATCTATTGGACCCAGAAGGTAATTAAGAAATTGACAAAGAAAGCATATTTAACCAATTCTATTATTGTATTACATTAACAAATTAAAAAATGTATGGTTCCGGATTAAGAATAAACCTTTTTGTTGTAGATATTATCTGAGGCTTTTTTTTATTAAATAGAACCATTCAGTTACTGTATGAGCCTAAAAGTCTTCACAGAAAGTGTACAGAACACGTTTTTTAGTATAAAAAGAACCATTCAGCAACTGTATGAACCTAAAAGTCTTCATATAAAGTGTACAGAAAAAGTTTTATAGTTGACCTATGCGAGAAAAGCCACAATGAGTCATCATAGGCAATAAAAATGCTACTACCTCCAGTCTTAATTATAAGACCAAGTTTATAATGCAATTTGCACTATAAAAGTGGTCCTATAATTAGGAATGGAGTATAGATTAGAAGCAGAGTGCTTTTCTCATGCATACCTTGTCTTTTCAACTTTTGGATCCTCATGGAGTGCAACTCCTGCAGCTTCTCCACCATCAAGAGTAGTTCAAGCTGAGATGCAAAACATGTTAAAAAGGGACTATCAATGAAAGGGAGAAATGGATGGAGAAGAAAAGAAGAAAAAAATATCATAGAAACCTTGAATTCTAAAAAACAAAAGGCGAGACGACCCACCAATAATATCTTGCCAATGTAATGACAAGAAGATCATAAGTAAAAAGAGGAGTATGAAATTTTGCACTAAACAATAATCCTAATTCTAATAAATTAGCACTGGCACCATAATGGATGCTGGGAAGACAACAAAGCAACAAACAGTAATTGAAATGAGTGAACAAGAAATACCAATTTGAACTTTGAAATCATCATAATGGCACAAGAGAATCCAAAATGAGCTAAAATGAAAAGGATCAAATACACCATAACGTAAATCAATCTGTACAGTTCATTAGCATTGGGTAATCACATAAGCAATTAACGACCATGGAATTTTATGTATGAGTGGCCAAGTTCTAGAAAGTTATCAGAAATCTGAAATAAGCAATCTCTTAGTTGCCAATTGGCCAACAAGAATATGATTAAGCTGTATGAACTCACTTCCGACTCTAATTTCTTCTTCTCTTCTTTGGCTTTGAGCTTTGCAATTTCTTTCATCTTTTCCACCTGCAAACAAACACACTTCAGATGCTAATAGAAGTAGCATTATTGCCTCATGTTTGCAAGGTTGCTGTAAGAGAATAACCAATTGTAACGATGCAGTTTTAATTCTCATTCAGTCATACTTAAATAATACCCACAAAGTATGCAGTTTCACTGGAAATATCTGGAACTAAAAGTATTCAATTAGCTCTGCTCTTTTAGTGGAAGTATACAGGCATATGAATACAAAGATAAATTCTATATAGTTTTCTGATAAAGTGGGGAACAATGACAAGAGAAGTTCTAAATAGTTCTTCAAGTTGATTTACATAGTCATCCAATTTCGACAGATGAATTGGCAGATTCTGCATATAGTGAAACTGCTCGTCTTCTCAGTGGCACCAGATGTTTGTGATTGTTTTCCGCATAATTTTTTCTCCAACTGGCCATACAAAGTATAAACCCATATGAAAAGCCATAAGTTAAATTTGTCTGACTCTAACGACTGTTAGTCAATTCAACCCTAACAGATATTAAATTGGATAAGGAGATGTTTAAATTAAAAAATAGGGGCAAAATGATGGAAGCATTTAGATATTACAGAAAAAATCTGTAGACAAACTTCACTTTTGATTTCCAGATAGAGGGAAAATAACTGCTTAGTTCACATTCACAAAAATTTAAATTTACCTTTTCATTCGCAGCAACCTTGGCAATCTCTTTTTCTCTCCATTCATCAGCTTCCCGGTCAATTTGGTCAAATTGCTCACGCTCCTAGAGTTTACAACACATAAATTAAAAACAAAAATTATTAGCAAGTTTACCAGAGACTACCTTGAAGAGGTGAAGTATATGTAAAATGCAATGCTCTAAGAATCCAACAAAAAATAACCTTTGCCAGCATTTCTGCAATGCGCCTGCGCTTCTTTTTCCTCCAGATTTTATTCCTCTTACTCTTCTGCAATTTATTTTCCAGCCTAGCAGGGGCAGATTTCTCCTCCCAAGGACTTGTTTCATCTGCAATATATCTGAATGGCTCCAGTTGAGCTTGTAGTTTTGACATCAAAGAGTTGACTGCTTCAACCGCCAATGATTCTTGAGTTTCCAAACTAACCCTTCTGTCTTCTAGACATTTCTGAAACTCAGAAACAGAAGGCTCGGCTGGCCTATCTTTTGCATCTTCTTCAGACCCTTTGCCCTCTTTGATCATCATCAGCATCTCCAATTCCTTTTGCCTGCAGAAATACCATTTGATCATGGTAAATAATATAAAACAGCATGCATTAATCAAGCTGATATAAGAACAACATACATTGCCTTTGCAAGATTGAGAGTATCTTGCAACTCTCTCAGCTGATTGTGCACATTCCTGTTGTTCCAAAAAGCACTTGAATTTGGTGGATCAGGAGGTAACAATGGGAACCAATAAGGAGGAGGGGGTGGCGGTCGTGCCAATTGAGAAGTAAACGGATTCATTTTCAGTGCTAAGTTCAGTCACAGAAACTGAAAAAAAAAAAAAAAAAAAAAAAAAAAAAAAAAAAAGGGCAGAAGTGCAGAACCTTGGGAGATTAGTGTAAATTAAATAATAGGCTTTATCAAATATGAATTTAAAACAAAAACAAAAATGGGAAAGACCCAAACAGGCACAGTCAAAATAGGTGAACGATTTAAGGTGATGGTTATATAAATATCTCAAGGCCGACTCGTAGCTTCATGACATTTTAAAGAAGCAAACAACAACAGCAGCATCATCGTATATCAACATCCGTACACCAAACTCACAAATCATGAGATAATGACAAACTTGAGAACAATTAGCCCAAATTTTATCACAAAAGGAACACAGGTTCAACTGCAAAAAGCTATGAGAAATTGAGCAGTAACCAAATATACCTCAAATATTAATAAAAAGACAAAACTTAGGTCAAGTTAATTAGGTCCAGTAGCTAATAAGATTCTGGAAAATGGATTAGTTCTACACATAAGCAGTTAACCTCCCATCAAACCGCCATTAGGAGAGGACGGCAAAACGGCCAATGCTCAAAAGCCGACTTGCATTATCTGGATGATTGGATCCTGGGCTTAGTTTCAACAAATAAGTTGATTTTAATTGAAAATATGATTCTAATTCATCCAACGTTTTACGCTGGTTCTAGAATGTGAAGAAGAAGAAGATAAAGAGCCATAAAGGATATGCTTTTCTTCAAGTGGCTTTAATGTAGCGTTTGGCTCCATCGCTTGGGATATCCCTCCAAAATGTCATCTAGTTCATCATCGAGACTGGCAGTAATTGATATGGTCTTGGATGAATCTGGTCCTTTATCAAAAGCTACCAGTGACAGTTGACTTGAGCGAGAATCAAATTTCCCGGAAAATTCCAACAAGTATCGATGAGCTTAAACAATTAAGCAGCCTAAATTTACAGAGCAACAAATTATCTGGATCAATCCTAGATTCTCTGGGTTCGTGCGTATCCCTCAGCGATATCAACCCATCAAAAATCACAATCGGAAAAAATACCTTCTTTGGGGTTTTTACCGGATCTCAATGCTCTGAACTTACCAAGAAATAAACTTTCTGGTGAAATTCCAGCGAGTTTTGCGCATCTCTGACTGAACCTCTTTAATATATTAAACAACAAATTAGCAGGTTTTGTTCCACACGGCCTGTCTTTTCAAGCTTCCAGAGATTACTCAAGTCCACTTTGAGCGTTCGCAATATTGCGGTCCTCTCCTTGTACGATGCCCTACCCTTGCTAAGGGAGGTTTAACGGGAGGTTAAGTGCTTATTGGTACAATTAATACAAAAGGTGGAATCTCATTGGCTACTTCGACCTAATGGAATTGTTTGTTATTGAAATTCTTCCTAAACAAACTTGCAAAGTTACTAAAATTAAGTGACACCCCCTATTCTAAGAAAAAGAGGGGCGGGCTTCATATGGGCATTTCTCATACAATCGCATGAACTTACTTAGATGCCGTCTCGCGATTCTGAAGTAATTAAACTCTCTGCCCGATTTTAAAAGGAAACTGTGAGAAGCATTTAAAAAAAGAATAATATTAAACATAACCTTCCAAGTAAGAATCACTGCGGATTACAAATTGTGTCTCATTGAAGACGATGTGGTCCACAGTTGAAGATCCAAATAAAACATGAAAAGCAGTACGAAGGGAGGAAAAGAGAGGGTTAAAAGACTGACCTTTTGATGTTACCAAAAAAACGAAATCAATGTGGTGATTGATTTGGTCGCCAGAGGCGGTGAGAACAACGGAGGAGGAGGAGGAGGAGGAGGAGAGACGAAGGAGTCGAGCGAGTAGCGAAGCTTGGATCATGAGGACTGTGAAGAAAAAGTAACATAACCCAGTTATAAAAACCGAATTGATCATCATTCATCAAACAAGTCAGGATGGCCGAGTGGTCTAAGGCGCCAGACTCAAGTTCTGGTCCTCTAACGAGGGCGTGGGTTCAAATCCCACTTCTGACAATTTTTTTTCCCTTTTGATTTGTTTTTTATTATTTTCTCACCTTTAACAGAATTTTTTATTTTTTTTATGGAAACAATGGAAGGGACAAGAAGACGCGTGTGATTGGACAAGATGTTACAAAAATCTGTGAGAATCCAAGGCAAATCAATCCAGAACATTCTTTGGTTTGGATTTAATTCAAGACACAGAACATTTTCCTTTTGTTGGTCTAAAAAAAGAGGCACAAGCAAATTCAAGCTTCATTATCATAAGCTCCACCTGAATCTTTGATAAAAAAAAGTATGAGCAAACACATACATACTCAAGAAGAGAAACAACATGGTCCCAGGTTGTTGTTTTCTAATTGGGACCCTTCACGAGGAGTCCATTCCTCAAGAAGCTAAAAAGCTGCATAACAACATATGGCCATTGGCTCACAAGACATTGTCTATTCCCAAATTTGCTGATACTTGCTCGTGTTCATCACGTGGGTGGTTGGAAATTGATTTTGCCAATGAAGATCCAAGGTATTGAATTTATTCTGAAAAACTTCTCTTCAACCTCTTCTTAATCCTGTTTTGGTTCCTTCTCACGCAGCTTTATTCATTCTTTTCTCTTTCTGGCTACACATGAATTGTGAATTTCCATTCTACTTGAGCTATAAAATAATTGCAGTATCGGTCAGCAACAGACAAGTATGGTTATTTAAGAGAAATTTATTATAGTTTTTTCTCATGATTATCAACAACAATAATATTAATATTCACACATGAGGGCCCACATTGTTGGATATGATATGAGAACAATGTCAGATTCATGTAATTATAGTTGGAGGTTGTGGTTTTGGGTGGTCCATGAGTGCCTAGAGAATGTTTGAACAAATGCCAGAGTGAGAAGGATAGGCAACGTTTTTATGGGCACAAGTAAATGCATTGCATAGCGACACTTTGTCATTACTTGTTAGACAAAATTGCAAGCAATAAGAGGGGAACATGTATTCACAATCAAGGTCACTTTCTAGTGTTTGATCATATGCATATGGGAAAGGAAGAAACTTTCAACAAGATTATCTTATCCTTGGTTCCCTTCTTATCCTGCTATAGTTTCAACAACCAGACCTGTGATGAAGATGAGAGCTTTAGTTATGAGTTTTGAAGAAAAAATTGTTTTGCGAAATTCTGAATTACTTGTTTTGTTAAGAATGTTTAAAACAGATACTTCACTTTTTTTTCTCGATACTATAAAATTTTATATAAACATGTCAACATCAGGCTTAATTCGAGACCTCATCCAAGTGTGGCGGGTGGAGCTGACTAAAGATACTTTCCTTCTTTCATTCATATCTAGAGAATTTTATATCATTCTCTTAAGAAAGCCATAGAACAGAATTTCATGGTGAATGACATGTGCGAGCGGCGCTAATGAAATTACCTGTTGCTAAAGTTAAATGAATCCTTATCTCTTAACTTCACTTGATAAAACAAAGTTTGTTACTATTGTTGTTGCATGGAAAGTATGCCCTTATTGAGGACCATTAAATCTCTAATATTTTTAATGTTTTAGAGGGGGCCGGGGGGATGAAGGTTTCCACAAGGGCATTAGATCAGAGAATCATTTTGACGGCTGTTTAGTGAAATCCATAGCAACTTGATATTTCATGATTCACTAATTGAATCTTCTATCTTCTCAGCATCTGTGTGAGAACACCAAGTTCATCACTTGAGGATTGAGATATTGGAATCTATGGACATCTATTCTAACATTGTCCTTAACAGAAACTGTTGTGAACAATTCAGAATTAAGAGTGAAGATTAGAGCTTGGAAAGTGCTGAGAAATCTTAACATCTAAAATGAGTACAGTACAGTGAGTAATACTAAATTCTATATATCCATATACCCACTGCTACATCTAAGAAAACATGTTTCAGCAGACAAATATATGTAAAATCCAAGAAGAAAGAAGACAGAGGAGACAGATAGATCAAGTTGGGAAGCCTGAGCAGCTTCCATGCACATCTGGAACAACCAGTTCACTTCTCTCTTCTGTTCTCTTTTCTCTTCATCTGATGAAAAGTTATTTTCCTGGAAATGAGGAGAGTGAAATAAATAAACAAACAAGTTTCAAGTTTAACAAAACTAGGAAAGAGTAAACATAAAGGAAAAGGGACAAAAAAGCATAATTGTTATACCTATTGATCTTTTGCAGTGAAGGACTGCTTCATGAATTGAGTTCTCATAGTCAAACACAGAATAATCACCCATAGAATAAGCTTTAACGGATATTGGAGATGATTGCTGTGAAATGCTCCAACTCTTGACTTCACACTCCGCCTTCTCAAAATCACCAACTCTAGTGCTTTTCCTTGAGCACCCTACTCTTCTGTATAATTGCTTAAAATACCCAAAGCTGCTCCTCAAGATTTTCTGTGAGGATTTTCTCCACTTTGTGAAGAACCCATCATGATGATGATGATGAGTTCCCAAACTTGTTGGAGAGACAATTCCTGAGTAAAACAAAGAACTAGACATAGGTATGGTTTGTGTAGTAGTAGAATCAGGAGTATTACAAGATTCCATATTTGAAGGATCACCATAAACAGGTCTGATAAATCCATCATAGAAAAGCTCATCAGCATGAGCAAAATCACCAGGTTGTGGTGAGAGAGTGACAGAGAAATCAAAGTTAAAGCTTTGGGGTGGTTTTGCCATTATTAAACCTTCAGAGTTCATGGAAGGAGGCTTGAAGTCTGATAGCCAACTCTGTGAAAAGCTATCAGTGGCCAGAGTCGTCAGTGATGAGGATTCCATTAGAAACAGAGAATAATAACAAAACTTACATGTGTTATTGGTAAGCTATAATAAATATATAATAATATATTGTTAGGTGACAAGAACAGTAAGAGACCACCACAAGAAGGTAAAGCCTTTGTCTATTTCTGTCAAGGTCAAGCAAGGAACAAATAGAATATCATGAATACGCAACTGAATTGACTCTTACATATATAGTAAGTTTATTATGCCTTTCTTTCTCATCATCTAGTTTTGGTTGTCTGCAATTTCAATTGGACTGGTAAAGTAAGATAAGCCATATATATACATATACAGTGAGAGAGAGAGAGAATAGAGAAGGAAACAAAAAGATGGAAAAGGAAAGGTTTGTCTAGTTAATTTGGATTGATATGTTTTCTATTTCAAGCTACTGCAACATGAAAAGGAAATGGAAAACAAAAATAACGAAGCATGATAAATGCCATATTTATGATGTTGTTAAAATAGCTTTTTGAAGTTTGCAGGGACAGAAAAGAGAGCATGAAGAATGGCGTGAAGTATGGTGACTGTGGAGTCAAAATTATTCTTAAAATATTCACACACAACAGAACTTCCATTTAGCTTTAGTGTTACTTGAGAAATTTAAGAATTTGCTTCTAGTAGTAGAACATCTCTACTTGTTCTTACTCAAGTCAAAAGGATTAGTTTAATTGGTTAAAGCAAGGACGTCTCAATTTTTCAATTTTGGTTCATTTATTGGGGAAATAGGACACGAGTGTGTTTCTAAGATCATTCAAGGAAGGGGGCTTAGACTAAGGTTGGCTTAATCCAAGAGAAATTATTAAAAATAAAAACTTATTTTTATTTTTATTTGATCAAGTGTTTTCCATTCAAGGCTTATAGTGATATTCACCTCTCCTAACAAGTAAACTTCCCCGATTCGAATTTGTGTGCTCTTTTACATTAACAAGAATATAATTACCTTAATCTAAAATACATTTCATTGGAGAATGATATTAGGGTAAAAAGTAAAGAGTGAATAACATCTTTAATCTTTTAAATTTATCCTCATTTTGGTTTTGATCCTTCAAACTTCAAGTTTCAAACCATACATTTTGATCCATATGGTGACAAAATTGTCTAAATTTTCATAAGGGACCAATGTTTTAAAAAAAATTGAAATTTGAGAGACCGAAACCAAATTTAAAACAAACTTAAATGATTAAAGATTATAAAACCCAAAGTAACGGTATTTTTAAAATTACAAATATATTATAAGTAGGAAATATGTTCATAAAGAACAATACTATCACATTAATATTTATGAAACTTTCAAAATATATAAGATAATATACAAATTCACCGACTTGGGCTTGGGTTGACGTACTTGAAACTTTTGTTAATCTCATGTGACAAGAATCTTTAATTTTTGTGAATTCTATACAAGTTGGGTTGCGTGTTTCATGTTTGCGGAACAGCCCAAATGTTACTGTGGTCTATTGTCTTTGACCAAAAAAAAAAACTTGAGGTCTATTGCAAGTTTTAAATGTAGTAATTATCGTATCAAAAAAAAATGTAGTGATTATACCGTTAAGCGTGTTTAACACTATTACCTAGCATTTGTTAGTAGCAATCTTTTCTATATACACACACATATTAACAAGTAAAGATAATTACAACTTTAGTATTGGAAATAACAATTTGAGAATAGCAATTAATAACTTTGGGAGTAGAAGTTGTCAATAGTTATACTCTAATTGTTATTACGTTTATTGAACTTGTCAATAATACTGGATAAGGCTTATAGAACTCAAGTAGTTAATTATATTACTGAAATAGTCACTTTTATTACTCAAGTTGTCACCGGAACAGTAGCGGAACTCCAAACATCGACGCCAGAGCTGTAGTAGTAGGCCCCGGAGTCCCTTCGATGAGGTGGCGTCAGCCGCCAACTCTGAGGCAGCAGCGGAGCTTTGGCACCAACTACAATTCTTTCTTTTTAATAAAAAATTGAGGGATATTTTGATAAAAACATAAAATTCCAATATTTCATAATAGTTAGTTGAAACCTATTTGTCATTCCGTTATAGAGTTTTTAGGATTTTCTAAATTCAAATGATATTTATTTATAATTTTCGCGTTCATTAATTATGTGTTAAATATGAGCATGCCCCACGGTTGTTGCGCGCCTGGCAGGTAATTGAATAGTTGTTGACAAATGAGTATGAGGATGGCATTATTTTATTTTTTATTTTCTATAATAAGCATTAATTTTTTTTTAGTATCCCATCCCGGTTCATCGGAATCTTAAGTTCCAACTAATCCAAATTTCACCTCACGTCGGACCCACGGTTTGTAGGAAAAAACTCCCAACACCATTTAATTTAATTTGACATTGAAGAAGAATCCAACTCCAACCAATTCTTAGTACGTTGCATTCAATAACGTGTTTTTTTTTTTATGATGCTTGTTATGGTTTTGGGTCAATGAGCCCACCATACCGACGCGCTTGTGACTGGGTCGAGTTGTTTGGGTTAGTGAGCCCACCTTGACAACGCGCTTGCGACTGGGGCGAGTTGTCAATAATTAATTGCGTTGGCTCTAACTTTGGACTCTGCTTTTTTTTTTTTTTTTGCCAAACTAACTTTGGATATTTTGAATGAAATAAAGGTTGTAATATGCCTTACCTTCTGTAAGGTTTAATTTTTCGGCTTTTTTCCCTATTTGCCACTTTTTAAATAATTAATTACCAATTTGCCACTCTTTTGAAAATATTTCTCGATCTGCCACGGTTTAGTCGACTAAATCGCGGGATTTTGAATTTTTTGAAAGCCCCCGACATTTAGTCGACTAAACCAAGTGATTTAGTCGACTAAATGTCGACAGGGGTTTTTTTTTTTTTGAACCCCGACATTTAGTCGACTAAATCACTTGGTTTAGTCGACTAAATGTCGAAAGAGGATTTTTTTGTAAAAACCCGACATTTAGTCGACAACAAGGTGAGTTAGTCGACTAAATGTCGGCGAGAGAGGCATCATGTTTGTGAACTCGATCATATAGCCAACCTTCCCCCTCAATACTCTATCTTTTCTCGTTTTTAGTGCGACCCATCAAAGTTTAATTCCATTCCACCGTATTCAAGGTATTATTGTTGTCTAATCGTTGTAGTTTCATTTTGTTCGGCATTTCGTTTTTGTTTGGAAGCTGAAACCCTCCCTTTTGCAGCTCACAAATTGTTGTTTGAAGGATGAGTTCAAGTTCAAACACGTACATTACTGTAATCTACCATAGTGGGAGGCATTTTGAAGGTCCAGATGGTGTTCAATTTGAAGGAAAAACGAAAATGATGAAAATCAAACGGGGAATTACGTACAACGAGCTCAAAGAAAGAATTCACCAAAAATTGGGGCTACATGGCGCCAATGCATTCATCGGTTTAATTGCCAAAGTGGAGACTATAGTGGGTAAGGATAGTGTATACTACATTAGTAACGATGTATGTGATGATGAAGACGTAGAGTGTGTCGTAGATGCATTTGCTAATCAGAGAGCACAAAATTTTATTGAGATATATGTTGAGATTGAATCTGGTGAATCATCGTCTATACCCATGCATACAAGATCTGCACAGTATGTTGGTCAAGAAGATAGACCTGTCGATGTATCTGCACCTCCACAAGTCTTAAGTCATGTAACATTACCAGATTTGGAGGAAGATGAGAATATGCACAGTGATGAGGAGGACGAAAATGAGAGGTTTATTCCACTAGGTGACACCTCAGATACTGATGTGGAGGGTGATTTTGATGCTCGCACTAACTTGAAGAAACCCGAGGATCGCAACAATGACACCGCTTCGTGTTGACCCAGTTAGAAGTGGTAAGTTAGTTAACTTGTATGTGTAGTTGTATTTGTAATATGTATTTAGTGGTTTTGAGAAAAAAAAATCATATTGACAGATGCAGGGCCTGAGATTGAGCCATTTTGGAACGAAAGCCCGCACTATTCCTCAATTAATTGGTCGTTCTGTGACGACGACATGGAGACGTTGTATGGTGATGATGACAAGCAAGGTGGTTGGCGAGTTAGGTGATCAATTATATTTGTATCAGCAGTTTCCTTCTAAGTCTGAATTGCAACATGCCGTGAAATTGCATTGCATGAAGTCTCATCGTTCAACCAAAGTTTATAAAAGCGATGAGCGTAGGTTGTTGATGAGGTGTCAAAATCATGCCGACGGTTGTCCCGGAGCATGAGGGCAATGGTCCCCACTAATGGAAATAGTTGGGTGGTCCGTAAGTGGGGTAAAGATCACACCTGCCTGAACCAGAGTCTTGCCCGGGATCATAGGCAACTGGATTCAGATGTTATATGTGCAGCAATTATCAGTAGGTTTTCTTTCTTTTTTTTCCAGTTACATTCGGTTTGTTTATTGAGTTAACATTTAGAACTTGCTTGGTTTTCACCGGTATGTTAAGAGAAGATCCGGCTTTAAAACCGGTCTTGATACAAGAGAGGATACGGCGTCTCTATGGATATAATATATCATACAAGAAGGCTTGGAAGGCGA